>OW121744.1:11148907-11501407 GCA_933228675.1 Stomorhina lunata
TTCGAACAAAACAAAAAAAGAAGTAATAAGAAATTCTAAATAGCAGACAGGTAAAGTAATGAACCTACTACAGCTACTATTTAGTACTTACTTTACTACTTTTCTAATGCATAAGAAGGAGATTCTTAACACAAACACAGTGATTTTTTTTTCAACCAAAACTTATATAGAAAATTTTCTATAAAATTTTTTTTATCAAAATTTTTCTATAAAAAAATTATATCAAAAATTAAAAAAAAAATTTTAAGTGAACATTTTTTATAAAAAAATGCAAATCAAAAATTTTCGGAAATTTTCTATATTTCAAATTTGTGTATCGAAAATTTTTTATAAAAAATTTGTGTTTCGAAAATTTTTTTTTAAAAAAATTTTATATTTAAAATTTTCTTAAAAAAAATTTATATAGAAAATTTTTTATAAAAAAATTTTATATCGAAAATTTTCTATATAAAGATCTATTTGGAAAATTTTCTGTTGAAATTTTTTTACAAAAAAATTTTATATCGAAAATTTTCTATAAAATTTGTGTTTCGAAAATTTTTTTTTTTTTAAATTTTATATTTAAAATTTTCTTAAAAAAAATTTATATAGAAAATTTTTTATAAAAAAATTTTATATCGAAAATTTTCTATATAAAGATCTATTTGGAAAATTTTCTGTTGAAATTTTTTTACAAAAAAATTTTATATCGAAAATTTTCTATACATCGAAAATTTTCTAAAAAAATTATATCGAAAACTTTTATAAAAAATTTTATATCGAAAATTTTTTATAAAAAAATTTTATATCGAAAATTTTCTATATAAAAAAATTACATCGAAAATTTTCTATACAAAAATTTATATCGAAAATTTCTATATAAATAATTTATATCACAATTTTCTATATAAAAAATTTATATCAAAAATTTTCTATATAAAAAATTTATATTCAAAATTGTCTATATAAGAAATTTGTATCAAAGATTTTCTATATAAAAAATGTATATCGAAATTTTTTTATAAAAAATTTTATATTGCAAATTTTCAATAAAAAAATTTATATTGAAAATTTTCTGTATAAAAAATTTATATCGAAAATTTTCTATATAAAATATTTATATCGGAAATTTTCTATATAAAAAATTTATAAGAAAATTTTCTTTATAAAAAATTTATATCGAAAATTTTCTATATAAAAAATTTATATCGAAAATTTTCTAAATAAAAAACTTAAATCGAAAATTTTCTTTTTTATATAAAATTTTTCAAAATTTTCTTTATAAAAAATTTATTTCCAAAATTTTCTACATAAAAAATTTATATCAAAAAATTTTTTTATAAAAAAATTATATCGAAAATTTGTTATATAAAAAATTTATATCGAAAATTTTCTAGAAAAAAATTTCTATCGGAAATTTTCTATAAAAAATATTTAAATAGAAAATTTTTAGCAAAAAAAAAATTCTATAGAAAATTATTTATATAAAAAATTTATATCGAAATTTTCTATAAAAAAAATTTATATCGAAATTTTCTATATAAAAAATTTATATAAAATTTTTTTTTATAAAAAATTTTATGTCGGAAATTTTCTATAAAAAAAATTTATATGGAAAATTTTATATATAAAAAATTTATATAGAAAATGTTCTATATAAAAAAATTTATATAATAACTTATTTTTTCGAAAATTTTTTATAAAAAAATTTTATATTGAAAATTTTCTATAAAAACATTTTATATCAAAAAATATGTATAAACAAGTTTTAAATCGAAAATTTTGTATATAAAAAATTTATATCCAAAATTTCTAAATAAAAAATTTAAATGGGAAAATTTCTATACAAAAATTTATGTAGAAAATATTCTATATAAAAAATTTACATCGAAAATTTTCTCAATAAAAAATTAAAAACGAAAATTTTTTATATAAAAATGTATATAGAAAATATTCTACATAAAAATTTTGTATCGCAAATTTTCTATAAAAAAAATTTATATTGAATATTTTCTATAACAAACATTTATATAGAAAATTTTCTACATACAATTTATATCGAAAATTTTTTTTATAAAAAATTTATATTAAAAATTTTCTGTATAAAAAATTTATATCAAAAATTTTGTACCGAACATTTTCTATAAAAAAATGTATACTAATAAATTTTTTATAAAAGATTCTTATATCAAAAATTTTCTATATAAAAAATTTATGTCAAAAATTTTTTATATAAAAAATTTATATCGAAAATTTTCTATGTAAAAAATTTATAACGAAAATTTCTATAAAAAAAATTTTTATCGAAAATTTTCTATATACAAAATTTATATCGAAAATTTTGTATACAAAAATTTTATATAGAAAATTTTCTATATAAAAAATTTTTATCAAAAATTTTGTATCGAAAATTTTCTATAAAAAAATTTATACCAATAAATTTTCTATAAAAGATTTTTATATCAAAAATTTTCTATATAAAAAATTTATATCAAAAATTTTCTATATAAAAAATTTATATTGAAAATTTCCTATATAAAAAATTTATAACGCAAATTTCTATAAAAAAAAAATTTTATCGATAATTTTCTATATACAAAATTTATATCGAAAATTTTCTGTATAAAAAATTTATATTGAAAATTTTCTATATAAAAAATTTATATCGGAAATTTTCTATATAAAAAATTTATATCGAAAATTTTTATAAAAAACTTTCTATACAAAAAATTTATCTCAAAAATTTTCTATATAAAAAATTTATATCGAAAATTTTCTATATAAAATATTTATACCAAAAATTTTCTATTTCAAAAATATATATCGAAAATTTTCTATTTAAAAAATTTAAATAGAAAATTTTCAATAAAAAATATTATATCGAAAATTTGTTATATAAAAATTTTATATTGAAGATTTTCAATCAAAAAAAATTTATATCGAAAATTTTCTATAAAAAACGAATTAAATCCAAAATTTTCTATAAACAAATTTTATATTGAAAATTTTCAATAAAAAATATTGTATCGAAAATTTGTTATATAAAAATTTTATATTGGAGATTTTCGATCAAAAAAAATTTATATCGAAAATTTTCTATAAAAAACGAACTTAATCCAAAATTTTCTATAAACAAATTTTATATTGAAAATTTTCTATAAAAAAAATTGTTATATCGAAAATTTCCTATAAAAAAAATTTTATAACGAAAATTTTCTATAAAAAAATTTTATATCGAAAATTTTCTATAAAAAACTTTAAATGTCGCAAATTTTCTATTAAAAAAACTTTATATCGAAAAATTGTATATATTTTGGCCCAAATTGCACTTTAACATAATTTCTCTACAAAAAAAAAACAACAAAGAAACTTTTATAAAATGCAACAACAACAACACAACAATCAAATTCTATTGGACTTCAACAATTTCCGTTTCATTTGGAAAATGAAACAAAATTAAATGAAAACACTTTTTAACATAACAGAAAAATACCACAAAAACATTGAGAATGAATCTAATTGAGTGTATAAATACCTTATGAACCTCATGAAAATCCTTTGCCAAACAAATGCAAATAATTTCCGAAAAACGTTCATAATATTTTCCAGCCACTTACAAAAATAGATGCAATTTGCTTTATTTGTTCTTTTTTTTTGGCAATTCAGAATGAAAGGGAGTGTTTTTCATTGGTTTTGTTAATGATTTTTGAAAATATGAAAACAAATTTTGAGAAATTTGAAAACAACAGCTGCAAGTGAAAATGTTGCTGCAAACATTCTTAACATCGCCCTAAATTGCAAAGAATTTATTCGAACAAAGTTACTTATAAAATCGACAATTATTGCTGCACCCAAAAATGGGAAAGGAGAACAATAACATTAACAAGAAAACCGAAATTCCAAGTCAATTTTCTATTCAAAAATGTTCACTATAGCAAAATTTTTTATAAAAAAATACTATTCTCAATTTTTCTTTAGAAAAATTTTCACTATTGTCAATTTTTCTTTAGAAAAATTTTCACTATCGTCAAATTTTCACTATCGTCAATTTTTCTTAAGAAAAATTGACGATAGTGAAAATTTTTCTTAAGAAAAATTGACGATAGTGAAAATTTTTCTTAAGAAAAATTGACGATAGTGAAAATTTTTCTTGAGAAAAATTGACGATAGTGAAAATTTGACGATAGTGAAAATTTTTCTAAAGAAAAATTTTTAAATTTTTCTTAAGAAAAATTTTCACTATCGTCAATTTTTCTTAAGAAAAATTTTCACTATCGTCAATTTTTCTTAAGAAAAATTTTCACTATCGTCAATTTTTCTTTAGAAAAATTTTCACTATCGTCAATTTTTCTTCAGAAAAATTTTTGGTATCGTCAATTTTTCTTTAGAAAAATGTTTACTATCGTCAATTTTTCTTTAGAAAAATTTTCATTATCGTCAATTTATTCTTAGAAAAATTTTCACTATCGTCAATTTTTCTTAAGAAAAATTTTCACTATCGTCAATTTTTCTTAAGAAAAATTTTCACTATCGTCAATTTTTCTTAAGAAAAATTTTCACTATCGTTAATTTTTCTTAAGAAAAATTTTCACTATTGTCAATTTTTCTTAAGAAAAATTTTCACTATCGTCAATTTTTCTTAAGAAAAATTTTCACTATCGTCAATTTTTCTTAAGAAAAATTTTCACTATCGTCAATTTTTCTTAAGAAAAATTTTCACTATCGTCAATTTTTCTTAAGAAAAATTTTCACTATCGTCAATTTTTCTTAAGAAAAATTTTCACTATCGTCAATTTTTCTTTAGAAGAATTTTCACTATCGTCAATATTTTCACTATCGTCAATATTTTTCTTAAGAAAAATTGACGATAGTGAAAATTTTTCTTAAGAAAAATTGACGATAGTGAAAATTTTTCTTAAGAAAAATTGACGATAGTGAAAATTTTTCTTCAGAAAAATTGACGATAGTGAAAATTTTTCTTAAGAAAAATTGACGATAGTGAAAATTTTTCTTGAGAAAAATTGACGATAGTGAAAATTTGACGATAGTAAAAATTTTTCTAAAGAAAAATTTTTAAATTTTTCTTAAGAAAAATTTTCACTATCGTCAATTTTTCTTAAGAAAAATTTTCACTATCGTCAATTTTTCTTAAGAAAAATTTTCACTATCGTCAATTTTTCTTAAGAAAAATTTTCACTATCGTCAATTTTTCTTTAGAAAAATTTTCACTATCGTCAATTTTTCTTCAGAAAAATTTTTGGTATCGTCAATTTTTCTTTAGAAAAATTTTTACTATCGTCAATTTTTCTTTAGAAAAATTTTCATTATCGTCAATTTATTCTTAGAAAAATTTTCACTATCGTCAATTTTTCTTAAGAAAAATTTTCACTATCGTCAATTTTTCTTAAGAAAAATTTTCACTATCGTCAATTTTTCTTAAGAAAAATTTTCACTATCGTCAATTTTTCTTAAGAAAAATTTTCACTATTGTCAATTTTTCTTAAGAAAAATTTTCACTATCGTCAATTTTTCTTAAGAAAAATTTTCACTATCGTCAATTTTTCTTAAGAAAAATTTTCACTATCGTCAATTTTTCTTAAGAAAAATTTTCACTATCGTCAATTTTTCTTAAGAAAAATTTTCACTATCGTCAATTTTTCTTTAGAAGAATTTTCACTATCGTCAATATTTCTTTAGAAAAATTTTCACTATCGTCGATTTTTCTTCAGAAAAATTTTAGCAAAATTTTCACTATCGTCAAATTTTTACTATCGTAAATTTTTCTTAAGAAAAATTTTCACTATCGTCAATTTTTCTTAAGAAAAATTTTCACTATCGTCAATTTTTCTTTAGAAAAATTTTCACTATAGTCAATTTTTCTTCAGAAAAATTTTAGCAAAATTTTCACTATCGTCAAATTTTTACTATCGTCAATTTTTCTTAAGAAAAATTTTCACTATCGTCAATTTTTCTTAAGAAAAATGTTCACTATCGTCAATTTTTGTTTAGAAAAATTTTCACTATAGTCAATTTTTCTTTAAAAAAATGTTCACTATCGTCAATTTTTCTTTAGAAAAATTTTCACTATCGTCAATTTTTCTTTAGAAAAATTTTCACTATCGTCAATTTTTCTTAAGAAAAATTTTCACTATCGTCAATTTTTCTTTAGAAAAATTTTCCCTATAGTCAATTTTTCTTTAAAAAAATGTTCACTATCGTCAATTTTTCTTTAGAAAAATTTTCACTATCGTCAATTTTTGTTTAGAAAAATTTTCACTATCGTCAATTTTTCTTTAGAAAAATTTTCACTTTCGTCATTTTTCTTTAGAAAAATTTTCACTATAGTCAATTTTTCTTTAAAAAAATGTTCACTATCGTCAATTTTTCTTAAGAAAAATTTTCACTTTCGTCAGTTTTTCTATAGAAAAATGTTGACTATCTCCAAATTTTTTTAACTTAAAACTTTCTTTAATTTGCTTGTGACCACTCCTTAACGTTTCTACTACATTCATACTTTGGTATACCTGATATGTGTGTATATATCATTAATAGTTGTTTGGTTGCAATTTGGTTTAAACTGTAAATTCTATCAAGAAACTAATTGCAACAATGAAACGAAATGAAGCCAATACAAAATTATTGTGTACAAAAATTTCACAACTCAAGATAAATTCTATAAATACCTATACATACAAACATAGCAACACACAGAAATGTATCTTGCAAATGCCCCTGATACCCAATAGTTTCGAAGTGAAGGTTTATGTCTAAAATAAGCAAAGACATGTATTTCTCACTTGTAACATAAAATTCTCATTGAATAGAGCTAAAGGGTTTTTTATGACATTAATAGGACCTCTTTTTAGGGACAGCCAAGGGCTAAAGAAAATTTATTTTGATCTAGGACTGACTAGTAGCTTTATTTGAAAACAATCTTAGATTTTGAAACTACAGGGTATGTACCTTATTTCATAATTATTTCAAACAACACGAAATTATACAGAATAAATATCTCCTGTTGTAGTTCTTTATTCAACCACAATATCAGATATTTCTGAATCCATAACTATTTTCCTGCTGCAGAACTACAATTCAAAACTAGCCAAAGAACTTGATACTGATGCTCTAAAAATAACTAAATGCAAGTGCAAGTACAAGAATTGTATGCTTTTGATATAAAATCTTAAATAAACCAAAAATGAAATGGAACCAATAACAGAAATCCCAAAATAACCAAAGAAACTTTAAAGCCAAGAATTTGCAAATATGAACAACAATTAGACTAAACAATATCAAGAAGTTAAATTACTAAAGCTCCCTTCGGTAAATTTGGCTGTTAAGTATCTCTAAGTAAAAGTGGAACAAAGAAAATAAATCGTAGGTTTCATTAACTCCATAACTTTTTGTAAAATAGAATTAAAGCAAAGAAATACATTTTCTATACAAAAAAATTTAATTTTATGATAGGAGAATTTTTCTAGAGAAAAATTGACGATAGAGAAATTTTTGGATAGAAAAATTGGCGATAGAACAATTTTTCTAAAGAAAAATTGACAATAGTTAAATTTTTCTATAGAAAAATTGACGATAGTGAAAATTTTTCTATAGAAAAATTGACGATAGTGAAAATTTTTCTATAGAAAAATTGACGATAGTGAAAATTTTTCTATAGAAAAATTGACGATAGTGAAAATTTTTCTATAGAAAAATTGACGATAGTGAAAATTTTTCTATAGAAAAATTGACGATAGTGAAAATTTTTCTATAGAAAAATTGACGATAGTGAAAATTTTTCTATAGAAAAATTGACGATAGTGAAAATTTTTCTATAGAAAAATTGACGATAGTGAAAATTTTTCTATAGAAAAATTGACGATAGTGAAAATTTTCTATAGAAAAATTGACGATAGTGAAAATTTTTCTATAGAAAAATTGACGATAGTGAAAATTTTTCTATAGAAAAATTGACGATAGTGAAAATTTTTCTATAGAAAAATTGACGATAGTGAAAATTTTTCTATAGAAAAATTGACGATAGTGAAAATTTTTCTATAGAAAAATTGACGATAGTGAAAATTTTTCTATAGAAAAATTGACGATAGTGAAAATTTTTCTATAGAAAAATTGACGATAGTGAAAATTTTTCTATAGAAAAATTGACGATAGTGAAAATTTTTCTATAGAAAAATTGACGATAGTGAAAATTTTTCTATAGAAAAATTGACGATAGTGAAAATTTTTCTATAGAAAAATTGACGATAGTGAAAATTTTTCTATAGAAAAATTGACGATAGTGAAAATTTTTCTATAGAAAAATTGACGATAGTGAAAATTTTTCTATAGAAAAATTGACGATAGTGAAAATTTTTCTATAGAAAAATTGACGATAGTGAAAATTTTTCTATAGAAAAATTGACGATAGTGAAAATTTTTCTATAGAAAAATTGACGATAGTGAAAATTTTTCTATAGAAAAATTGACGATAGTGAAAATTTTTCTATAGAAAAATTGACGATAGTGAAAATTTTTCTATAGAAAAATTGACGATAGTGAAAATTTTTCTATAGAAAAATTGACGATAGTGAAAATTTTTCTATAGAAAAATTGACGATAGTGAAAATTTTTCTATAGAAAAATTGACGATAGTGAAAATTTTTCTATAGAAAAATTGACGATAGTGAAAATTTTTCTATAGAAAAATTGACGATAGTGAAAATTTTTCTATAGAAAAATTGACGATAGTGAAAATTTTTCTATAGAAAAATTGACGATAGTGAAAATTTTTCTATAGAAAAATTGACGATAGTGAAAATTTTTCTATAGAAAAATTGACGATAGTGAAAATTTTTCTATAGAAAAATTGACGATAGTGAAAATTTTTCTATAGAAAAATTGACGATAGTGAAAATTTTTCTATAGAAAAATTGACGATAGTGAAAATCTTTCTATAGAAAAATTGACGATAGTGAAAATTTTTCTATAGAAAAATTGACGATAGTGAAAATTTTTCTATAGAAAAATTGACGATAGTGAAAATTTTTCTATAGAAAAATTGACGATAGTGAAATTTTTCTAGAGAAAAATTGACGATAGTGAAAATTTTTCTAGAGAAAAATTGACGATATTGAAAATTTTTCTATAGAAAAATTGACGATAGTGAAAATTTTTCTATAGAAAAATTGACGATAGTGAAAATTTTTCTATAGAAAAATTGACGATAGTGAAAATTTTTCTATAGAAAAATTGACGATAGTGAAAATTTTTCTATAGAAAAATTGACGATAGTGAAAATTTTTCTATAGAAAAATTGACGATAGTGAAAATTTTTCTATAGAAAAATTGACGATAGTGAAAATTTTTCTATAGAAAAATTGACGATAGTGAAAATTTTTCTATAGAAAAATTGACGATAGTGAAAATTTTTCTGTAGAAAAATTGACGATAGTGAAAATTTTTCTGTAGAAAAATTGACGATAGTGAAAATTTTTCTATAGAAAAATTGACGATAGTGAAAATTTTTCTATAGAAAAATTGACGATAGTGAAAATTTTTCTATAGAAAAATTGACGATAGTGAAAATTTTTCTATAGAAAAATTGACGATAGTGAAAATTTTTCTATAGAAAAATTGACGATAGTGAAAATTTTTCTATAGAAAAATTGACGATAGTGAAAATTTTTCTATAGAAAAATTGACGATAGTGAAAATTTTTCTATAGAAAAATTGACGATAGTGAAAATTTTTCTATAGAAAAATTGACGATAGTGAAAATTTTTCTATAGAAAAATTGACGATAGTGAAAATTTTTCTATAGAAAAATTGACGATAGTGAAAATTTTTCTATAGAAAAATTGACGATAGTGAAAATTTTTCTATAGAAAAATTGACGATAGTGAAAATTTTTCTATAGAAAAATTGACGATAGTGAAAATTTTTCTATAGAAAAATTGACGATAGTGAAAATTTTTCTATAGAAAAATTGACGATAGTGAAAATTTTTCTATAGAAAAATTGACGATAGTGAAAATTTTTCTATAGAAAAATTGACGATAGTGAAAATTTTTCTATAGAAAAATTGACGATAGTGAAAATTTTTCTATAGAAAAATTGACGATAGTGAAAATTTTTCTATAGAAAAATTGACGATAGTGAAAATTTTTCTATAGAAAAATTGACGATAGTGAAAATTTTTCTATAGAAAAATTGACGATAGTGAAAATTTTTCTATAGAAAAATTGACGATAGTGAAAATTTTTCTATAGAAAAATTGACGATAGTGAAAATTTTTCTATAGAAAAATTGACGATAGTGAAAATTTTTCTATAGAAAAATTGACGATAGTGAAAATTTTTCTATAGAAAAATTGACGATAGTGAAAATTTTTCTATAGAAAAATTGACGATAGTGAAAATTTTTCTATAGAAAAATTGACGATAGTGAAAATTTTTCTATAGAAAAATTGACGATAGTGAAAATTTTTCTATAGAAAAATTGACGATAGTGAAAATTTTTCTATAGAAAAATTGACGATAGTGAAAATTTTTCTATAGAAAAATTGACGATAGTGAAAATTTTTCTATAGAAAAATTGACGATAGTGAAAATTTTTCTATAGAAAAATTGACGATAGTGAAAATTTTTCTATAGAAAAATTGACGATAGTGAAAATTTTTCTATAGAAAAATTGACGATAGTGAAAATTTTTCTATAGAAAAATTGACGATAGTGAAAATTTTTCTATAGAAAAATTGACGATAGTGAAAATTTTTCTATAGAAAAATTGACGATAGTGAAAATTTTTCTATAGAAAAATTGACGATAGTGAAAATTTTTCTATAGAAAAATTGACGATAGTGAAAATTTTTCTATAGAAAAATTGACGATAGTGAAAATTTTTCTATAGAAAAATTGACGATAGTGAAAATTTTTCTATAGAAAAATTGACGATAGTGAAAATTTTTCTATAGAAAAATTGACGATAGTGAAAATTTTTCTATAGAAAAATTGACGATAGTGAAAATTTTTCTATAGAAAAATTGACGATAGTGAAAATTTTTCTATAGAAAAATTGACGATAGTGAAAATTTTTCTATAGAAAAATTGACGATAGTGAAAATTTTTCTATAGAAAAATTGACGATAGTGAAAATTTTCTATAGAAAAATTGACGATAGTGAAAATTTTTCTATAGAAAAATTGACGATAGTGAAAATTTTTCTATAGAAAAATTGACGATAGTGAAAATTTTTCTATAGAAAAATTGACGATAGTGAAAATTTTTCTATAGAAAAATTGACGATAGTGAAAATTTTTCTATAGAAAAATTGACGATAGTGAAAATTTTTCTATAGAAAAATTGACGATAGTGAAAATTTTTCTATAGAAAAATTGACGATAGTGAAAATTTTTCTATAGAAAAATTGACGATAGTGAAAATTTTTCTATAGAAAAATTGACGATAGTGAAAATTTTTCTATAGAAAAATTGACGATAGTGAAAATTTTTCTATAGAAAAATTGACGATAGTGAAAATTTTTCTATAGAAAAATTGACGATAGTGAAAATTTTTCTATAGAAAAATTGACGATAGTGAAAATTTTTCTATAGAAAAATTGACGATAGTGAAAATTTTTCTATAGAAAAATTGACGATAGTGAAAATTTTTCTATAGAAAAATTGACGATAGTGAAAATTTTTCTATAGAAAAATTGACGATAGTGAAAATTTTTCTATAGAAAAATTGACGATAGTGAAAATTTTTCTATAGAAAAATTGACGATAGTGAAAATTTTTCTATAGAAAAATTGACGATAGTGAAAATTTTTCTATAGAAAAATTGACGATAGTGAAAATTTTTCTATAGAAAAATTGACGATAGTGAAAATTTTTCTATAGAAAAATTGACGATAGTGAAAATTTTTCTATAGAAAAATTGACGATAGTGAAAATTTTTCTATAGAAAAATTGACGATAGTGAAAATTTTTCTATAGAAAAATTGACGATAGTGAAAATTTTTCTATAGAAAAATTGACGATAGTGAAAATTTTTCTATAGAAAAATTGACGATAGTGAAAATTTTTCTATAGAAAAATTGACGATAGTGAAAATTTTTCTATAGAAAAATTGACGATAGTGAAAATTTTTCTATAGAAAAATTGACGATAGTGAAAATTTTTCTATAGAAAAATTGACGATAGTGAAAATTTTTCTATAGAAAAATTGACGATAGTGAAAATTTTTCTATAGAAAAATTGACGATAGTGAAAATTTTTCTATAGAAAAATTGACGATAGTGAAAATTTTTCTATAGAAAAATTGACGATAGTGAAAATTTTTCTATAGAAAAATTGACGATAGTGAAAATTTTTCTATAGAAAAATTGACGATAGTGAAAATTTTTCTATAGAAAAATTGACGATAGTGAAAATTTTTCTATAGAAAAATTGACGATAGTGAAAATTTTTCTATAGAAAAATTGACGATAGTGAAAATTTTTCTATAGAAAAATTGACGATAGTGAAAATTTTTCTATAGAAAAATTGACGATAGTGAAAATTTTTCTATAGAAAAATTGACGATAGTGAAAATTTTTCTATAGAAAAATTGACGATAGTGAAAATTTTTCTATAGAAAAATTGACGATAGTGAAAATTTTTCTATAGAAAAATTGACGATAGTGAAAATTTTTCTATAGAAAAATTGACGATAGTGAAAATTTTTCTATAGAAAAATTGACGATAGTGAAAATTTTTCTATAGAAAAATTGACGATAGTGAAAATTTTTCTATAGAAAAATTGACGATAGTGAAAATTTTTCTATAGAAAAATTGACGATAGTGAAAATTTTTCTATAGAAAAATTGACGATAGTGAAAATGTTATTTTATATTTTTTAAAAAAAAATTACGATATTAAAACTTTTCATTAGAGGGAATTTTTTGCAAATAAAACTAATAGACGACGAATCAAGAAATTTAGCTTAATTTGTAATTACCAGAATTTATTCTTTCAGTCATACGTAATTGTAATCGCATCCTTATTACAAGTATTTACTTGCTATTTATTTTTAGCTCCTTGAAAAAAAATTGCCATAACAACAATAAAAAAAGAGCCTGAATTTGGAGAAGGAATTGTTATAGGGAAGCAGTGGCAAAAATACTAGATGATGTCTGACTTTTGTAATGTCAGGCTGTTAGATGGCTGTCTGCACTTACGACGGCTGTTAAGCGTAATGAAAATAGTTGGATGAATGAATGAATACAAGAATGGAATACAGAAGCTCTACTGATGAAATGAGGAATGCAGCTACAGCAAATAATGATGGAAGGAGAACAATGAACTAGTACAACTGTATTCTTAGGTATAACCGGGTTAGACCGTTTAGGGACGTTTTGAGTTGGGTCACCTCCTAAAAAAGAAAGTTTGCTTAAATTTTAGGGCTTTTGAGGTGAAGAAAGGTAATTATTTGGAAATTTTTAGGAGTTTATCTGAAAGTCGATTTTCATTTGTTTGCGTTTCGAACCGGCCTTATTCTAGTTTCATATAAAATATTTAAAAAAAAGAACAAAACATAAAGACAGATATTGTTGGATGTATGAAAAAACAAAACCTAGAAAAATAGCAAAATATTTGTTCAAATTCTGTTGGAATTTCAATTTAAACGCAATTATATTATTTGTACCCAAAAAATATTCAGTGTTATTTATTTTGTGGTAAAAATGAGAAGAAAAAAACTGAAAAAAAAACAAAAGACGTTTAATAAAATAAAACCAAAAGCAACCAAATAGACAAAACACGTACACATGCAGCTAAAAGTGTTTTTTATTCTATTTTCCATTTTGTCTATTTTCACTCAAATACTTGTTTTTCGGAAAATTCTGTTTATTTTTCCTTATTTTTATGTTCATTGCTGCCAGTGTTTGATTTGTCAAAAATATTTTTTTTTTATTTTTGCGTTAAAGGGGATCCTTCTTATAAATGGTGTTAGTGGTTTATTGAATGATTGTGAATATAAGCTGATTTTATATCCTACAACATAACTTAACTTTTAAAAAATATCTATATTGAAATTTTTTAACCGAAAATTGACGATAGTGAAATTTTTCTAAAGAAAAATTGACGATAGTGAATTTTTTTTAAAGAAAAATTGACGATAGTGAAATTTTTCCTATGAAAATTAAAATTTTTCTAAAGAAAAATTGACGATAATGAAATTTTTCTTAAGAAAAATTGACGATAGTGAAATTTTACTAAAGAAAAATTGATGATAGTCAAATTTTTCGAAAGAAAAATTGACGACAGTGAAATTTTTCCAAAGAAAATTTTAATTTTTCTTAAGAAAAATTGACGGTAATGAAACTTTTCTTAAGAAAAATTGATGATAGTGAAATTTTTATAAAGAAAAATTGAAGTTTGTGAAATTTTTATAAAAAAAATTGAAGACAGTGAATTTTTCTAAAGAAAACTTGACGATAGTGAAATTTTTCTAAAGAAAAATTGACGATAGTGAAATTTTTCTAAAGAAAAATTGACGATAGTGAAATTTTACTAAAGAAAAATTGATGATAGTCAAATTTTTCGAAAGAAAAATTGACGACAGTGAAATTTTTCCAAAGAAAATTTAAATTTTTCTTAAGAAAAATTGACGGTAATGAAACTTTTCTTAAGAAAAATTGATGATAGTGAAATTTTTATAAAGAAAAATTGAAGTTTGTGAAATTTTTATAAAAAAAAATTGAAGACAGTGAATTTTTCTAAAGAAAAATTGACGATAGTGAAATTTTTCCAAAGAAAAATTGATGATAGTGAAATTTTTATAAAGAAAAATTGAAGTTTGTGAAATTTTTATAAAAAAAATTGAAGACAGTGAATTTTTCTAAAGAAAAATTGACGATAGTGAAATTTTTCTAAAGAAAAATTGACGATAGTGAAATTTTTCTAAAGAAAAATTGACGATAGTGAAATTTTTCTAAAGAAAAATTGAAGAAAGTGAAAATTTTTTAAAGAAAAATTGGAGAAAGTGAAATTTAAAAAAAATGGAGATAGTGAATTTTGTTTAAAGAAGAATTAACGATAGTGAAATTTTTCTAAAGACAAATTGACTATAGTGAAATTTTTCTTAAGAAAAATTGACGATAGTGAAATTTTTATAAAGAAAAATTGACGATAGTGAAATTTTTCTAAAGAAAAATTTACGATAGCGAAATTTTCTAAAGAAAAATTGAAAAATTGATAGTAAAATGTTTCCAAAGAAAAATTACCGATAGTCAAATTTTCTAAATTGACAGAAGTGAAATTTTTCTAATTGACGATAGTGAAATTTTTCTAAAGAAAAATTGACGATAGTTAAATTTTTCTAAAGAAAACTTGACGATAGTCAAATTTTTCTAAAGAAAAATTGACGACAGTAAAACTTTTCTTAAGAAAAATTGACGATAGTGAAATTTTTCTAAAGAAAAATTGACGATAGTGAAATTTTTCTAAAGAAAAATTTACGATAGCGAAATTTTTCTAAAGAAAAATTTACGATAGCGAAATTTTCTAAAGAAAAATTGACGATAGTAAAATTTTTCCAAAAAAAAATTACCGATAGTCAAATTTTCTAAACAAAAATTGACGATTGTCAAATTTGTTTAAGAAAAATTGACGATAGTGAAAGTTTTCTTAAGAAAAATTGATGATAGTCAAATTTTTAAAGAAAAGTTGACGATAGTGAAATTTTTCTAAAGACAAATTGACGATAGTCAAATCTTTCTAAAGAAAAATTGACGATAGTCAAAGATTTCTAAAGAAAAGTTGAAGATAGTCAAATTTTTCTAAAGAACAATTGACGATAGTCAAATTTTTCTAAAGAAAAATTGACAATAGTGAAATTTTTCTAAAGAAAAATTGAAGATAGTAAATTTTTCTAAAGAAAAATTGAAGATAGTAAATTTTGTTAAAGAGAAAATGACGATAGTGAATTTTGTTAAAGAAAAATTGACGATAGTGAAATTTTTCTAAAGAAAAATTGTCGATATTAAAATTTTTTAAAGAAGAATATAGTGTGTTTAAATTAGCATAAAGCTATTTATTTATTATTTTTAATATTAAAATGAATTGTATTTAAATGAATTTTATATTATTATTTTAGTTTTAAGTTATTATCATTGAATTTTTCTTTAACTGTATATAAATCGCTTAAATTAAAGTTTAAATTGTTAACACTTTCTTAACATTCGTTAAGTTTTTATGTTAAAGCTAGCGTTTAAGAATAAACCGTTATAACGTAGTTTAAAAAAGCCTTCGAGGCATAAAAATTAAAAAACATAATTCCTATTCAACTTAAACTGCGAAAGGGTAAGCATCTCTTGCTACTAAATAAAAACTTTATTTCTAAACACTAATTCCATTGTGTTCTTATTTCTTTTTTTCCTATTCCCAAGCCTTCTCCAGGATACTTAGGATTTCTCATTCCTTGAGAAATTTTAAGTATAAATTAAATAGAATAACCCAGTTCTATTCAGTGAAATTTTTTTACGAAAAATTTACGATATGATATTTTTTCTATAAAAAGATTGACCATAGTTAAATTTTGTAACAAATTTTGGTGAAGAAATTATTTTCTGTTACCAACCACATCCTAAACTAAGCATAACTCTTATTTTTTCATATTCCAGTCACACATACATAAATTTATTCATACTCACACACACATTTAAATAAATTGCTGGCACAAAATTGAAAAAAAGAAAGAGAAAAATTTGTTAGAAATTAAAATTCATCGCTACGTAAATAAATTTAAGGAAAAAGAATGATGAATGTGTGTTTGCGCTTTAATATGTGAATATAAATGTCTGTTTGTTTGTGTGTGTGAGTTTATATGTGCAAAACCTTCCGGGCGTATGCGGAATGTTTTTCAAACTAAATAAATATTAAGTATTTGTCATGTAAGAATAGAAAATTTAGAATTCTTTTGTGGTAAATATTATTTTAGAATTTAAAAGTAAAAACTAAATAAACTGATAAAAATAAAAATTTTGAAGATGTAGAAATATATATATATATTTTAGAAAACTTTAATGTTTGTTATGAATTGACTGCAAAACCTTAAGGTTTATTTAGGATATTCTCTAAATTAGCCATTTACTCTAAAAACTAATTGACATACATTTTAAAGTAAGTAGATAAATAAACATAGACCACGATAAGAACAACTATAGCTCTAATAACTGTAAATTAGGGATATCCAAACTATTCCATAAAAAAAATGTTTACTATCGTCAATTTTTTCTCTACAAAAATTTCACTATCGTCAATTTTTTCTCTAGCTAAATTTCATTATCGTCAATTTTTCTCTAGAAAAATTTCACTAGCGTAAATTTTTTTATAGAAAATTTCACTATCGTCAATTTTTCTATAGAAAAATTTCACTATCGTCAATTTTTCTATAGAAAAATTTCACTATCGTCAATTTTTCTATAGAAAAATTTCACTATCGTCAATTTTTCTATAGAAAAATTTCACTATCGTCAATTTTTCTATAGAAAAATTTCACTATCGTCAATTTTTCTATAGAAAAATTTCACTATCGTCAATTTTTCTATAGAAAAATTTCACTATCGTCAATTTTTCTATAGAAAAATTTCACTATCGTCAATTTTTCTATAGAAAAATTTCACTATCGTCAATTTTTCTATAGAAAAATTTCACTATCATCAATTTTTCTATAGAAAAATTTCACTATCGTCAATTTTTCTATAGAAAAATTTCACTATCGTCAATTTTTCTATAGAAAAATTTCACTATCGTCAATTTTTCTATAGAAAAATTCAGCTATCGTCAATTTTTCTCTCGAAAAATTCAACTATCGTCAATTTTTCTCTAGAAAAACTCAACTATCGTCAATTTTTCTCTAGAAAAATTCAACCATCGTCAATGTTTCTTTAGAAAAATTTCACTATCGTTAATTTTTCTCTAGAAAAGTTTCACTATCGTCAATTTTTCTCTAGAAAAATTTCACTATCGTCAATTTTTCTCTAGAAAAATTTCACTATCGTCAATTTTTCTTTAGAAAAATTTCACTATCGTCAATTTTTCTCTAAAAAAATTTCAGTATCGTCAATTTTTCTCCAGAAAAATTTCAGTATCGTCAATTTTTCTCTAGAAAAATTTCACTATCGTCAATTTTTTTTAGAAAAATTTCACTATCGTCAATTTTTTTTAGAAAAATTTCACTATCGTCAATTTTTTTTAGAAAAATTTCACTATCGTTAATTTTTTTTAGAAAAATTTCACTATCGTCAATTTTTTTTAGAAAAATTCGACTATCGTCAATTTTTCTCTAGAAAAATTCAGCTATCGTCAATTTTTCTCTCGAAAAATTCAACTATCGTCAATTTTTCTCTAGAAAAATTCAACTATCGTCAATTTTTCTCCAGAAAAATTCAACCATCGTCAATTTTTCTCTAGAAAAATTTCACTATCGTCAATTTTTCTCTAGAAAAATTTCACTATCGTCAATTTTTCTCTAGAAAAATTTCACAATCGTCAATTCTTCTATAGAAAAAATTCACTATCGTCAATTTTTCTAAAAAAAAATTTCACTATTGTCAATTTTTTTTTTCTAGAAAAATTTCACTATCGTCGAAAAATTTTACTATCTTAAATTTGTCTCTAGAAAAATTTCACTATCGTCAATTTTTCTCTAGAAAAATTTCACTATCGTCATTTTTTTTTTCACTATCGTCGAAAAATTTCACTATCTTAAATTTGTCTCTAGAAAAATTTCACTATCGTCAATTTTTCTATAGAAAAATTTCAATTTTTCTCTAGAAAAATTTCACTATCGTCAATTTTTCTCTAAAAAAATTTCACTATCGTCAATTTTTCTCTAGAAAAATTTCACTATCGTCAATTTTTCTCTAGAAAAATTTCACTAACGTCAATTTTTCTCTAGAAAAATTTAACAATCGTCAATTCTTCTATAGAAAAAATTCACTATCGTCAATTTTTCTGAAAAAAAATTTCACTATTGTAAATTTTTTTTTTTCTAGAAAAATTTCACTATCGTCGAAAAATTTCACTATCTTAAATTTGTCTCTAGAAAAATTTCACTGTCGTCAATTTTTCTCTAGAAAAATTTCACTATCGTCATTTTTTTTTTTTTTTTTTTTTTTTTTTTTAGAAAAAATTCAGTATCGTCAATTTTTTTTCTAGAAAAATTTCGCTATCGTCAATTTTTCTCTAGAAAAAATTTACTAGCGTCAATTTTTCTAAAAAAAAATTTCACTATTGTCAATTTTTTTTTCTAGAAAAATTTCACTATCCTTAATTTTTTTTTTTTTTAAATCTCACTATTGTCAATTTTTCTCTAGAAAAGTTCTCCTATCTTCAATTTTTCTCTAGAAAAATTTTTGTATTTAAAATTTTTCTTGTTCTTAATAATGTTTAAAATGAACATGATACTCATGCTTTCGTCTAGTGCATCCATCTTTCAGTCATTTTGTTAATGTCTGTCTTTTGGATGCTTTTGCCGCTGTTTCCTTTTGGAACTTATTGCTCTCATGGGTGCATATAGCGTGCAGATATTAAACTAATAGTTGTTGTAGTTACATTCAAGTAATAGATAGTTGCCACAAATACAAAAAAAAATAAAACAAATATCATTACATTCCTTAACTTTACATCATATTTGGTAGACTCCAAAAAAAAAACTATAGTAAAGACTGACAAATTTTTGGTGAATTTTATTATAATTTTTTACATAATTTTCTATTATTTTGTGAATCTTTTGTTTGTTTTGGATTTTTGTTAAGAAGCCTCTTCTTGCTCTGACACTGATATATTATATGGGAAAAATAACAAAAAGTGAGCCCAGACTAAAGCAGCTGCAATGACAACTGTCACATGAAACCAAATAATAGGGAAATTCTTGCAACTACTTACAAACCAACTTATATGTAAGTGTATATGTAAGACGATATTGTTAGAGAAAATTATCTTAAAAATACAGAAAAAATCAGACTTAAATAGAGGAAAAGAAAAGAAATGAAATTTTTTATTTGTCTCATTTTTTAATAGAAAATTACCTTGATACTAAGACGTTGAATTCGAAGCTAAAATTCTAAAAATTTTCTATTTACTACAAACAACGAAAATCAATGTTTACAGAGCTGTAGGCTTAATTTCTAGAAAATTCTGAAAGAAAAAAATTTCTATAGTCTCAAAAAACTTTATTTACTTGAGAATTTTTCCATTTTTTTCTTTTCCATTTTTTAAGCTAAACTCCATTGTGTATTTAGATTTTTTTGTTATGTAATTGTATATGTTGGTTATATTTTGTTACATTTAAAATTAAAAAAATCCAAGGAATAGGAAAAAAATTATTGTCGTATCCTGAGCTTTTTTTGTACATGTGAGTAGAATGAATTCAGGCATTGAATCTTGAGGATTCAATTTGGGATTTCAAATAGATTTTGAAAGATTTGCTTTTTTCTAGACTAACTATTGTTTAGAGTACCTTAAGCTACTCTAAAAGAAGGAGACAGAAGTTTGGCTTTAGTAGGAAAAAAAATGAAAACACACTACACTTGACAAAAAGTTCACTATGAAGAAAATAAATTTAAAAAAAACATTAAAAGAAAATTTTTCTATAGAAAAATTGACGATAGTGAAATTTTTCTAGAGAAAAATTGACGATAGTGAAATTTTTCTAGAAAAAAATTAACGATAGTAAAATTTTTCTAGAGAAAAATTGACGATAGTGAAATTTTTCTAGAAAAAAATTAACGATAGTAAAATTTTTCTAGAGAAAAATTGACGATAGTGAAATTTTTCTAGAGAAAAATTGACGATAGTGAAATTTTTCTAGAGAAAAATTGACGATAGTGAAATTTTTCTAGAGAAAAATTGACGATAGTGAAATTTTTCTAGAGAAAAATTGACGATAGTGAAATTTTTCTAGAGAAAAATTGACGATAGTGAAATTTTTCTAGAGAAAAATTGACGATAGTGAAATTTTTCTAGAGAAAAATTGACGATAGTGAAATTTTTCTAGAGAAAAATTGACGATAGTGAAATTTTTCTAGAGAAAAATTGACGATAGTGAAATTTTTCTAGAGAAAAATTGACGATAGTGAAATTTTTCTAGAGAAAAATTGACGATAGTGAAATTTTTCTAGAAAAAATTGAAGATAGTGAAATTTTTCTAGAGAAAAATTGACGATAGTGAAATTTTTCTAGAGAAAAATTGACGATTGTGAAATTTTTCTAGAGAAAAAGTGACGATAGTGAAATTTTTCTAGAAAAAAATTAACGATAGTAAAATTTTTATAGAGAAAAATTGACGATAGTGAAAATTTTTCTAGAGAAAAATTGACGATAGTGAAAATTTTTCTAGAGAAAAATTGACAATAGTGAAAATTTTTCTAGAGAAAAATTGACGATAGTGAAAATTTTTCTAGAGAAAAATTGACGATAGTGAAAATTTTTCTAGAGAAAAATTGACGATAGTGAAATTTTTCTAGAAAAAAATTAACGATAGTAAAATTTTTCTAGAGAAAAATTGACGATAGTGAAATTTTTCTAGAGAAAAATTGACGATAGTGAAATTTTTCTAGAGAAAAATTGACGATAGTGAAATTTTTCTAGAGAAAAATTGACGATAGTGAAATTTTTCTAGAGAAAAATTGACGATAGTGAAATTTTTCTAGAGAAAAATTGACGATAGTGAAATTTTTCTAGAGAAAAATTGACGATAGTGAAATTTTTCTAGAGAAAAATTGACGATAGTGAAATTTTTCTAGAGAAAAATTGACGATAGTGAAATTTTTCTAGAGAAAAATTGACGATAGTGAAATTTTTCTAGAAAAAATTGAAGATAGTGAAATTTTTCTAGAGAAAAATTGACGATAGTGAAATTTTTCTAGAGAAAAATTGACGATTGTGAAATTTTTCTAGAGAAAAATTGACGATAGTGAAAATTTTTCTAGAGAAAAATTGACGATAGTGAAAATTTTTCTAGAGAAAAATTGACAATAGTGAAAATTTTTCTAGAGAAAAATTGACGATAGTGAAAATTTTTCTAGAGAAAAATTGACGATAGTGAAAATTTTTCTAGAGAAAAATTGACGATAGTGAAATTTTTCTAGAGAAAAATTGACGATAGTCAAAATTGACTAGAGAAAATTTGACGATCGTGAAATTTTTCCAGAAAAAATTGACGATGATAAAATTTTTCTATAGAAAAATTGACGATAGTCAAAATTTTTCCAGAGAAAAATTGACGATATAGTCAAAATTTTTCTAGAGAAAAATTGACGATAGTCAAAATTTTTCTAGAGAAAAATTAACAAAAGTCAAAATTTTTCTAGAGGAAAACTGACGATAGTCAACATTTTTCTAGAGAAAAATTGACGATAGTGAAATTTTTCTAGAGAAAAATTGAAGGCAGTCAAAATTTTTCTAGAGAAAAATTGACGATAGTCAAAATTTTTCTAGAGAAAAATTGAAGATAGTCAAAATTTTTCTAAAGAAAAATTGACGATTGTCAAAATTTTTCTTGAGAAAAATTTACGATATAAAAATTTTTTTTAAGAAAAATTGACAATAGTTAAATTTTTCTACAGAAATATTTACGATATAAAAAAATTTTTAGAGAAAAATTGACGATAGTGAAATTTTTTTAGAGAAAAATTGACGATATTAAAATTTTTCTATAGAAAAATTGACGATGTTAAAATTTTTCTACAGAAAAATTGAAAATATTAAAATTTTTCTATAAAAAATTTACGATACTAAAATTTTTCTATAGAAAAATTGACGATAGTCAAAATTTTTCTAGAGAAAAATTGACGATAGTCAAAATTTTTCTAGAGAAAAATTGACGATAGTCAAAATTTTTCTAGAGAAAAATTGACAATAGTCAAAATTTTTCTAGAGAAAAATTGACGATAGTCAAAATTTTTCTAGAGAAAAATTGACGATAGTCAAAATTTTTCTAGAGAAAAATTGACGATAGTCAAAATTTTTCTAGAGAAAAATTGACGATAGTCAAAATTTTTCTACAGAAAAATTGACAAAAGTCAAAATTTTGCTCGAGGAAAACTGACGATAGTCAACATTTTTCTAGAGAAAAACTGACGATCGTGAAATTTTTCTAGAGAAAAATTGAAGATAGTCAAAATTTTTCTAAAGAAAAATTGACGATTGTCAAAATTTTTCTTGAGAAAAATTTACGATGTACAAATTTTTTTAAAGAAAAATTGACAATAGTGAAATTTTTCTACAGAAATATTTACGATATAAAAAATTTTCTAGAGAAAAATTGACGATAGTGAAATTTTTGTAGAGAAAAATTGACGATATTAAAATTTTTCTATAGAAAAGTTGAAAATATTAAAATTTTTCTATAAAAAAATTTACGATATTAAAATTTTTCTATAGAAAAATTGACGATATTAACATTTTTCTACAGAAAAATTGAAAATATTAAAATTTTTCTATCAAAAAAATTTACGATACTAAAATTTTTCTATAGAAAAATTTTCGATATTAAAATTTGTATATAGAAAAATTTACAATACTAAAATTTTTCTATAAAAAAATTTACTATATTCAAATTTTTCTATAAAAAAATTTATGATACTAAAATTTTTCTATAAAAAAATTTGCGATATTGATATTTTTCTTTAAAAAAAAATTACGATATTGAAATTTTTCTATAGAAAAACTTACGATATTGAAATTTTTATAGAAAAATTTGCAATATTGAAATTTTTCTATAATAAAATTTACGATATTAAAATTTTTCTATAGAACAATTTAAGATATTGAATTTTTTCTATAGAAAACTGACGATATCAAAATTTTTCCATAGAAAAATGTACATTAATGAAATTTTTCTATAGAAAAATTTACATTAGTAAATTTTATCAATAGAAATATTTAAGATATTGAAATGTTTCTTAAGAAAAATTGACGATATTGAAATGGAATTTATAAAATCGTAAAAAATTAATTTCAGTGTATCTATATGATTTTCCGTCTGCTGAGTAGAAAACAACACTTTACAATTTGCAATTGGTTTACATTTAATTGCTCAAACAATTTTCATTTTTTACTTTTGGTAAAATAAATATATTTTTTTGCAACAATACATGAAATGTTGCAAGAAACAGAGTCTCAATATAACAATAAAACAACAATTAGGAAAATATTTGTTTTATTTCAATTTATTCCTTTATAGTGTAACAAGTTTTTTGATAGATTTGATGAATAAATTCTTTATTGAGTTTCATATAATAAAATTTAACTTAATTGATTTGTTAACAAAAAAAAGTGAGAGAATAAAAAATTGTATAGAAAACTTTTTGTTATAAGATTTTACATATAAATTTTTTTCTTAGGAAATTTTTTTCTTAGAAAATTTTTCAATACAAAATATGTGTTGAGGAATCTACTTTGTCTCCAAATTAGTTGGTACCAATGTCAGAGAAAAACATATTTTACAAGTACAAAAATTTCACATTTTTCCAAAAAGTACCAAATGCGTTTGATATTTTTCTTAAAACTAAGAATATATCAGTAATTTTATGTGCATTTGATTTGGTACCAAAGATACAAAAAAAGTACCATAAAGACGCCAAAATGTTTTGTTACAAAATAAGTGAATTTTCAAAAATTACCCATATTTTCATATTTAACTAATTTTCCTTACATAACAAATAGTTATTATTTAAAAGATACTTTGCTGCCCCATTGTGCATTTTAATGGAAAATTTTTCTTTTTGTCATATTATATGAATGTTTAAGTATTTGTTAGTAAAGAAAATGCGTAAAATGTTGAGTGATATTGAAATTCAATATAAATTTTTGTTGTATTATATCAAATATTAACACTTATATAAAAATCTATAAAGGAACATTTTTTAAAATTTAAATATTTAAATGCAAATATTTTACTAACACAATAACGAATGTTTAACACACACACGCAAATAGTTTTGAAAATGGAAACAGTTTTTCTTCTGTTAATGCGTATATAAAAAAAGAGGGAAAGGAATCCATGAAAATGTATATCATGCAGAGCACATTGGGGCGTATTGCAGATTCATAAAAATTATAAAGCAAAAATTGTTTATAGAAAATTTTTTTGTTATAAAAAAAATTTTTCTTTATACAATTTTTTGTTAAAAACAATTTTTGTATAGAAAATTTCTTGTTATAAATAATTTTTCTATAGAAAATATTTTGTTATAAAAATTTTTTTGTAATAAAAAATTATTCTATAGAAATTTTTTGATATAAAATATTTTCCTATAGAAAATTTTTTGTTATACAAAATTTTTCTGTAGAAAATTTTTGCTACAAACAATTTTTTTATAGAAAAATGTTTGTTATAAACAATTTTTATATAGAAAATTTTTTATTATAAAAAATTTGTCCATAGAAAATTTTTTGTTATACAAAATTTATCTATAGAAAATTTTTTGTTATAAAAAATTGTTCTGTAAAAAATTAATTGTTATAAAAAATTTTTCTATAGAAAATTTTTCGTTATAAAAAATCTTTTCTACGGAAAATTTTTTGTTATAAGAAATTTTTCTATAGAAAATTTTTTGTTATAAAAAATTTTTCTATAGAAAACTTTTTGTTATAAAAAATTTTTCTAAAGAAAATTTTTTGTTATAAAAAATGTTTCTATTGAAAATTTTTTGTAATAAAAGTTTTTCTATAGAAAATATTTTGTTATAAAAAATTTTTCTATAGAAAATTTTTCGTTATAAAAAATTTTTCTATAGAAAATCTTTCGTTATAAAAAATTTTTCTATAAAAAATTTTTCGTTACAAAAATTTTTCTATAGAAAATTTTTTGTTATATAAACTTTTTTCTTCTAAAGAAAATTTTTCTATAGAAAATGTTTTGTTATAAAAAATTTTTCTTTAGAAAATTTTTTGTTATACAAAATTTTTCTTTAGAACATTTTTTGTTATAAAAAATTTCTATACAAAATTTTTTTATAATAAAAAATTTTTCTATAGAAAATTTTTAATTATAAAAAATTTTCTTTGGAAGAAAAAAATTTGTATAACAAAAAATTTTCTATAGAAAAATTTTTGTAACGAAAATTTTAATTATAAAAAATTTTTCTGTAGACAATTTTTTATTATTATTACAATTTTTAATTGTAGAAAATTTTTTGTTATAAAACAATTTTCTGTACAAAATTTTTTGTTATAAAAAAATTTTCTGTATAAAATTTTTTGTTATAAAAAAATTTTCTGTAGAAAATTTTTTGTTATAAAAAAATTTTCTGTAGAAAATTTTTTGTTATAAAAAAATTTTCTGTAGAAAATTTTTTGTTATAAAAAAATTTTCTGTAGAAAATTTTTTATTATAAAAAATTTTCTGTAGAAAATTTTTTGTTGTAAAACATTTTCTGTAGAAAATTTTTTGTTATAAAACATTTTCTGTAGAAAATTTTTTGTTATAAAAAATTTTTCTGTAGAAAATTTTTTGTTATAAAAAATTTTTCTGTAGAAAATTGTTTGCTACAAAAAAATTTTCTGTAGAAAATTTTTTGTTATAAAAAATTTTTCTGTAGAAAATTTTTTGTTATAAAAAATTTTTCTGTAGAAAATTTTTTGTTATAAAAAAATTTTCTATAGAAAATTTTTTATTATAAAAAATTTTAAATAGAAAAATTTTTTATTATAAAAAATTTTTCTATAGAAAATTTTTTATTATAAAAAATTTTTCTATAGAAAATTTTTTATTATAAAAAATTTTTCTATACAAAATTTTTTATTATAAAAAATTTTTCTATAGAAAATTTTTATTATTAAAATAGTAAATTTTTTGTTATAAAAATTTATCTTTACAAACTTTTTTTTTAAAAAAATTGTTTTTATTATAAAAATTTGTCTGTATAAATTTTTCTTTATAAAAATCTTTAGATATACAAAATTTTCTGAACAAATTTTTAAAAATTTTTTTAAGCCCTTATACAGCCACTGTGCATTGTTTCGCATAAAATTTTAGTTTTTCTGCAGTTGTGTTCCAAGGAATTTAAACAATTTTTCAATAACTTTTAATTTAATTTTATCAACATAAAAATGACTACAAATTCAAATAAGAAATAAAGTGTAAAATACATACTCCGTATCTACTGGTTGGTTGGTATCAAATAAAATCTACATACATACAATATATGGAATATTTTCATAAAAATATATATTTATTTGAATATAAAACTATTCCCTCCTGCCAGTCGATCTATCCATTGATTGGCTGTTGAGTTTTTAAATTTTAAACGGAAACGGAAGTACGCGTTTTGTTATAACAATCGCCGTCATATTTATTAGCTTTGCAAATTGTCACGCAATATCAATAGTCGTCCTCGTCAACGTTGTCGACATCGTCATCATGATTTTTCCACACATTCGAAGAGGAGGATAAACATTTACCCAGATACATGTGTTCCAACTTGTTGTTTTTTGTGGAATATATAAAAGAAAATAACAAAATATATTAAATTGTCCTTGTCATATTAAGTCGGCATGTCTGTAACGCAAATGTTCGTTATACTGAGTAAACGCTTGTCTGTCACTGAAAAATATATTTTGAAATAATATAAGCATTTATATGTATGTATGAGTTGTATAAAGTCACAAAACATAAAAAAAATTGTAATACAACATTTTTTATGAAAATTTTCTATAGACAATTTCTCATTCTTTTGTTTATCGTTTCTCGTTGCTTATAGAAAATTTTTCGTTATCAAAAACTTTTCTATAGAAAATCTTTGTAAAAAATATTTTTAAGAGAATTTTTAATTGCGAAAATTTTTTCAATAGAAAATTTTTTGTTATACAAATTTTTTATAACGAGAAATTTTCTAAAGAAAATTTTTCATAACAAGAAATTTTCAATCGAAAAATTTTTACAACGAAAAATTTCCCATAGAAAATTTTTTAAAACGAAAAAATTTTCTGAAGAAAAATTTTACATAGAAAAAAATTTTACAACTAAAAATTATCTATACAAAAAAAATGTATAAAGAAAAATTTTCTATACAAAAATTATACTGTAATGAACAATTTTTTAATGACAAATTTTCTATAGAAACATTTTTTAAAATAAAAAAATTTCTATAATGAAAAATTTTTAATAATGAAAAATTTTCTATAGAAAAAAATTGTTTATTATAATGAAAAAATTTCTATAGAAAAAATTTTTTATAATGAATAAATTTCTATAGAAAAAATTTTTTATAATGAAAAATTTTCTACAGAAAAATGTTTTTATAATGAAAAATTTTCTATAGAAAAATTTTTTATAATGAAAAATTTTCTATAAAAAATTTGTTTATACTGAAAAATTTCCTATAGAAAAATTTGTTATAATGAAAAATTTCCTATAGAAAAATTTGTTATAATGAAAAATTTTCTATAGAAAATTTTTATAATGAAAAATTTTCTAAAAAAATTTTTATAATGAAAAATTTTCTATAGAAAATTTTTATAATGAAAAATTTTCTATAGAAAATTTTCTATAGAAAATTTTTATAATGAAAAATTTTCTATAGAAAATTTTTATAATGAAAAATTTTCTATAGAAAATTTTTATAATGAAAAATTTTCTATAGAAAATTTTTATAATGCAAAATTTTCTATAGAAAATTTTTATATGAAAAATTTTCTATAGAAAATTTTTATATGAAAAATTTTCTATAGAAAATTTTTTCAATGAAAAATTTTCTATAGAAAATTTTTATATGAAAAATTTTCTATAGAAAATTTTTTCAATGAAAAATTTTCTATAGAAAATTTTTATAATGAAAAATTTTCTATAGAAAATTTTTATAATGAAAAATTTTCTATAGAAAATTTTTATAATGAAAAATTTTCTATAGAAAATTTTTATAATGAAAAATTTTCTATAGAAAATTTTTATAATGAAAAATTTTCTATAGAAAATTTTTATAATGAAAAATTTTCTATAGAAAATTTTTATAATGAAAAATTTTCTAAAAAAATTTTTATAATGAAAAATTTTCTATAGAAAATTTTTATAATGAAAAATTTTCTATAGAAAATTTTTATAATGAAAAATTTTCTATAGAAAATTTTTATAATGAAAAATTTTCTATAGAAAATTTTTATAATGAAAAATTTTCTATAGAAAATTTTTATAATGAAAAATTTTCTATAGAAAATTTTTATAATGAAAAATTTTCTATAGAAAATTTTTATAATGAAAAATTTTCTATAGAAAATTTTTATAATGAAAAATTTTCTATAGAAGATTTTTATAATGAAAAATTTTCTATAGAAAATTTTTATAATGAAAAATTTTCGATAGAAAATTTTTATAATGAAAAATTTTCTATAGAAAATTTTTATAATGAAAAATTTTCTATAGAAAATTTTTATAATGAAAAATTTTCTATAGAAAATTTTTATAATGAAAAATTTTCTATAGAAAATTTTTATAATGAAAAATTTTCTAAAAAAATTTTTATAATGAAAAATTTTCTATAGAAAATTTTTATAATGAAAAATTTTCTATAGAAAATTTTTATAATGAAAAATTTTCTATAGAAAATTTTTATAATGAAAAATTTTCTATAGAAAATTTTTATAATGAAAAATTTTCTATAGAAAATTTTTATAATGAAAAATTTTCTATAGAAGATTTTTATAATGAAAAATTTTCTATAGAAAATTTTTATAATGAAAAATTTTCGATAGAAAATTTTTATAATGAAAAATTTTCTATAGAAAATTTTTATAATGAAAAATTTTCTATAGACAATTTTTACAATGAAAAATTTTCTATAGAAAATTTTTATAATGAAAAATTTTCTATAGGAAATTTTTATAATGAAAAATTTTCAATAGGAAATTTTTATAATGAAAAATTTTCTATAGGAAATTTTTATAATGAAAAATTTTCTATAGGAAATTTTTATAATGAAAAATTTTCTATAGGAAATTTTTATAATGAAAAATTTTCTATAGAAAATTTTTATAATGAAAAATTTTCTATAGAAAATTTTTATAATGAAAAATTTTCTATAGAAAATTTTTATAATGAAAAATTTTCTATAGAAAATTTTTATAATGGAAAATTTTTTATAGAAAATTTTTATAATGAAAAATTTTCTATAGAAAATTTTTATAATGAAAAATTTTCTATAGAAAATTTTTATAATGAGAAATTTTCTTTAGAAAATTTTTTATAGAAAATTTTTCATAATGAAAAATTTTCTATAAAAAATTTTTATAATGAAAAATTTTCCATAGAAATTTTATAATGAAAAATTTTCTATAGAAAATTTTTTTATAATGAAAAATTTTCTATAGAAAATTTTTTTATAGTGAAAAATTTTCTATAGAAAATTTTTTTATAATGAAAAATTTTCTATAGAAAATTTTTTTTCTATAGAAAATTTTTATAATGAAAAATTTTCTATAGAAAATTTTTTTTATAATGAAAAATTTTTTATAGAAAATATTTTTTTAATGAAAAATTTTCTATAGAAATTTTTTTTTATAATGAAATATTTCTATAGAAAATTTTTTTATAATGAAAAATTTTCTATTTTTATAATAAAAACTTTTCTAAAGAAACATATTTTACAATAAAAAATTTTCTATAGAAAAACGAGAACATTTTTTATAGCGAGAAATTTTTTATAGAAATTTTTCGATAACGATAAATTTTTTTTAGAAAATTTTCTGATGACGACAAATTTTATAAAAAAATTTGTTAAAAACAAATTTTTCTTTAGAAAATTTTTCTATATAAATTTTTTTATTATATAGATAATTTTTCATTATAAAAAATTTTTCTTTACAAAAAATTTTTCCATAGAAAATTTTCATTAAGAAAATTTTTGTAACGAAAAATTTTTCTATAGAAAATTTCTCGGTAAAAAAAACTTTCGATAGAAAATATCTCGTTATATAAAATTTTTCTATTGATAATTTCTCGTTTTGAACAATTTTTTTATAAACATTTTCTTATTAAAAAATGTTCTTTAAGAAATTTCTTGTTATATAATTGTTTGTTTAATATCATTCATAAATTTTTTTGATGTTAATTTTTTTTAACTGTTGCTTAGGAGCTCTTTTTTATCCTTAAACTTTTATATTTATTCTTTATTTTTGTAATAAAATTTAAAATTCATATTAAAAGCCATTTTCTTTACATTTTTAAAAACACACAATTACTTAAATTGATTCTTGAAACAATTGTTTCCTTTAAAGTATATCCTTTACCTCTTGACATCAAAAGTATCATCATAAAAGAAAATAAATTTTTTTCCCCTTTAAAGCAACTTTTAAAACATTTTGTAAATAAATGTTCACATGTACTTTTATATGTGCAAACATTTAACTTAAATCTAAAGTTTATTGTTATTTGTTTTGAAAAGCATAAAAACACATATTTTTCGAAATATATTCAATTCGAAGAAAATAACCAATTGAAACTTTTATGAGTTTAATATTTTTGTAAACTGTATTGTTAAAAGCATTCAGAAGTTGATTAGGTGATAACAAACGATATATATGAACATTCTATTCTACATTTTAGTTAAACACGTACTTTACAAGCCTTAAACTATGCAATAGATATCAAAAATAAAAGAAGTTTTGATATAATAACACAGGAATGTTTTAATTTAAAATTTCATAACCTAATGACTGACTCATGTTAACATTTTCGACAATGTTAACTTCTTCCCTCCAACTATTTGTAGGTATATTTCAAATTACAATTTATAGATATTTACTACCGACTATATTAAACCAAGAGATTGATATTGGTAATGATGACTTTAAAATTAACCAACAATTTTTGATATAAATATATCTCACTTTACAAAACAACAGGAGAAATTACATTCAAAAAATGTATATACAAAACAACACTTGGAGCTACAAACAACAACTTCAGCATGAGGTCAAGTTTCACATAAAAATCATACAAATTGCTTAACCCTTTGACGTCCAAATTGTATGGCCAACATTCTCTCAAAAAAAGACATAGGAATTGGTTTATATCAGAAGCAATTCCTACTTGGATCACCAAGGTTCCAATTAACCTTCAAGGGTTAAAATATATTTACCCGTATTTTACATTTTCAACACATATACGCACAAATAGGTGCTCACATGAACCTTCAGTCCAGTTTTCACTTTGAAAAAAGTCAGACAATGGAAATGTGATGAAAATTTTGCAAAAAAATATATTTTACACACAAACATCCATGAAACATGACAGTATAAGTTTACAAGCAAAATACTCATGTACATATAGTATGTACATATGTGTAAATATACATATCACGCACAAAAATGTCAATGGAAATATTTTCCTATCAAGGATGTCTCTCATAGCATAGACTAAGGCATAGACTAAGACATAGACTAAGACATAGGCTAAGACATAGACTAAGACATAGACATAGACTAAGACATAGACTAAGACATAGACTAAGACATAGACTAAGACATAGACTAAGACATAGACTAAGACATAATCTAAGACATAGACTAAGACATAGACTAAGACATAGACTAAGACACAGACTAAGACATAGGCTAAGACATAGACTAAGACATAGACATAGACTAAGACATAGACTAAGACATAGACTAAGACATAGACTAAGACATAGACTAAGACATAGACTAAGACATAGACTAAGACATAGACTAAGACATAGACTAAGACATAGACTAAGACATAATCTAAGACATAGACTAAGACATAGACTAAGACATAGACTAAGACATAGACTAAGACATAGACTAAGACATAGACTAAGACATATACTAAGACATAGACTAAGACATAGACTAAGACATAGACTAAGACATAGACTAAGACATAGACTAAGACATATACTAAGACATAGACTAAGACATAGACTAAGACATAGACTAAGACATATACTAAGACATAGACTAAGACATAGACTAAGACATAGACTAAGACATAGACTAAGACATAGACTAAGACATAGACTAAGACATAGACTAAGACATAGACTAAGACATAGACTAAGACATATACTAAGACATAGACTAAGACATAGACTAAGACATAGACTAAGACATAGACTAAGACATAGACTAAGACATAGACTAAGACATAGACTAAGACATAGACTAAGACATAGACTAAGACATAGACTAAGACATAGACTAAGACATAGACTAAGACATAGACTAAGACATAGACTAAGACATAGACTAAGACAAAGACTAAGACAAAGACTAAGACATAGACTAAGATATAGACTAAGACATAGACTAAGACATAGACTAAGACATAGACTAAGACATAGACTAAGACATAGACCAAGACATAGACTAAGACATAGACTAAGACATAGACTAAGACATAGACTAAGACATAGACTAAGACATAGACTAAGACATAGACTAAGACATAGACTAAGACATAGACTAAGACATAGACTAAGACATAGACTAAGACATAGACTAAGACATAGACTAAGACATAGACTAAGACATAGACTAAGACATAGACTAAGACATAGACTAAGACATAGACTAAGACATAGACTAAGACATAGACTAAGACATAGACTAAGACATAGACTAAGACATAGACTAAGACATAGACTAAGACATAGACTAAGACATAGACTAAGACATAGACTAAGACATAATAGTCTTGTCCTCGATTTGACCAAGACTAAATTAAAGTCATAAAAATATCATATAGAAATTGGATTTAGTTGTTGTTTATTCTATACGAATTGATTTTTTAAAGCTGAAATGTTTTCAAGTTAAATGCAAATGTATTTGGCTGCAGCTCGAAACCAGCTGCAACTACTTTTCACGGCTGTCTGCTCACCTGTCTCTGAATGTTAATGGTTTTTGTTATTGCTTTAATAACAACAAAGGAAACAAGTTGGCTCTCATTGTTTTTTGTACACACATATTTACATACTCACACATAACTGTGTACGAGTATGTATGTAAGTATATGTTTTCAAACAAAAGTGTAGTATACTTTGAGGGTTTAATATAGAAAAGTTCTATCTCAACATTTTAAAAATTTCTAATATTTAAAAAAGTGAATAGTTATTTGAGAATAAACTATGAATTTATACCAAAAAAAAAGAAAAATATTGAAAAATTCTTAGAAGCTAGCAACAAGTCTACATAGATATATGTATGTATGATATTAATATCAACCCATTCATTTGTACATATGTACATATTTATGACATATATCACTTATGTACATTGTATTTTTGTAAAATAAATATCTTTTGTTGCAAATAGCTTCTCATGTTGTGCTGCATATAAGTAATGTACCTCTGTTGCATGCAATTTTTATTAACTTAACTGTAGTTATGTGTTGTTATTGTTTGTTGATGTAACTGCTGACTTTTCTTGTTGCTGCTATTCGTTTTGTTGCTGTATTAAAACACTCTGGGGATGCAGGGTCAAATGCGGCAACTTTCAGCGTTAACTTTTATTTTGTAGTTGATTTTTTAAGACAAAAGAGTATTTGTTTGTTTGTCTGCAAATTTATACAAATTCTTATACATGTGGTTGTTTATTTATGCAATAATATTAAATTTGTAGTAAATTTTAATAAACACAATAAATGTTTTTTAATAACAATAATGTGGTGCATTTATTAAACATATACATGGAAAATCTATATATGTATACATATGTGTAGGTATTTATATACACTTAACAGTTGTAGACTACATATATCTAGTCTACATTAGTGTTATAACTTTATAACGGCGCAAAAAATCGCGATATTATGGAAATTAAAAAAAAAATTTTTTTATAGAAAAATTTTTATAATGAAAATTTTTCTATAGAAAAATTTTTATAATGAAAATTTTTCTATAGAAAAATTTTTATAATGAAAATTTTTCTATAGAAAAATTTTTATAAAGAAAATGTTTCTTTAGAAAAATTTTTATAATGAAAATTTTTCTATAGAAAAATTTTTATAATGAAAATTTTTCTATAGAAAAATTTTTATAATGAAAATTTTTCTATAGAAAAATTTTTATAATGAAAATTTTTCTATAGAAAATTTTTTATAATGAAAATTTTTCTATAGAAAAATTTTTATAATGAAAATTTTTCTTTAGAAAAATTTTTATAATGAAAATTTTCTATAGAAAAATTTTTATAATGAAAATTTTTCTATAGAAAAATTTTTATAATGAAAATTTTTCTATAGAAAAATTTTTATAATGAAAATTTTTCTATAGAAAAATTTTTATAATGAAAATTTTTCTATAGCAAAATTTTTATAATGAAAATTCATCATAGAAAAAATTTTTCTAATAATGAAAATTCATCATAGAAAAAATTTTTCTAATAATGAAAATTTTTCTATAGAAAAATTTTTATAATGAAAATTTTTCTATAGAAAAATTTTTATAATGAAAATTTTTATATAGAAAAATTTTTATAATGAAAATTTTTCTATAGAAAAATTTTTATAATGAAATTTTTTCTATAGAAAAATTTTCATTATAAAAATATTCTATAGAAAAATTTTTATAATAAAAATTTTTCTATAGAATATTTTTATAATGAAAATTTTTCTATAGAATATTTTTATAATGAAAATTTTTCTATAGAAAAATTTTTATAATGAAAATTTTTCTATAGAAAAATTTTGATAATAAAAATTTTTCTATAGAAAAATTTTTCTATAGAAAAATTTTTATAATGAAATTTTTTCTATAGAAAAATTTTTATAATGAAAATTTTTGTATAGAAAAATTTTTATAATAAAAATTTTTCTATAGAATATTTTTATAATGAAAATTTTTCTATAGAATATTTTTATAATGAAAATTTTTCTATAGAAAAATTTTTATAATGAAAATTTTTCTATAGAAAAATTTTTATAATGAACATTTTTCTATAGAAAAATTTATATAATAAGATTTTTTCTATAGAAAAATTTTTAGAACAATTTTATAATAAAAAATTTTTTAGAAAAATTTTATAATGAAAATTTGTATAATGAAAAATTTTCTATAGAAAATATTTATAACGAAAAATTTTTATAACAAAAAATTTTCTATGGAAAAATTTTATAATGGAAAATTTTTTATATAAAAGTTTTCTTCAGAAAAAATTTTAAAAATGAAAAATTTTTATAACGAAAAATTTTCTTTAGAATAATTTTAAGAATTAAAAAATTTCTATAGAAAAATTTTTATAACAAAAAATTATTGATAGCAAAATTTTTATAATAATTTTTTTAATAAAAAATTTTTTCTGTAGAAAAATTTTCTAGCGAAAAATATTTATAAAGAAAAATTTTCTATAGAAAAATTTGCATAATGAAAATTTTATATGAAATTTTTTTAATGAAAAATTTTGTATAGAAAATTTGTATAATGAAAAATCTTCTATATTAGAAAGTTTATAATGAAAAATTTTCTATAGAAGAGTTTTTATAATGAAAAATTTTCTATAGAAAAACTTTTATAATGAAAAATTAGTTTATAGAAAAATTTTTATGATAAAATATTTTCTATAATAAAATTTTCTATAGAAAAATTTTTATAATGAAAAACTTTTTATAGAAAATTTTTATTAATGAAAAATTTTCTATAGAAAATTTTTAAATTTTTATTAATGAAAAATTTTCTATAGAAAATTTTTAAATGCCAAATTTGTAAGGGAAAAATGTTTGCAATGAAAAATTTACTATAGAAAAATTGTTTAATTAAAAATTTTCTATATATTTTCTATATAGAATATTTAAAATTTTTTAAGATCTTTTAAATTAAAAATTTTTATAATGAAAAATTTTCATAAAAAAATTTTATAAAGAAAAATTTTCTATAAAAAAATTTTTATGATGAAAAATTTTTTATAGAAAAATTTTCTATAAAAAAATTTTAATAATGAAAATTTTCTATAGAAAAATTTTTATAATAAAAAATTTTTTTATAGAAAATTTTTTAATTGGACCTCTTTAGTTAAAACTCTATGAATACCATAAGTACCAAACTGTGATTAAGGTATTTTTTCGTAATATTTTAAGCATTAAAAAAGTAAAATATTTAACAAAGATTTATTTAAATTTGCTCATTGTATATTCCACAAACATGGAAGGATAATGTTTAGTTTACCATCTGGAATACTCATTTGATTACACTGTGCAAGGAAAAAAAACCAAACTTAAAATTTTGTAGTCTATATACTTTACACTATTAATTGGCTTGGCCATAATACCGCTAATTTTGAACCTCACTGTATCCGCTATAGCAAAAATAGAAAGCCAAGAATGAATAGTTTAACTAACAACTTTTGCACTTTTATAACAAGCGGTTGTTAATGCTGTCATCTTTGTTGTGGTTATTATGTTATGAGCACATGGAAATTTTCTATCAAACATCATCAGAATGGAGTGAGTCTGTCTGAATCAATGACTGACTGACCAACCATCAGAGGAGTCTTATCATCATGCTCGTCGTCAACGATGTTGTGTCAGATTCTTAACGTCAAAGGTAATGGTTTGGCTCCCTTGATAGTTTTAATAGAAATATTTCTGTATTCTAGTCAAGTTTTTTGAAAACCCATAAAAAACTGATGGGAAATAAATACAGTAGAATCCTGATAGTTTTTCCTTAGTTACAATGTAATTTAGTTAAAACAGTTTCTAATTTGCTGATAAAGATAAATTTAGATAGAATTTCATAAGATTTAAAAATTAACGTAAATATTCGTAATACTATCAAGATTCCACTGTTTATAAAAATAATGTTTATAGCATAATTTAAGCTTAATGGTTACAAGTTTGTTGTAATTTTTGATTATGATAAAAATGTTGTTTGCCATTTGGGCCAAAGTGCATTATTTAAGGAGCTTAACTTTTTTGTTAAAATTTTAGAAAATAGTTTAAGTAATTTAAGTAATTTAAAACTATTTTTAAATCTTCGATTTTTCAAAATTCGTCATTATATCGAATTCCAATTTTCTATAGAAAAATTTTCTATAATGGAAAATTTTCTATAAAAAATTTTTCATAATAAAAATTTTCTTTAGAAAAATTTTCTATGGAATACTTCTTATAGAAATATTTTTATAATGAGTCATTTTCTATAGAAAAATATTCCAAATTAAAAAATTTTTATAAAAAAAAATATTATAATAGTAAATTTTCTATAGAAAAACTTTTATAATGAAAATTTTCTATAAAAAATTTTTATAATGAAAATTTTCTATAAAAAATATTTCTATATAAAAAATTTTCTGTATAAAACTTTTCTATAGAAAAATTTTTTAACGAAAAATTTACTGTACAAAAATTTTTATAATGACAAATTTTTTATCGAAACATTTTTATAATGAAAAATTTTCTATAAAAAAATTTTATTATGAAAAATTTTCTATAGAAAACTTTTATAATTATTTTAATTATTTTAAAATGAAAAATTTTCTATAGAAAAATTTTTATAATGAAAAATTGTATATAAAAAATTTTTATTATGAAAAATTTTCTATAGAAAAATTTTTATAATGAAAAATTTTCCATAGAAAAATGCTTATAATGACAAATTTAATTATGAATAATTTTCTGTAGAAAAATTTTTATTATGAAAAATTTTCTATAGAAAAATTTTTATAATTATTTTGATTATTTTAGAATGAAAAATTTTCTGTAGAAAAATTTTTATTATGAAAAATTTTCTGCAGAAAAATTTGTATAATGAAAAATTTTCTATAGAAAAATTTGTATAATGAAAAATTTTCTATAGAAAAATTTTTTAATGAAAAATTTTCTATAGAAAAATTTTCTAATGAAAAATTTTCTATAGAAAAATTTTTTAATGAAAAATTTTCTATAGAAAAATTTTTATAATGAAAAATTTTCTATAGAAAAATGTTTTAATGAAAAATTTTCTATAGACAAATTTTTATAATGAAATATTTCTGTAGAAAAATTTTGATAATGAAAAATTTTCTATAGAAAATTTTCATAATAAAAAGTTTGTTATAGAAACATTTTTAGAATATTAAAAATTTTCTATAGCAATATTTTTTAAATGAAAAATTTTCTAGATAAAAAAAAAAATTTCTGGAAACATTTTTATAATAAAAAATTTTATGTAGAAAAAATTTTATAATGAAAAATTTTCTGTAGAAAAATTTTTATTATGAAAAATTTTTTGCAGAAAAATTTGTATAATGAAAAATTTTCTATAGAAAAATTTTTATAATGAAAAATTTTCTATAGAAACATTTTTTAATGAAAAATTTTCTATAGAAAAATTTTTTAATGAAAAATTTTCTATAGAAAAATTTTTTAATGAAAAATTTTCTACAGAAAAATTTTTTAATGAAAAATTTTCTATAGAAAAATTTTTTAATGAAAAATTTTCTATAGACAAATTTTTATAATGAAATATTTCTGTAGAAAAATTTTGATAATGAAAAATTTTCTATAGAAAATTTTCATAATAAAAAGTTTGTTATAGAAACATTTTTAGAATATTAAAAATTTTCTATAGAAATATTTTTTAAATGAAAAATTTTCTAGATACATTTTTAAAATGAAAAAATTTCTATAGAAAAATTTTTATAATAAAGAAGTTTCTATAGAAAAATTTTCAAAATAAAAAAATTTCTATACAAAAATTTTTATTAAAAAAAAATTTTATACTAAAAAATTTTCTATAGAAATTTTTTATAATGAAAAATTTGATATAGAAAAATTTATATAATGAAAAATTTTCTATAGAAAAATTTTTATAATAAAAAATTTTCTATATAAAAATTTTTTAATGATAATAAAAAATTTTCTATACAAAATTTTCATAATGAAAAGTGTTTTATAGAAAAATTTTTAGAGTAAAAAATTTTCTATAGACAAATTTTTAGAATGAAAAATTTTCTGTAGAAAAATTATAATGTATAATGAAAAATTTTCTATAGAAAAATTTTTATAATAAAGAATTTTCTATAGAAAAATTTTACTTATAAGAAATTTTCTATAGAAAACTTTTTAGAATGAAAATTTTCAATAGGAATTTTTTATATAATAAAAAATATAGAAAAGTTTTCAAAAAAATCCTATATAAAAAAAATTTTTCTATAGAAAATTTTTTACAATAACAAATTTTCGTTAGAAAAATTTTTATACTGAAAAATTTCCTTTACTAAAATTTTTACACTGAAAAATTTTCGATAGAAAAATATTTATAATGAAAAATTTTCTATAGAAAAATTTTTATAATGAAAAGTTTCTGTAGAAAAATTTTTATAATGAAAAATTTTCTATAGAAAATTTTCATAATGAAAAGTTTTCTATAGAAAAATTTTTAGAATGAAAAATTTTCTATAGAAAAATTTCTAGAATGAAAAATTTTCTATAGAAAAGTTTTTATAATAAAAAATTTTCTATAGACGCTTTAATTTTCATGTAAAATTAAAAAATATGCAAAATATGTACGAAATTTTTTAAAAATCGACCGCCATATGGTTCAAATCCCAGACGACTTGTTTTATTTTTTTCTAATTGCAGAATTGTAGTTTTAATGAATTTCGTAGATTTTTTTGGATATTTTTTAATTTTACATGAAAATCAAAAAAAAAAAAAAAAGAAAAGCATCCATCGCGACAGACGACGCGTCGTAAAACTTGAATTTTTGTGTAAAATCTTATAAAATTTGAAATCGTCAAAGTTGTGACTTTGAGAAACCAACGAAATCTTTCAATTGAGGAAGACAGACAAAAAATCATTATAAAAACATTGAAACACACACAATATATCCCTTCCACCGATGATGTAGTTAGGGTTAAGATAATATTCATAAATAAGCCAAATCCTCTTATCTCAAAATAATGCAAAAAAATCTAAATGGATTTTCATTAAAACCAACTTAAAATCTTGTCGTGATTATTTGTCACCAATGGTTTTTAATTCCATCATCCATCCCATCCATTTATTCATCCATCTTTATATAACCGTAACAGACAACGAAACAAACCAACAAACATTTAACTTTCTGTCACCCTCCCTCCAGGTGTTGTTGTTGCCTGATGCACTACGACAAAGCAACAACAAAAATTACTATGGCTTAACGGCAAATTCCTTTAACCACAAATTTACGTAAAGATTTCCCTATTTAGTAGATACCGACGATGATGGAAAGAAACATGACTTCGAGAAGCTAAAAGTGGAGTGGAACCGAAAGTAGTAGTGGTTCGTTCGTTAATGCAACATAACTAATGAGTGAGTATAAATATTTTCCTTGCAACAACAAGACATTAACAAGCTCCAGAACATGACAACAAATTTATGATAATAACGACAACTTCAGTGGATTTTGTTTAGATACAACAAGAGAGAGTTTAAAAGATTTACCGACAAGATTCGACGATAATGATGATTATGACATGTCAATGGAAGATGTTGGTTCGTTGTTAATGCAAAATACTCGTGTGTCTGTTTGTTTGAACAAACATGTATGTAGAAGAATTAAGTTTTAATTATACAATTTATTTTATAATACAAAATTGTATATAGAAAAATGTTTATAGTGAAAAGATAAAAAAAATTTATAATGAGAAATTTTCTACAGAAAAATTTTTATTTTAAAATAATAGAAAATTTTTTAATAAAAAATTTTCTATAGAAAATTTTTGAATAAAACATTTTCCACATAAAATTTTTAAAAATTTTCCATAAAAAATTTTTAATGAAAAATTTTCTGTAAAAAAATTTTTTAATGAAAAATTTTCTATAGAAAACTTTTCAATGAAAAATCTTTTAATGAAAAATTTTCTATAAAAAAATTTTGTATGAAAAATTTTCTATAAAAAATTTTTATAATAAAAACTTTTCTATAGAAAAATTTTCCATAGAAAAATTTCTAGAATAAAAATTTTCTATAGAAAAATTTTGATAATCAAAAATTTTCTATATACAAATTTTTAAAATAAAAAATTTTTATAATAAAAAATTTCTATAGAAAAACTTTCTATAGAAACATTTTTTATAGAAAAATTTTGATAATATACAAAAAAATTCTCTATAGAAAAATTTTTATAATGAAAAATGTTCTAAAGAAAACTTTTGTAATAAAAAATTTTCTATAGAAAGTTTTATAATGAAAAATTTTCTATAGAAAAATTTTTATAATGAAAAATTTCCTGTAGAAAAATTTTTTATAAAAATATTTTTACAAAGAAAAATTTTTTATAGGCAAATTTCTATCATGAAAAATTTTTAAAATAAAGAAAAATTTTTAATGAAAAAACTTTCTATAGAAAAATTTGTATAATGGAAAATTTTTAATAGAAAAAGTTTTTGAATGAAAAATTTTCTTTAGAAAAATTTTCTATAGAAAAATTTTTATAGCAAAAATTTTCCATTATACAAATTTTTCTAACAAAAATTTTCTATAGAAAAATTTTGATAATGAAAAAATTACTATACAAAATTTTTTATAATGAAAAACTCTTTATAGAAAAATAAAAAAATTTCTATAGAAAAATTTTTATGATGAAAAATTTTCTATAGAAAAATTTTTATAACGACAAATTTCTATAGAAAAAATTTTTATAATGAAAATTTTCTATAAAAAAATATTTATAATAAAAAATTTACTATAGAAAAATCTTAATAATAAAAAATTTCTATAAAGAATAAAAAAATTTATAATCAAAAATTTTTGTTCTATCTAAAAATTTTTTTAATGAAAAATTTCTATAGAAAAATTTTCACGTTGAAAAATTTTCTATAGAAAAAAAATTTTACGAAGAAAAATTTTTTATAGAAAAATTTTTATAATAAACAATTTTCTATAGAAAAATTTTTATAATGAATAATTCTCTATAGAAAAATTTGTTTAATAAAACATTTTCTATAAAAAAATTTTTAATGAAAAATTGTCTATAGAAAAAATTTTATAATGTAAAATTTTCTATAAAAAATTTTTGTATTGAAAAATGTTTGTATTGTATTTTCTATAAAAAATTTTTATAAAGAAAAATTTTCTATAGAAAAATTTTTATAATGAAAAATTTCTTACAGAAAAATTTTTTTGGAAAAATTTTTATAATGAAAAGTTTTCTTAGAAAATTTTTATAATGAAAAAAATTTGTATGAAAAACTTTCTATAAAAAATTTTTATAATAAAAGCTTTTCTATAGAAACATTTTCCATAGAAAAATTTTTATAATAAAAATTTTCTATAAAATATTTATAATAAAAAATTTACTATAGAAAAATCTTAATAATAAAAAATTTCTATAAAGAATAAAAAAATTTATAATCAAAAATTTTTGTTCTATCTAAAAATTTTTTTAATGAAAAATTTCTATAGAAAAATTTTCACGTTGAAAAATTTTCTATAGAAAAAAAATTTTACTAAGAAAAATTTTTTATAGAAAAATTTTTATAATGAACAATTTTCTATAGAAAAATTTTTATAATGAATAATTCTCTATAGAAAAATTTGTATAATGAAAATTTTCTATAAAAAAAATTTTTAATGAAAAATTGTCTATAGAAAAAATTTTATAATATAAAATTTTCTATAAAAAATTTTTGTATTGAAAAATGTTTGTATTGTATTTTCTATAAAAAATTTTTATAAAGAAAAATTTTCTATAGAAAAATTTTTATAATGAAAAATTTCTTACAGAAAAATTTTTTTGGAAAAATTTTTATAATGAAAAGTTTTCTTAGAAAATTTTTATAATGAAAAAAATTTGTATGAAAAACTTTCTATAAAAAATTTTTAAAATAAAAGCTTTTCTATAGAAACATTTTCCATAGAAAAATTTTTATAATAAAAATTTTCTATAGAAGAATTTTGATAATGAAAAATTTTCTATATAGAAATTTTTAAAATAAAAAATTTTTATAATAAAAAATTTCTATAGAAAAATTTTCACATTGAAAAATTTTCTATAGAAAAATTTTGATAATGAAAAAATTACTATACAAAATTTTTTATAATGAAAAACTCTTTATAGAAAAATAAAAAAATTTCTATAGAAAAATTTTTATGATGAAAAATTTTCTATAGAAAAATTTTTATAATGACAAATTTCTATAGAAAAAATTTTTATAATGAAAATTTTCTATAAAAAAATTTTTTATGAAAAATTTTCTATAGAAAAATTTTTTTGTAATGAAAAAATTTTGTATTGAATTAAAGAAAAACTTTCTATAGAAAAATTTTTACAATGAAAAATTTCCTATAGAAAATTTTTCATTATAACAATTTTCTAAGAAAATTTTTCCAAAAAAATTTTTCTATAGGAAATTTTTCATTGTAAAAATTTTTCTATAGAAAGTTTTTCTTTAATTCAATACAAAATTTTTTCATTACAAAAAAATTTTTCTATAGAAAATTTTTCATAAAAAATTTTTTTATAGAAAATTTTTCATTATACAAATTTTTCTATAGAGAATTATTCATTGTAAAAATTTTCCTATAGAAAACTGTTCGTTATAAAAATTTTTCATCATAAATTTTTTTTTCTATAGAAATTTTTCATTATAAAAATTTTTAGATAGAACAAAAATTGTTCATTCTTTATAGAAATTTTTCATTATTAAGATTTTTCTATAGTAAATTTTTTATTATAAATATTTTTTTATAGAAAATTTTCATTATATAAATTTTTTCTATAGAAATTTGTCATTATAAAAATTTTTCTATAGAAAATTTTTCATCATAAAAATTTTTCTATTGAAATTTTTTTATTTTTCTATAGAGAGTTATTAATTATAAAAAATTTTGTATAGTAATTTTTTCATTATCAAAATTTTTCTATAGAAAATTTTTCAATGTGAAAATTTTTCTATAGAAATTTTTTATTATAAAAATTTTTTATTTTAAAAATTTCTATATAGAAAATTTTTCATTATCAAAATTCTTCTATAGAAAATTTTTATTATAAAAATTTTTCTATGGAAAATGTTTCTATAGAAAAGCTTTTATTTTAAAAATTTTTTATAGAAAGTTTTTCATACAAATTTTTTTCATTATAAAAATTTTCTAAGAAAACTTTTCATTATAAAAATTTTTCCAAAAAAATTTTTCTGTAAGAAATTTTTCATTATAAAAATTTTTCTATAGAAAATTTTTCTTTATAAAAATTTTTTATAGAAAATACAATACAAACATTTTTCAATACAAAAATTTTTTATAGAAAATTTTATATTATAAAATTTTTTCTATAGACAATTTTTCATTAAAAATTTTTTTTATAGAAAATTTTCATTATACAAATTTTTCTATAGAGAATTATTCATTATAAAAATTTTTCTATAGAAAATTGTTCATTATAAAAATTTTTCTATAAAAAATTTTTCTTAGTAAAATTTTTTTTCTATAGAAAATTTTTCAACGTGAAAATTTTTCTATAGAAATTTTTCATTATGTAGAGGATGGACTCTTGTTGAGTATTTGGGAAAAGGGTCAGCCAGACGATATCGTCCTTTCCGACCTCAGTTCCTGTTTTTTTATTTGTTTTTTTTATTTATATAATTCTGAGGCTTGAATGGACGTAATCGTCTTATTCGCCTTCAGAATTTATTGAATTATATTTTTTTAAAAAATTATTGAAAAAAATTTTATTTGTTGCTTTTTTTTTAAAAGTTTTTTTTATTTGGCAAAAAAAACAAAATCAGTTTTCAAAATTAGAATCACAATTAAAATGACAATGAATAAAATTTAAAAATGTTTTTCCTTTTATAGGAAAAATTTGAATTGAATTTTTCAAAAGTAAAATACTATGTTTTTATGATTAAAAATAATTTTCAAAAACAAGTATTTTTAAAACAAGTAACAATTAATAATATAAAATAACTTAAATTAAAAGTCTCCGTTACAGCCTCCCCCTCAGCGTCTGAAATCGTCCCGATGATGTCGCTGAACTACTTGGGATGTCTGGGTCTTAGAATTCTTCTGGTTGGGATTACAGTATCATCTCTTTGCATGGCGTTTTGATTAACATCTTTGGTTGTCTCGTTATTTGTAACTGTTTTTGGACGACCTCTTTTTCTAATTGGGTATATAGGAGCATTTTCAGGTCCTTTATATAAAGTCAAATCTGACACATGGTGAGTTCCAAGTGGTATTTCTGGATTATCTTCTGTGGCAATTGTAAAGCATGAGCCGTTTTTGTTAATTACGATGTATGGTCCATCTCGACGAGGTATAAATTTTGATGTTATATTGGTATCTTTGTTGCTTAAAACATGTGTTGATACCAAGACTTTGTCTCCAACTTTTAAGTCATCTGAAGGTCTTCTTTTGGAGTTTATATAGCATCTATTTCTATCTTGAAGTTTTTCTTCTTCTTCTCGAGCGTGCTGTAAAGTATCTGCAAGATTTATTAAATGTGGTGTAATTTGTGGTATAAAATTTTCAGAAATTATTATAGTTTTAAGGTCATGGTGAGCCTCTAAAGGACTTCTTAACTCACGCCCAAATGTTAAGTATGCTGCTGAATATCCTGTGCTGTCGCATTTTGATGTATTCATAGCAAAACGTATCATGGGTAATTTCAGATTCCACGTTGTATGATCTTTTTCCACACATATAGCCAATTGTGTTTTTAGATCACGATTTTTTCTTTCAACAGGATTTGCTTGAGGATGATATACTGGGGTAAATGATTGTTTAATACCTAAACAGAATGTCAGCTTTTGCATGATAGCAGAAATAAATTGAGACCCGTTATCTGAATGAATACGTCTGGGAACTCCATAACGCAATACAATTTCATTTAGGATCATAATTGAACAATTTTCAGCTGTTGCATGCTTTAAAGGAAACATTTCAACCCATCTGCTACATATATCTTCAACAATTAATATCCATTGATATCCTTGTTTTGTAAGTGGCAGTGGTCCAACGAGATCTATTGCTACTACTTCAAATCTTTGATTGCTTGCTACTGTTCGGTATAATCCGGTTGGTTTCTGGTTTGATATTTTATATTTTTGGCATTCTACACATTGTTTTATGTACTTGGCTACTTCGGTTTTCAAACCTGGCCAATAGTAGTGAGGCGTAATGCGACTAATTGTCCTTTGAATTCCGTAGTGACCAGCCATAGGATCATCATGAAATCTATTTAATATGGTTGAGCGCATAGATTTTGGAACTACTAATTGCCCATTTTCTGTTTCTTGGTCTTCACAATATCGATATAGTATTCCATCAATTAATATATAACCACGATTGGTATACTGTATGATACTGTCATCATTTGTTTCAAAAGCATTTATAATGGTTTTAATATATTCGTCTTCGAGTTGAGCTTTTCTTATTTCTGCTGAACCTTGACGAGGAAAATCAATTGAAATATGAAAACATTCACAGGATATATCTGCATGTTGTGTGCATGGTGGTCTAGAAAGTGTATCTGCAATAACATTTTTCTTTCCTGGCGTGTATCCAAATTGAATGTTGTACGGTTGCAGTTGTAAAGCCCATCGTGCCAAACGACCAGTTGGTGATTTTAGGCTAAAGAGCCATTTAAGGGGTTGATGGTCTGTTAAAACAGATATTTGGGAACCTTCGATATAGCCCCGAAACTTTTTTACTGCCCAAACGACTGCTAGTGCTTCTCGCTCTGTCGTTGAATAGTTTCTTTCCGCCGGAAGTAAAAGTCTACTGGCATATTCAACCGGATGTTCATTTTCGTTCTCCCCCTGGAGTAAAACTGCTCCGAGTGCATAATTGCTAGCATCTGTTTTTATAAAAAATGGTTTGTTTTCATCCACTTGTTGTAAGATTGGAGGTGACACCAACAAATGCTTGAGTTTCTCAAATGCTATAGTTTCTTCATCAGTCCATTTCCATTTTACAGTTTTCTTGGTTAAGTTTGATAATGGCTTCGAAATTTGAGCAAAATTTGGTATAAAACGACGATACCACGAGCATGTCTGCAAAAAGGAGATCAATTGCTTTAGATTTTTTGGATATGGTCTTTGCAATATGGCTTCAATTTTTTCCGGATCAGGCTTCAAGCCGTAATTTGTTAAAATGTGACCCAAGTATTTAACTTCTGGCCTACAAAAAATACATTTTTCTCTATTCAGTTGGATTTTAAATAATTTAATTCGTTCAAAAACTTTTTCTAAATCCTTTATATGGTTTTCAAAACTGTCTGAACAGATGATGATATCATCAAGATATGCCAGAATTGTTATTTGAGGGAGACCAGCTCGAAATTTATCTATTAGTCGTTGAAAAGTTGATGGCGCATTTTTAAGACCAAATGGCATTCTGTTGAAGACATAAATTCCGAAAGGAGTGGTAAATGCTGTCTTCAATTTATCTTTTTCAGCTACTTTGATTTGCCAGTATCCTGCTTTCAAATCCATTGTTGACATAAATGATGTTGCTTTTGCAGCGTGTAACAAGTCATCCATTCTAGGAAGTGGGTATTTGTCACTGATTGTTATGTTATTTAAACGACGATAGTCGACACAAACTCTAAGGCTACCATTTTTCTTAGGGATTAGGACCACAGGAAAAGCCCACGGAGATTCTTCTTCTTGAATTACATTTTTCTCCAACATTTCATTCAACTCTTTCCTGAGTTTCTCTTTCATTACTGGAGATATGCGATATGGGGCACAGGCAATAGGTGAGTGTGAACCAGTATTTATAAAATGTTCAATATTTGGAATCGGCTCCGAAGTTTCTTCAAAAATACTTTGGTGCTTTTCTAACAGATTGTTTAAAATATATTTTTCATTATTTACCAAATTACTTCCTTCTGATGTTTTTAGTTTTAAATCAAATGATTTTAATAGAATTGGATATTTAAGTTTTTCCGAATTATGTGTTTTCAACCTTTTCATTGGAGGAAAAAGGTCCCAGTCATAAACGTCTGTATTAATATCATTGGGAATGCTACCCTCAAAAATTCTATTTATCCCACCAGGAGAGTAATCATAAGTTGATGCTGCATCACTATTTGGAGTTTGTTGACCATCCTTTTCAATACTATTATTTTCAAACCAATTTAAAAAATTATTTACTGAGTTGTTTTCGGTAATACTAGTTTGAGAAATTGGAATAGTTTTCTTAGTATTTGGTTTATCCATTTTAAAATCAAAAATTGTATTTGGGTCATCTTTAAAATGCCAATTTCTTTGAGCCAAATCGAGAACAATACCTGCCTGTTCAAGAAAATCTATACCAATAAGTGTTCTATTTCCTTGAGCTTTAGGTAAACAAATAAAACGAATTCGTCTAAAACGTTTGCCAATTAAAATTTGAACAATAGTTGAATAAACAATTTCTTCGCGGGAAATGCCGTCAGCTAAAATGATTTCAGCTGAAACTTTTTGAAATTCTACTTTTTTCTCTTTTAATTTCTGGAAAAGTGAATATCCGGCTACGCTGGTTCGAGCAGCAGTGTCAAAATATGCCTCTCCATTTAGGCCATTAATATTTATTTGAACTGTGGGTACATCACGACCGACTACAGTTGTTTGGATAGAATTAAAATCCAGCTTTTCAGGGCTATTTATGACATTTTTGTTATTACAATTTGGGCAATTAGACCTATAATAACCGGCTAATCCACAACCATAACAATTTAACGCATTTTCCTGAACTTTTGGTTTTCCTTTCCTATCAGCTTCTATTTTTTTAAAGCAAACGTCTGCGGTATGATTCCTTTTCCGGCAAAACGAACAACGCACTAGAGCTTTTTCTGATGAGGGTATAGTATTGTGGACAGGTTCATGGTTTTCTTTTAATAACATTTCGACTTCTCGGGCTTTTTCCAAAAGATCTTGAAAACTTTTTAAACTATCTCTTGAGATCTTATCTCTAATAATTATCAAAAGTTGCGAATATATGATGTTTAGCATTGTGTTTTCTGTTAGCTTTTCGGTCAACTGTGCAAATAAGCCACGTTTTCTGCAAACAAAGTTATCAGTTGATTCGAAAGCTTTTTGTTTTTCTTGGCTTATTTCAGCAAAAATGCGCCAATCTGGCTTTGGTGGGGAAAATGCATTTCGTAACAGTTCCATCGCTTTTCCAAAATTATTTGCTTCACTTTTCACTCCTTGCCACCAGGATGAAGCGTATCCTTCTAGAAGTAATGGCAAGCTTATTAACGCCAGAGAATCGGATACATTTTCTGCTTCCTTATAGACCAAAATTGTGGCGATGAAGTCTTCTACTTTAGCGGTATTTCTTCCTCCACTAAAACGTGCACTACAGTTAGAGAACGTGTTTTTTGATTCTTGCCTACAATTTAAACCGCCTAGGAGTTCCAAAAATTGTCCTTGAGACAATGAATAATTAACTGGATTACTTCCAGAGTTTGAGGGTAAAGAGTTGTGTGCCGAGGTGTAGGTACTGTCTTCTTCACTTTGGGATTGAGCTAAGTTTTGAGACACACTACGCGTATTAGCAGACACTGGTTTTGGGCTTCGACGCATTTTGATTTATTTTTTTTACACCACAAAAAAAACACACATAAAATAAATAAGCAAATACCTTACCTCCAAAACAGGAATAGCTGGAGCTAATTTCTTCTAAAGTTTGTCTTCAGATTTTGATAAAATACTCCAATTTGGCTTTAGAATGTCTGGAGATTCCAAGGATTTTTTTTTCGTTGGGCGCCAATGTAGAGGATGGACTCTTGTTGAGTATTTGGGAAAAGGGTCAGCCAGACGATATCGTCCTTTCCGACCTCAGTTCCTGTTTTTTTATTTGTTTTTTTATTTATATAATTCTGAGGCTTGAATGGACGTAATCGTCTTATTCGCCTTCAGAATTTATTGAATTATATTTTTTTAAAAAATTATTGAAAAAAATTTTATTTGTTGCTTTTTTTTTTAAAAGTTTTTTTTATTTGGCAAAAAAAACAAAATCAGTTTTCAAAATTAGAATCACAATTAAAATGACAATGAATAAAATTTAAAAATGTTTTTCCTTTTATAGGAAAAATTTGAATTGAATTTTTCAAAAGTAAAATACTATGTTTTTATGATTAAAAATAATTTTCAAAAACAAGTATTTTTAAAACAAGTAACAATTAATAATATAAAATAACTTAAATTAAAAGTCTCCGTTACAATTAAAAAAATTTTTAGATAGAACAAAAATTTTTGATTATAAATTTTTTTATTCTTTATAGAAATTTTTTATTATTAAGATTTTTCTATAGTAAATTTTTTATTATAAATATTTTATAGAAAATTTTTATTATAAAAATTTTTCTATGGAAAATGTTTCTATAGAAAAGCTTTTATTATAAAAATTTTTTATAGAAAGTTTTTCATACAAATTTTTTTCATTATAAAAATTTTCTAAGAAAACTTTTCATTATAAAAATTTTTCCAAAAAAATTTTTCTGTAAGAAATTTTTCATTATAAAAATTTTTCTATAGAAAATTTTTCTTTATAAAAATTTTTTATAGAAAATACAATACAAACATTTTTCAATACAAAAATTTTTTATAGAAAATTTTACATTATAAAATTTTTTCTATAGACAATTTTTCATTAAAAATTTTTTTATAGAAAATGTTTTATTAAACAAATTTTTCTATAGAGAATTATTCATTATAAAAATTTTTCTATAGAAAATTGTTTATTATAAAAATTTTTCTATAAAAAATTTTTCTTCGTAAAATTTTTTTTCTATAGAAAATTTTTCAACGTGAAAATTTTTCTATAGAAATTTTTCATTAAAAAAATTTTTAGATAGAACAAAAATTTTTGATTATAAATTTTTTTATTCTTTATAGAAATTTTTTATTATTAAGATTTTTCTATAGTAAATTTTTTATTATAAATATTTTTTTATAGAAAATTTTCATTATAAAAATTTTTTCTATAGAAATTTGTCGTTATAAAAATTTTTCTATAGAAAATTTTTCATCATAAAAATTTTTCTATAGAAATTTTTTTATTTTTCTATAAAGAGTTTTTCATTATAAAAAATTTTGTATAGTAATTTTTTCATTATCAAAATTTTTCTATAGAAAATTTTTGTTAGAAAAATTTGTATAATGGAAAATTTTTGCTATAAAAATTTTTCTATAGAAAATTTTTCTAAAGAAAATTTTTCATTCAAAAACTTTTTCTATTAAAAATTTTCCATTATACAAATTTTTCTATAGAAAGTTTTTTCATTAAAAATTTTTCTTTATTTTAAAAATTTTTCATGATAGAAATTTGCCTATAAAAAATTTTTCTTTGTAAAAATATTTTTATAAAAAATTTTTCTACAGGAAATTTTTCATTATAAAAATTTTTCTATAGAAAATTTTTCATTATAAAACTTTCTATAGAAAATTTTTTATTACAAAAGTTTTCTTTAGAACATTTTTCATTATAAAAATTTTTCTATAGAGAATTTTTTTGTATATTATCAAAATTTTTCTATAAAAAATGTTTCTATAGAAAGTTTTTCTATAGAAATTTTTTATTATAAAAATTTTTTATTTTAAAAATTTGTATATAGAAAATTTTTGATTATCAAAATTTTTCTATAGAAAATTTTTATTCTAGAAATTTTTCTATGGAAAATTTTTCTATAGAAAAGTTTTTATTATAAAAATTTTTTATAGAAAATTTTTCATACAAAATTTTTTTATAGAAAATTTTTCATTAAAAGATTTTTCATTGAAAAGTTTTCTATAGAAAATTTTTCATTAAAAAATTTTTTTACAGAAAATTTTTCATTAAAAATTTTTTATGGAAAATTTTTAAAAATTTTATGTGGAAAATGTTTTATTCAAAAATTTTCTATAGAAAATTTTTTATTAAAAAATTTTCTATTATTTTAAAATAAAAATTTTTCTGTAGAAAATTTCTCATTATAAATTTTTTTTATCTTTTCACTATAAACAATGAACAATTTTTGTTCTATCTAAAAATTTTTATAATGAAAAATTTCTATAGAAAAAAAAATTTATGATGAAAAATTTTTATAACGAACAGTTTTCTATAGGAAAATTTTTACAATGAATAATTCTCTATAGAAAAATTTGTATAATGAAAAATTTTCTATAAAAAAATTTTTTATGAAAAATTTTCTATAGAAAAATTTTTTTGTAATGAAAAAATTTTGTATTGAATTAAAGAAAAACTTTCTATAGAAAAATTTTTACAATGAAAAATTTCCTATAGAAAAATTTTTTTGGAAAAATTTTCTTAGAAAATTGTTATAATGAAAAATTTTCTATAGGAAATTTTTCATTGTAAAAATTTTTCTATAGAAAGTTTTTCTTTAATTCAATACAAAATTTTTTCATTACAAAAAAATTTTTCTATAGAAAATTTTTCATAAAAAATTTTTTTATAGAAAATTTTCATTATAAAAATTTTTTCTATAGAAATTTGTCATTATAAAAATTTTTCTATAGAAAATTTTTCATCATAAAAATTTTTCTATAGAAATTTTTTTATTTTTCTATAAAGAGTTTTTCATTATAAAAAATTTTGTATAGTAATTTTTTCATTATCAAAATTTTTCTATAGAAAATTTTTGTTAGAAAAATTTGTATAATGGAAAATTTTTGCTATAAAAATTTTTCTATAGAAAATTTTTCTAAAGAAAATTTTTCATTCAAAAACTTTTTCTATTAAAAATTTTCCATTATACAAATTTTTCTATAGAAAGTTTTTTCATTAAAAATTTTTCTTTATTTTAAAAATTTTTCTTTATTTTAAAAATTTTTCATGATAGAAATTTGCCTATAAAAAATTTTTCTTTGTAAAAATATTTTTATAAAAAATTTTTCTACAGGAAATTTTTCATTATAAAAATTTTTCTATAGAAAATTTTTCATTATAAAACTTTCTATAGAAAATTTTTTATAGAAACATTTGTTAACAAATTTTTATATTGAAAAATTTTCTAAAGAAAATTTTTTTTATATTAAAAAATTTTGTAAAGAAAATTTTTAAAATGAAAATTTTTTTATAGAAAGATTTTTATAATGAAAAATTTTCTATAGAAAAATTTTTATAATGAAAAATTTTCTATAGAAAAATTTTTATAATGAAAAATTTTCTATAGAAAAATTTTTATAATGAAAAATTTTCTATAGAAAAATTTTTATATTGAAAAATTTTTCTAATGAAAAATTTTCTATAGAAAAATTTTTATAATGAAAAATTTTCTATAAAAAATTTTTATAATGAAAAATTTTCTATAGAAAAATTTTTATAATGAAAAATTTCCTATAGAAAAATTTTTATAATAAAAAATTTTTACAATAAAAAATTTTCTATAGAAAAATTTTTATAATAAAAAATTTTCTATAGAAAAATTTTTATAATAAAAAAAATTCCAATAGAAAATTTTTTATGATGAAAAATTTTCTATAGAAAAATTTTTATAATGAAAAATTTTCTATAGAAAAATTTTTTATAAAAAAAATGTTATAATAAAAATTTTCTATAGAAAATTTTTGTTATGAAAAATTTTCTATACAAAATTTTTATAATGAAAATTTTTTTAACAAAACACTTTCTATGGAAAAATCTTTTAATGAAAAATTTTCTATAAAAAAATTTTAATAATGAAAAAATTTCTAAAGAAAATTTTTATCTCGAAAAATTTTCTATAGAAACATTTTTTAACGAAAAATTTTTTTAATGAAAAATTTTCTGTAGACAAATTTTAAATTTTCTATAAAAGAACTTTTATAAAGAAAAATTTTTACAATGAAAAATTTTTTAGAAAAATTTTATATGAACAATTTTTTACAGAAAAATTTTCTATTATAGAAAAACAAAGAAAAATTTACTATAGAAAAAATTTGATAATGAACAATTTTTTATAGAAAAATTTTGATAATGAAAAATGTACTATATGTTTTTATAATGAATAATTTTCTATTTAAAAATTTTTATAATGAAATATTTTCTATAGAAAATTTTTTTACAATGAAAAGATTTCTATAAAAAAAAATTTGCAGTAAAAAATTATATAGACAAATTTTTATGATGAAAAATATTCTTTAGAAAAATGTTTATTTATAATGAAAAATTTGTAATAAAAATTGGGACTTTAGTTAATACCACTACTAATGTAAAACTTTTTAATTAAAAAATTTCTTGTTAAATTTTGTTGGAACCCCAAACCTGGTTATAAATGAATTAGTAAAAAACTCTTTCTTATATAATTGAAAATTACATATATACATTTTTCAAATATTATTAGAAATGTAATATTTCCATTTTTAATTTCAATTTACATATTATTTTTCTACATTTTCATGTACTTTAATATTTTACGTGCATTTCAGAATTTTTCCTAGCACCTTTTTCTTTCTCTCCATCTTGTTGACAGCTCATTGACTTTTGAGTATCCGGTTCTTTGGAATATTAACCAAATAGCGATTTTGGTCGGAATATGTTCACCTCCTTCACATATATTAAGGAAGAAGAAGGAGTTTTCATTATTAGTTATTTTGTGCAAAAACGAATGAATGAACGCATTACTTAGATGTCAACATTTGAAATTGAAATATTACAATGACACGAAAAAAAAGTAATGCAAAAATACATTCGAATTTTTTGTATTTTAAACGAAGTAAAAATAACTAGACTTAAAACATAATTTTTTTAAACTTTTGGCTGAATAATTCATTTGCAACATTTTTTCTTTGAGAAGAAGAAGAAAGAGGCTATAAAAATTGAGGTTTCTTTTCCAAAATGTCCGAACTTCCAAAAGTACCAAACAAAAATAGATTAAATTAATGTCGTTCAGAATTTTCCAAAAGAGATTTAATTAAAAAATTTTGATATATGATGTATTATACATGGCTTATTTATAAACCAAAATATCACTGTAGCAAATTTTGTTGAATCGGTCCATCATATTTGATCTTCGTCCCATACCAAAACCTTCTAACAAAAGCTATTTTAAAATGCATCGAACTTCACAAAAAACGCTTCTTCTACCATAAAATTAGAGGCAATGAATGATGACAATCAAAAAAATCAAAAACACTATAAAAATATTTTTTTTTGCTTTCGTTTTTTTTTTGTTTGTTGCGTGTAAATGCTACTTCCTCATAATTCCCGTTTTCGTGTTTTAAAAAAAAGTTTAATATATAAGGAACTTTCCAGAAGAAATTCCAATAAGAAAAATCAATTTCCATGGAGTTTGTTGGTTTATGTCTGTGCAAGCTGCATGCACTGCTGTAATAATCAATGTCGGTTTGGTGATTGGCTAAGTAAAGGTTCTACCCTGTGATTGTTTGAGTTTACGGTTGTTGTCATCGGTGTTGTAAAGAAGTAGTGGAGGAAGAAGTATAGAAAAGAGGAGAGAGAGAGAGAAGAAGAGTGGATAAAAGAGGTGGATAAGAAGACGAGAAGAAAAAGTGATGAGTCGTGGCGAGGAGAGGGAAGGGGAAATGAATGAAGAAAGGGTGGAGCTAAAAATAATTTACATAGCATACTTTTTGGCGACTTTTAAAAAGTATTGCATACTTTTAGGCGTTTCTAAAAATAACCGTTTTACTAGGCAACACTTTTCGAAATTCATTTGGAATTAACGGTACTTCGTGGTGAATTTATATATTCACGAATACATACTCACAACACCTTCTACGCCACATCCTCTGGTTTCGGGTTGCTATTATGGATAATTTTTTATTTGCCTTACCAACTTGTAGACAATTAATTGGTTGTTGAATTAATCGTATAATTTGTAAGTCCCCATTATTTGGTAAACGAAATCTCCTCAAATGGCCAGACTTTTGAACTGTTTTATTTACACTAGGGGACATGTCCCCTGAAAATGTTTCATGAAACAAGAGATGAAAAGTGAAAGGGAAAGGGAAAAAAAGAGCTCTGCCTGAGGTTGTACCAGATATTTTCATGGGACAAAAATTTGAAGTTTCACTATCCTTCCTCTATTCCATAATCATGTCATTTATAAAGGAACCTTTTGTTTATTGATAAGTTTTGTAATTTTTCTACCCACAAACAATTATAAGTGAACCGCCCGTGGTATAACAAGTCCCAATTTCGACCCACGGCCAAGACGACGCACTTGAAAAAAAATAATTTTCAAAAAAATGCCGTTCACCTAATTCAGCTAGCCACTGGTTATCGAGTAATTTTAAGCTATGTAAGTAAAACTTCTTTAACTGATGCATTTTTGCCGTTCGGGGCCGGAGTTTAAATGATTTTTTAATGAGTCTAAGAAATTTTCGGAAGGTATGTATATTGGTTTTGTATGTGCTTAAAATTGACTTTTATCCTGCAGGATTCAAGTATTCCTTTCTAAAGTGTCCCAATTAGAACGCAATTTTTAAATTTGGTGAGATTCGAAGTTTCATTGTTTGACATTTGAACAATTGTTATTGTTTGCAAGTAGAAGGTACGAGGTTTGTAAAAATGGAGCGCTACACGAATGAACAACGCATTCTCATTTCGAAATTGTTTTACCAAAATGGTGAAAGTTTTGCGGCTACAGTTCGCAAATTGCTATCAATTTGGGCTCACAATATGCTCCAAAAGAGTCAACTGTAGAGATTAATTAATAATTTTGCCGAAACTGGGTCTGTTAGTGATGTAAAGAAAATAATGCGCCTTCGACCTGGGGCCAAATTACCGCATTCGATATCGATCGAAAACTCAGACTTTAAAGCAAATATTGCTAAGTATACTGTAGGGATGTTCAAAGTTACTTCGATGCAAATAGTTTATTAAAATTTGGTATTCATTTTGATTCGTTTTTAAAAACATGTAAGTTCAATTAAAACTCTTTTACTATTGTTCATCTTTTGGCAAATAACTACAAAAAAAAATAAAGTAAACTGAGCATCTTTTAAATAATGTTGATTATCCTTAAAGTATGCTATACAAATGTTTTGAAAATATCTAAGATTTTGATCGATATCGAATGCGGTAATTTGGGCCCTGGTCGATCGACCGAAAATGTCACAGCTGTACTTGATGATGTCACTCAAACTCCATCCACCTCAAATCGACACCGAGCTCAGCAAATTGGTGTCTCCAAATCCACTATGCAGCGAATTTTGACGAAAGATTTGCATCTTCATGCATACAAAGTTCAATTGGCTCAGAAACTGAAGCCAGATGACCATGGACAGCGAAGGGAGTTCGTTAATTGGGTATTGGAGGAGACAACATGAAAATGCTGAGTTTGCCGATAAAATCAACTTCAGTGACGAGGCCCATTTCCATCTTGATGGCTTCGTCAATAGGCAGAATTGTCGCATTTGGGGGTGAGGAAAATCCTCGAGTGATTCACGGGAAGCAAATGCATCCTCAACGTGTCACTGTGTGGTGTGGTTTTTGGGCTGGAGGAATCATTGGACCTTTTTTTATGAAAATGAGGCTGGTCAAGCTCAAACAGTCAATGGTGTATCGTGAAATGATAATCAGTTTTTTCTTGCCTATAATTGAAGAAATTAATGTGGAGAGCATATGATTTCAACAAGACGGCGCCAGAAAAAGAATTCAATTGCTACATCAGTCATTTACAAATTGCGTTCTAGTTGAGACACCCTTTTTCACATACTGCTGTTAAAATTTATTCAAATTTACAGCTCGTGACGTATACTGCACGCAACTTGAAAGCAATTTTGATTTCCAAGATCCACTTAAACATAAATTAAAAAACTTGAAAGTAAAAGTGAAAGCAAGTTCGTTTTAATTTTTAAAAATATGAGTGTATGTTTACAAAAGTGTGAATTTATTAAAAATTAAAGGCAAAACTGATCGTGTAACCCGCAAGTTACAGGAGACGTATTTCATAAAAAAAATTACAAATATAAATTAACTATAATTTATTCATTCGCAAATTTCTCAACAAAAATTTTCTATCCGCGTGTCGGTGAAAAAACACTTCATCTGGCAATACTGCAACAGCCAATTAAACAACAAAAAACTTGTCCAACATTATATCAACAAAAAACGTACAATGTAAACAAATCTTAAAACATGAAGAGCACCAAAAGAACACGGAGACATGTCCCTTCGTGTGAATTCGCTATATAATTATTTCGTGTAAAGGGTTCCTTATTTGACAACTGAATGTTTATTTTTGTCATTTTGTTTATATTCATTTTTTTTTTTTTTTTGACATTCTTCTCTATATATTTTTTTCCATTGATTGGTGGTTTTGTGATTACATACCACTTTCGGTACAATTGTATAGATAATAGTTTTTTTTTCTTTTGGATTTGTAGAAAAACAATAGAAAATTATGTTTTATTAATAATTTGTTAAACTGTGATTAGTTAGCAGTGAGAGTGAGTTGTTTTATATACATTTTACCAACAAAAGAAAGACCACCACCCACCCAAATCTTCAAAAACTTAACTATGGCAATGCTCACCCGTTTGACAAGCAGCGGAGCAACCACAGCTGCTGTAGCAGCTCCTGGCTCACCGAAAGCATTGCAACGTCTTCAAAATTGTGTGGCCTTTCTATGGCCGGCTTTGCAGAATGGCAGTGCTGCTGTTGGTACCAATATCCAAAGAAAGTCTACCCATGTCGATGCCATTGATTGTTTTACCAATGAATTAATGGATCGTAAGAGTAAAAAGTGGGAGGAAATGAGAGAAAGCCTTTTGAAAAAGAAAGACACCAACGCGTCAACACAAGTAAAGGCTCCCACAAATGTACCAAATGTAACGAACTCCTCCACCACCAGTAGCTTCACTCAAAGTTTAGGTCTCATGTCCAAGGCTGTTATAAACGATCTACATTCTTTGCGTTCCCCTGAATTGGGTTTGGATATACGTTCTCTATCTCAAGCTCAACTTGATAATTTGCTCATGTCCACTTTGGAAATAAAAAACAAGATTGATTTTCTTTATTTGATACGCCAGTGTATACGCTGGCAACAGTTACCCTCCCATGAGGTATTAATAGCCTGTCTCAAGTATCTCTCTAGTATGTCACGTATTCAACAGATCGAATCGTTTGCCGAGATTTGTAAGAAACAAAGCCATCCCTTGTCGAAAATCTATGCTGATTTGGCACCGTTTAAAGCAATGGCTCAGTGGCGTAGCGGTGGTGCTGATATTGCTTTAATGACTCTACATCGCGGCTATGAATCGAGTGCAGCTACTGACGATGGCAAGCGTATGATGAGAGCAGCTTTTCGCACTATAGCCGAGGAAACATTGGCACAGAAAAGTGAGGCTGTTTTGGTGTCTCTTATGGAGGTGGCCCGGTCTATATACAACACTCACAAAGATATATTCGTTATAGCTTGTGTGTGGAAACAGTGTTTTGTTAGTGATTGGTTTTGTGATCAGAAATCAGCAACGGATTTGTTTGAACATTACGAAGAACTGCAGCAATTGGTAGTGAAAAGGTAAAATATATATGTACATGCATATGTACACATGTTATACATACATATCGACACCTGAAATGCAAAAAGGTGTAACTAACACAAAAATTAAAATTGATTTTTTGATTATGACACTGCACGGTCAAAAACAGCGATTTTATTCACTAAAAACCAAATGTTTAAAATGTTGCTCAAAATTTGTATTGTAGTTAAGCTCTTTTGGTTTCAGAAAATATTCAGCTTGTAGTTAAGCCCTTTTGTTTTCTCGCAATTACTTAAAAATTACTCGTTTTTTGTCATTTAAGTCTTCAGGAATGTCTTTGCTGTTGCATTGATGACCAAATTTCAAAACTAGGAATTAATATTTCATTTAGTTTAAAAGTTATGTTTTTTTTTTTTTTGGTTATATAAAAAATTATTTTCCGAGACTAAGATTTGTGAAAGGCTATAAGTTAGCTTTCCGACCGTATATTGACCTTTTTGTCTACAGATCAACTCTAAAGCTCCTCTGTTCTAACTATATGAAACTTCGTTTAAGTATCTTTAACCGTTTTCAGAAATAACACTTAAAAAATCTCTGTATAAATTTAAATTATTTAAAACTAATCTTTTTACATTTAAATATGTTTCGAAAACAAACCGTTACTATTTTAAAAACCCGTCTCTATATTATTAAAAACTTTATGCATTTTTAAAAGTTTAAATTTGTATGGTAGTTAAGCCCATTTGGTTTCAGAAAATATTTAACTTGTAGTTTGACAAAAAACAAAACGTTTTTTGCCATTTAAGTTTTTAGAGTTTTTTTGCTGATGGTTTGTTAAACCAATTCGAAAATTTGGATTTAAGTTCTTCATAGTTTTAAAGTTAAAACGTGTTTTGCTTCTCCTGTAAAAAAAAACTTGAAGTGTAGTTACGCCCTTTTGCATTTCAGGTGACGATATGTATGTATGTTACAGGTGAAAAAGGTATGTTGGTTATGTACTTATACTTGTAACGTAAAACTAGTCTTTCATAATTTCTGAGGCGATTTAGCGATGACCTGACGGCTGGCTGGATGCATACCATGTAATCTCGTTATTAACTTACAGATCGAAACTTTAAAAACAACTACAGAAATTTCCTTTGGATAATTGTAGAATCAAATCATTATTTCGGGTGCCTCCCATAGAACTTCCTTCCCGGAATGAGACTGTGGCCCTTTGTAGTCACAAATTTATTTGTATTTTAATAACGAAAACCGAATTTTGTAAAAAATATTTTTGGACTCGGCCCAAATTTGATCATACATTCTATTTCCTTTGTTACAAGGACGATCGGTATACTTTTTGGACGAAATCAGATCAGTTTGTATCCCTTTTAAGCCACAATTTTTTTTTTTTTTTGTATTTTAAAAAAATTCAGCATAAATATTACTAATTTAGTGTACCAAATTTTGTTGAAATCAGTCAAAATTTGATCGTACCTTCCATACAAGACAAACTCTCAAAAGACATTAAAATACCTAGAAAATCCCAAAAACGCGTATAAATCTGATAATAAAGCTTTTTGATAAAATTTGTTAAAAAAATCGGGCTTAAACGACTATAGCATTTTCTTGTTGTTTTTTTTTTTTAGATCTAGCTCTCTATGCGCCTCCTTTCTAACACGCAATAATGTGGATGCTGTCCATCGTCTTATAGAAGTATTTCTTCAGCATAAACAAAGAGAAGCCTGCTCCAACTGTCTTAGTCTTTTATTCAACTATCAATGTAAGTATAAATCTAATAATTCTTAAGAATTTTCATCAATTTTATATCCATTTTTATATTCTAGACCATCGTAATGATCTTAGAGCCTGTGCTGAAATTATTAAATCGTGCAGTGAACTGGAAATGCCCCTAAATGAAGTACAGAACGAACAGTTCCTCAGTTTGTTCCTTAATCAAAACGATAGCAAAGACAGCGGCATCCCCGTTATGCGCAAACCTGCTCAGAAAATACAAAAAGAATTTCAATATAAATTTTAGGAATTTGATTTGGTCATGTTTTTCAATTCTTTACGTCAGCACTTTTTCAAATACAATTTGGTTTTCTAGGCACGATTATAAGTGATTTTATGATTTACTTAAAATGGTTTGTATGCTTTAATATTTTAAGCTCTAGTCTTAACAAGGTATTAGTTATTTTACTTTGTAACTCGTAAGCCATTAAGTCAAAAATCAAAATACCTAAAACAATCATTTTTTTCTTGCATATAAGCACAAATTTGTTGTTAACTGTTACGTTGTCTTTTAGTAGAAAAAAAGTAAAATTTTATTTTTTTTTTTTATTTTTTTTATTTACATAATTAATGATTATAACTAAATTATAAAAACTAATTTTTTTAAGAATAAAGAGTACTAGCAGCTAGGGCTTTCGACTCGAATGTTAATTTGGATTTGATTTAGATTAGTTTTTTTAAATTATTAGAAGTTATAAATTTGTAAATAAGTTTAATATTACTTTCACATGGATTTTTAAGACAGTTTGTTGGCAAATTTCCATTAAAAATGCGGGCTCTAGAAATATTGTATTTTGGGCACTCCTCAAGAATATGCTTTACGTTAAGTTGGGTATTACATGTGGAGCAAATTGGAGCTGTGGATCTATCGTATATATGTTGATGGGAAAATATACAGTGGCCGATTCTTAGGCGTACAAATATTGTCGTTTCAGATCTGGTACAGTTTTTGGGATATAACACTTTTTCTCCATTTGGATTCACAGACTTGTATGCATGCTGGTAATCAGACCATTTTTTAGAGTTTATGTCCACGAATGCGTTTGAGATGAGGTTTAGTATATCTCGTATTTCATAGGTTGAGTATTTTATCAAAGGTCGAAGTTTCGCTTCATCGGCAGCTGCATCAGCGAACTCATTGCCGGAAATACCGATGTGAGAGGGTACCCACATAATTCTGATCTTATGGGAATTATTGATACAAATGTTCCTTATCTGATTTATTATAGGTGATTCATATTTAGTATTTTTAACGGCCAAAATTGATGAGAGACTGTCGGTACAGATTATAAATTTAGTACTAGAATTTGAAGCATATTGTACTGCTAATAGGATGGCCAGTGCTTCCGCTGTAAAGTTTGAGCAGTAATCGTCAATATACCCAGTGCTAATGAGGCTACCTTCATGGGTAACTACAGCAAAGCTAGTAGATAAATTTGATTTAGACCCATCTGTGAATAAAAATTTCCAGTTGTTAGCGGAAGATGTACTGGCGATGTCATTAAACATTGTTTTGTATATAATAGAAGGGGTGTTAGATTTTGGTAGGTTTGTCAAAGACAATATAAAAGACACATCATTTGTTAGCCATGGTGGTTCCGTATTCTTGGGCATTAGTTTAGGTTTTGATGGTAGATTTAGTTGTTTGGAATAATCGATGCATTTCCTGATTGTGGATTGTAGTCTAGGTATTCTAGTGGAAATTTGTAGTTTCTTGACCACATTCAATATCATGTTATTGCGGCAAATAAGAAGCTTAGGTATTAGCTTGTAGGTTAAATAAATAGTTCTATCTTTGATAGAGGGCATGCCTGCTTCTGCTAGAATATTTACCGTGGGGCTGGTTGGGAATGCTCCGATGCTTCGTCGAATGGCACAGTGATAGGGTGCTTGAATTAACTTAATGTGTGAGGAAGCGCACCATCCATAAATTGGAAGGGCATAATCAATTTTTGAAAGCATTATAGATCGTGTTACATTTAACATAGTTGAGATATGTATCCGGAAGTTTTTTGATGTTAAGAACTTGATAATATTTAGCCTTGTGTTAAGATTTTTTCTAAGTTGTCGACAGTGTTCCTTAAATGTAAAGCTTTTGTCAAATATAACACCTAATATACGCAAATTATCTACACGTTTTACTTTAACGCCATTGTATTCAACATCGTAAAAAGGACAGTTGTGTTTTTTGCAGATATGCAAAACCGAACACTTTTCTATGGAAAGTTTGGCTCCTGATTTTTGGCACCATTCGTCAATCTTTTTTAGTGTTTCTGAGAAAATATTCTTAACTATATTATTATCATTATGCTTTGTGAAAATAACTGCATCGTCAGCGTATATTGCATGTTCAATGTATTTTTGGGCGGATAGTATTTTACTAAATTCATTAAATGCGATAATGAATAAAACCACGGACAATGGCGATCCTTGTGGAACACCATTGCACAGTGGAAACGTTTTGGAAAGACTGCCTTTAATTTTAACTTTGAATTTGCGATTACTTAGGAAACTTTTTATTGTATAAAACATATTTTTTCCTATTTTCCATTTGTCAAGTTGCTGCAGAATTACGTGGACGCCAATCCGGTCAAATGCCTTTTCAAAATCTGTAGATAGAACAGAGATATGATTTCTGCTGGAAAGAGCATTTGATATATAGTGTTGTAGATATAGAAGGACATCGTCCGTTCCTTGTTTTCTTTTAAATGCGGTCTGATTATGAGTTAAAAAATTATTTGATTGAATAAACCACATGAGACGTCTAGCAATAATTTTTTCCAGGATTTTGCTAATGCACGATAGTAATGAAATCGGTCTATATCCAGAAATTGTGTGGGGGTCTTTACCAGGCTTTGGTATTGGGACGACAACGGCTGTTTTCCAAGCTTGAGGATAAATATTTGATGTAAATATGTTATTATACACCGAAAGCAAATGTATTTTTGTTGAATGAGATAGATTTTTTATGATTGGATATGAAATACGGTCCTCTCCAGGTGTTTTACCTTTTGCAGAGTGAATGGCATCTTCAACTTCAACAATGTTAATTGGGTATTCAATTTTTTGGGAAAATTTGTTGTAGTTTTGGTGGCAATAAGCGTGGTATGTTGCGCTAATTTTATTGTTACGGAAATCTAAAGAGAAATTAGCGTCATCGGATAGCAAAGACCAATGTGTTGCAAAACAGTTCGCAATATCAACAGAATCTGTATAATTGTTTGTGCCAGATTGAATAATGTTAATTACATTTGCATTTTTTGCACGAGTCAAACGTTTGATATCATTCCAAATCTGTTGCGATGAAGAGTTAGGGTTGATGTTGGAAGTGAATTTTTGAAAACACATGGCTTTACTTTCTTTAACAGCTCTTCTGAATATGGCGTTATGTCTTTTATATTCAATTAGATTGGTGTCGTTTCTTGTGCGTTTGAAAATATGCCAAAATCTTTGTTTTTCTGTGCGTAACTTTTCAAGCTTTGAGTTCCACCATATTGTATGACACTTAAATTTTTTTTGGCAAGTTTGTGGGATACTAACATTGGCTGCAGATCTTATGCATTTGGTTAACATGGCCGCTTGTTGGTTGACATTACTAGTTGTCCTCGATTTGGAAAAAACTTCATCACATGTTTTTGAAAATAATGCCCAGTTCGCACGATCAGTTACATATTTAGGCTTAAAATTTGTTTTTGAGTAATCAACGCTTTTTTCAACGGTTATCAATATTGGGTAGTGGTCGCTACCATGTAGATCTGGTAAGGTTTTCCAGCTGCAAAAAGGCGATAATTGAGAAGAACAAAGGGAAATATCTACATGAGAAAAGGTGTTGTGGGTAGAGAAATGTGTTGGAGACCCATTATTTAGTACGACAAGATCTTCATTAAGAACAAAATTCTCAATTGTTGTACCGCGTGAATTAGAATCCCTAGAGCCCCAAAACGGACTTTGAGAATTGAAATCTCCGGTAAGTATGAAAGGGTGGTCGAGGTTGTCAATTATTGCCTTTAAATTTCGATCGCAGAAACTTTGATGTGGTGGAATGTATACGCATGCTACATTTAGTTTTGTAGCGACGTTAATTTTAACTGCAATAGAGGCTATGTTGTTGTTGATGTAAATCACATTATGAGGTATAGATTTTTTTTATTAGAATACCAATTCCTTGTTTAGCTGACGTGTTCTCAGCTAAGTTGTGAAAATATCCATTGTATTGCTTAGGGAAAATAATGTTCTTGTGATTAACTGGGATGTGGGTCTCCTGGATGGAAATAATGTCAGGGTTTAAATCTTTAATAATAAGTTGTAGTTCATGGTAGTTATTTATCAGTCCATTTAAATTCCATTGTAATATTTTCAAATCCATTGTTAAAAAAAAAAAAAATTAAAAGTTATTCTTCTTCTACAAACATTATTTCGTCATGTTCGTCATAATTTGGGTTCTGAATTGATGATCGCTTTGGTAAAGCTGTCATGCAATTCTGTGTGAAGTTGAGTGTCTCTTTAGTTTTTGTTGGTTTGGCCGTTGTTTGCCTAGTTGTTGGTTGTTTTGCCATTGATCGTGTTAACATTGTGGGTAATGGTTTAAAATTTTTATTGTTAGTTGTAGGTAAAGTTGTTTTTGTTGTTTGGGTACATTTTTTTGTTGAATCTAAATTAATGTTGTTGTTTGAATTGTTTCTTTCGGTTTTGTCATTTAGTTCAGTATTTAATACTGTTTCAATTATTGAGTTTTGATTTTGTTCACTTAAAGTGTTTAATTTGGTTTGGTTTATGTGATTTATTGTTTTATTATTTTTGTTGTTTGTTAGCACATCAGAGAAAGATTTAACAAGCGGGGGTGTTGTTGTTAGGGTTTCATACTTTTCTTTCGCTGCTTTTAGAGTGCATTTTTCTTTGGTCTTGATTTTAAGAATTTCTTTATGCTGTACAAATACACGGCATTCCTTGGAATTTGATGGATGGTTGTTGGAACAGTTTATGCAGAAAGTTCTGATACATTCAGTAGGCGAATGTGGTGGTAAAGCGCAGGTTTCACATAAAGGGCTGTTTTTACACCATTTTTGAGAATGGCCAAGACGTTGGCAAGATTTGCAGCGCATTGGATTGGGATAGTAGGGTCTAACTTTTACTTTGTGCCATGAGACATCGAGCTTTTCTGGGGTGGAGTAGCGATCAAAAGTTAAGAGAAGAACACCACATGGGACTGACTTTTCCTCAGCGTTTTTCTTTAGATATTTATAAACTTCAATAACACCTTGTGATTTTAGTTCGCTAACGATTTCATCCTCGGGAACGTTATTAAGGTATGGGGCGTAAATTGTACCTTTTGAGCAGTTCAATTTTGAGTGGTATTCACATTTGATATCGCAGACACCAGGTAGACTTCTTGTTGATACTAATTTATCCGCACTGTGTTTACTTCCGGTAAGAAGAAGAAGGTTGCCATCGCGTAGCTCGGAAACCGACAAAATTTCAGAACAAATTAACTTTAAAGACCGGTGCACTAAAAAACACGAATAATCTTGGATATTTTTATCTCCAATAGCTGATATTATTACATATTTAGGATCTGGTTTTTGTATTACTGGTAATTCAGGGAATATTTGAAAAGCGTTTTGATTTGTCCGTTTCTTTTTCGGTTGGGAACAGTCCGCTAGCGGAGCGAACCGGTTATCCCCCAATTTGGGAGGATCTAACATAACGCCCGATATCTATTGAGTGTTTTTGACAATCAATACCACCGGACGAAAATTTTTTGAGCACACTGTATAAAATTGTTTACTTAGAAAAATAGGACGGCCACTGATAGGTATGTAAAAAAACCAACTGTACGACGCAAAGGTTAGTCGAAGACTGAAAGTAAAATTTATTAAATTTAATTGTTTTAAATATCATTAATAAATTTAATAAATGAAATGGCAACTTATATATAAAATAGTTTTAATCAAAATTAAAGGAATTGTAAAAACTTCTTTTAAAACCTCACGTATACATACATTCTTACATTTATTACCATTTTGTATCTGCTACACCGACCGTATACTGCTAGTAGAAATATAATGAAACTCGTGAATTCAGTTACAACTAAGTACATAATTAATATTTAATTATTTTTGTTCAATAAATTAACATTTTCAAAAACCTGCCCTAGATATTAGCATCTTCACCCGCAGCTTCCTCTTCGTCCTCGTCTTGATTTTTTTGTGTTTCTTTAGTTTCATCGCCTCTATCATCTTCCAACATCTCATAGCCGGAACAATTAGCGCAACGTGTAATCAAGTGGCGCATACAATAAGATTCCAAACACTGTTGGCAACGTGATTTTATCTTGGATCCATTGCGACTCTTGCAGCCACGACAACGTCTACGTGTATCATTCTCCCGAGCCTGTAGAACAATGCCTTCCGGTACAAACTGTTTATCTTTTGATATCGTACCCAACTGCGAAGATTCTTTGACTTTTTTTGCAGCGCAATTCAACAGCGTCTCTACATTTTCTCCTAAAATTTCGGCAATTTGCAATTTAAGCGGTAATGGCAGTTTTATATTTAAATGTATACGCTGTTTAAGTTGATGTTGTGTTAAATAGAGACCCAATTGACGTTGAAAGTCTCTTTGTTCTATACCAGCATCTCCGCTCTCCGAAAGACGATATAAAGTCCAGGCATTGTAGGCTGACAAATCTAACATAAAATATAAGTACTCCAAACTCCAACGTTTATTTTTAGGCAATCTTGCATATTGAGTACTGAAACAGCTCATAAATTGATAGCTATTCTGATTGCAAACATTTATGTTCTGATACAGTTTTACTGGGTCGATGCGGTTGGAAAGACCATTGGTCACCAAATATCCCGTAGGGCTGACATTGGAATCCAAACCAGATACCAATGTGCAGTCGTTTTTAGCATACCATATTTGTGGTAAATCAGAGCCGCCAGAAAGTTCTGTTGGTATGTCCTTGGCGTTCGACGCTAAGGCTCCCACAACCTGCAGCTGGTTTTGTTTTAACTTTTGCAGTAGAGTCATATTAGTAAAACGTTCGTTTATACAGAGACAACGTCTAGTACCTTTTATATCACTGACTAATTGATAAATTTCTTCATCCAATGGCAGGACTTCATTTGCTACCAAAGCATTGCAAAAATACATAGTTTTAGCGTCACACATTGTTATAAAACGTAGACCATTAAGGCCTGGTTGCTGTGCTAACACATGATTGAAAGGATTGTTTTCCGAACTAGACAAATCCAATATGTGCTCATCAATCATACAAAATCCACTGGGCGAATAATAGGATCTACAATTAATGACCAATTTCTCCCAAAAGACTGCAATTTCATCTAAAGGATTTGGTGTGCTTGAGGTTGATTGGTCAGCACAACGCACACATTCAGCTAAAAACTCGAATCTTTTAAAAGACATAGTAGCTCTAAAAATAGCATTACCCAATTCCAATGTCCAAAGTTCTTCAACTGGTCCCGGTTGTATGGAATTTCGTAAAACACCACACAGGTAATTGAGACCCAACCAGGCTCTTATTTCTGTTAAATCTGTAAGTCTCTTTTGATGAGGTTCCTTCTTTTTGGTGGCTTTAATAACTTCATTTGTGCTTTTTACCAACATATTCAACATTCCCACATCTATTAGTAAATGCCAAGCTTCTAAGGGATTGGTTACACTTTTCGCCGGACCTTTCCCAACAGCCTGAAACTCTGGCAAATCATCAGCAATTGGTGGTGCCAATGGCACCTTACTCCACACCTGCCCGCTGGACGCTTTCAGCTCTGATTCTAGTTTAGCCCTTTTGCTTTTAACCACTTTTATCTCAGCTTCGTTGTCATCATATAAATAGGGCTTAAGAAAATCACTTTCCATACAATACCAAGGAAACTCTTTCAGCTCAATTTCTTTTTCATCTTCTTCCTGTAAAGGATCATCTATCCGTTCCTCGTAACTTGCATTTGCATCGCTCATATTTCCACCATAACCGCCCATCACTTCCATAAAAGTCTCGCCACCCAATGGCTCCACACCAGCTTCATCATCGCTATCTTGTTGGGTTTTTATATTGGCCAATATGGAATCGTCAATGGTAAAACTCATGATCAGTTATATTATTTTTTTCTCCGAAATTGGACACTTTTTTCTATCTTTACATATAGTAGGGTTAAGAATAGTAATACACAAAATTGTGACAGCTGTGTTCAAGGGGTTAATCTTGAAATTGAAAATATAAACAATGAACTGTGTTGTCAATGAACAATTTTTTAATATTTCAAGCGTTTTTTATTCAAAGTAATCTGAATTCAAACTAATAAAAATTGTTTGCTTAAAAACTTGCGATGAAAAATTTCTTCTTTTCATAGAAAAATTTTCAAAATAAAAATGATATAAACAAGGTCAAGATCAATCGCCACTAATTAATAACATTCATATCATCGTTTTTCGGAATATTTTAAAATTTTTCTTATTTTTGGTCTTGATTTTCTTTCCTCACAGCAACGATTTAGCGGGTTTAATATGGGAACTAGAGAGAAATATGGACAGCTCTATAAAGCGCCTATCGTACTTGACATGTGATCATGGTATGTCATCATGCCATCATGATGACAATGTTTGTCAGTTTAGAATGAAGAAAATCAAAAATTTTCATACTCATTTTTATTTAAATTTTTGAAATCAAATAATATAGAGGACTCGGTAAGAGCCCTCGTTAAAATAAAAATTATTGAAACTTATACAATTTTTTTTATAAGCTTTTCGGAATTGTGGTATATAAAGAGTGATTTATATCATTAGAAGCCGATATATCCAATTCTTTCAATCATTTTTTATCGGACCGCTTTCGTCTCTTAAAAAACCATGTAATAGAAAAGCCCTTTTGCATCATGCCAAGTATGATCATCTAAAAGGCGCTTAGCTTTCAGTAATATCGTATATATCAGCTTCTCAAGAAGCCGATGAAGATCTTCAGTAAATCATTCAACATCAAAATAAAGAACAAAATTCTTAAACCTAAAATTTTCTTCAATTCCAGATTGTGATGACCAACTTGTGTGTGACACAATGACGACACGTATACGTCCATACATTCCATTAGAGTTTCGACAGCAAATATTTTCAAAAATGCATGACTTATCTCATCCAGGCGTTCGTGCCACTACCAAATTGATAACCAGGCAATTCTGTTGGCCGGGAATCAGAAAAGAAACTGTTTACAGTGCCAGAGGTCAAAAATTCAACGTCATACACGATCTACACCTGCAAAATATGAGCCGTCTAAAGAACGTTTTGCACATATAAATATCGACATTGTAGGCCCATTCCCATTGTCGACCGTTTTACACGTTGGCCGGAAGCAGTTCCAATACCGGATATGTCGGCGGAAACAATTGTTAAAGACTTGCTTTCTCAACGGATTTCGAGATTAGGCGTACCAGCAAAAATAACATCAGATTGAGGCCAGCAATTTTAATGTGCTATTTTTGCGGAGCTTATTAGTACAATTGGAGCTACCCACCTTAAAACAACACCATACCACCCGCAATCAAATGGTATTATTGAGAGGTGGCATCGAATGTTTAAAGCTGCCATTTCCACAATCCAGCTAAATGGGTGTATTATTTACCGACAATTCTACTAGGACTTCGAGTTGCGTACAAACCGGATATCGACGCTTCTCCCGCTGACCTAGTATACGGTACAGTTCTTCCAACATCCCAAGGTTTCTGTTTGAAACAGTCAAGTACTTTCGAGCGGCTATGCAAAAGCTTAAACAAACCGACACGGCTCATCATTCAACGCCCCGAATATTCATCTCAAAAGATCTTAAGAATGCAACACACGAATCACTCGAGTAAATTTTTTACAATCCATATCCGAGGTCGTGAAACTAATATCAATATAGATCGACTGAAGCCAGCATTTATGGTTAACGACGATTCATCGGTTCCTGATAGTCAGCAGCAGTTGTTCCTAGTAAGAGTCAACAAACAGCTAAAAATACTACACCAAAGACAACAACCATGAGCGGCAGACATGTAACTCTGCCTCTGAGGTTTAGGTGAGACTCCTCCGGAGGGGGAATGCTGTGGCATCGCTGTCGATACCAACTCGGTATACTCGTAGACTTAAAGAAGTTTCTACAACTCTCCCATTCTTTGACCGCTTTTTCAACAGAACACTTGTTCCATTTTTCTGTAATACATTTAATTTATAGTTATAGTAAATTAAATTAAATAAACTTTTATTTAAAAAGGTAAATTGTTTAATTGTTTATATAGCTATAGCTGACAATACTATAACAAATTTAAGCGCTTTTGATAAAAACAAATATAAGCAGCACTGTCAGTCAATACAGAAATGCACTATTACAGAACGCTGGCAGATTAATATTACCGGACTTTTGTATAAAAATCCCAGTTTAGAGCTTGGGACACAAAGTACCTTTTTGTCAATCTTACAGGACGATGTTCTTGGCAGCAGGATGGATTTCTTTCTCTTAGGGACTGTACAGAAATTACATTACGCTATTTTTACATACAAAATTCCAATACCGTAACAAAAGTTATAACAACCCCCCAAGAGCCATAAATACGTAAGCGCTCTGTGCTGTTTCAGAAACTTTCAGTTGTATATGCAATATTTGTCTAAAGTTTCAAAATACTGAAATTTATGGCCAAAATCTTCAATCCGGGAATGCAGACCTATTGGAGGTACTATAAATTATAAAACTATTTTAGTAGCAATGGTCCCACTACCAAAACAATGCGATCTATGCTTTGATTACAAAATTCCATGGACAGTTAATTCAACTCATTAAGTGAGGTCGATTTTTATGCTTAAAGTTGGCGGTGAAGATACCCTTCACCGAAATAAAATTAAATTTTTATTTTATAACTAATATTTATTCAAAATATTTTTAAAGAGAAAAAAAGTATGTATCTACATATTAATGTATAACAAAGGATCTATTAAGAAAATTATAAAATAGTAATAAACATGTCCAGTAACATCGTGATGTATATATATATAATTTTATATTCTTATATTCATATTGGACATGGTACTTTAATATTATAAAAAAACACAAAAAAGAATTCAGAAGTAAATTGCCGCAACACATTCCAAAAACATTAAATGTTAAACTCAGTGTGAAATCAGTTTTATTAGAACTAAGTTAAATTTTGGTATTTAATTTTTAAGTATATCATTTCGCTAAACATTCACTGCATTTCGATTTAAAAGAAAGAGCTTTTAAAACACAATGTTCTAAGTATAGAAAGTTGAATAACAAAATTGAATAGTTACGTGTTAACCTACCAGGCTTTAGTTTTTGATCAAAAAGTAAAATGAACTCCGGCATATTTTTTGAAAAAGAAAAGATGAAATGAAATATTTGGATTGACAAAACCCACAAAAAAAAATTACTTTTTTTAGAAAAGTTTTCAAATTTTTTGTTTAAATATTCCTTTCATTAGAAATGTTTCTATGAAATTTTTTCATTAAACTACTCGAATCTGTTAAAAATTAATGTTAGTTTTTTTTTCAAATTAAGCAATAATGAAAAATTGTTAAGTTATGAACAAAAAATAAAATGTTATTAAAATTATCAAATTAACGAAAAGTTGTTAATCTAACCTGTAGATTGACTTTTTTCAATACAAAAAAAAATATTTTTTACAAACTGCAATTCCAACCCAAAGTGGGATCGTTAAATTGAGCTTGTATTTTTAAAATCAGACTGTAAATACGTAAAGATGGACCCAATTTGATGGGTAACTTCTTCACAACATCGCTGCGCTTTAACAGCAACAAAGAACGACCATCAATTTCTTCATCTTTAAAAACATGAGCTTCATTTGGAAAATGTTTGTGGAAATATTCATATACCTGTTCAACAGACCACTCTTTTACATCGGGTATATCATCGAAATTTTCATTGGGAGTAAAGCTCATTAAGGTCGCATCTGTTTTAAAAGGCAAATTAAGGGAATTTGTTTCCACACTTATAGTGTCAGGTGATTGAGTAGAGGATTTTGAACGCTTTTCGGGTGGAGAAGATGATTCATTAGAAACAATTTCAGGTGCTTTGGGAGCACTTGCTTTGTCCGAATTTGCAGCGGTTCGTTTTAATGTTGGTGAACTTGTAGAACTTGTCAAACTATTGTTTAATTTTCCTTCAAGAGATGGCTTTGCATTCTCAATGCCTGTTGTTTTTAATGTAGGGGTCACAGTAGTGGTGGTAGACGTTATATCTCCGCCTCCTATAATCTCACGTATTTTCTTAACTGGTAATGTTGTGCCATTAGTAATTTGATTGTAGACCTGACATTTGTTACACTTCCAATTACGTAGACGTTCCGTTTTTACGTTGGTGGGAAAGCATAAAAGATGAAAACTTTTTGTACACTTCGAACACGTTATCATATCAACTTCAGTATTTGAGAATTTGTCATTGCATATTCTACAGGTGGTGCATTGGTCACATTTAAAATTCCGTTGCAAGTTTTCGAAATCTTCAAAATCAACTTTTAAACAAGATTTATGGATTTTCCGCTGACATTCCACACAATTGACTAAGGGATTTTTATTAGCAAATGTGGGACGTTTAGATTCCTTTTTCTTACAACTGATACACGCATCTTTAAGATCTGCCGGAGCCACTGGCGAAACGGTGGACGCCTTTGTATAGCTGGCGCGTCTTTCTACGGAAGACGTAGTAGAGTTTTGGTGATTTGTCACTGTTGTAGTTGCCGCCGAGCCTGCTATCGAAGAACGTTGGGAGCGTGGCAAATAATTGTCTGAAGGATCGAATACTGCTTTCGGTTTCTTAATACGTCCCGTTGTGCGCACCATTGGTTCGTTATTTAAACTCTGTGTCTGGGTGTTGGTTACTTCTTCACTCATATTATTCGGCGATAAACGCATACGTGCTACTTTTTTCATTTTATTTTTGAACGATAATGCAAAAAAATTGTCTCCTATAAAAAAGATATTTTGTAATTATTGGAGCAACTGTACAATTAGCGCGTAAGTTATTTTCTTCTAATCGTATAAACATTCAACTTACTTTGTATTTATTTATATTAATATGTTATTAAACAATCATTAATTTAATGCTAACTGTTTAATATATCCAGAAATTAAAATGAATTTAAAAAGCAAATTGTTGGTTTTATAAATAACTTAATTTGTGGCAACAAACCATTTTTTTACAAGTGTTGCCATACTAAACATGTTGCCATATCAAAAATTTGTAGCTCTCACACTCTAATTAAATATGGCAGCTGGAATGTAAAATGACAGGGATGTATATTTAGTTTAAAGATAAAACGTAATTTATAGAAAATTTTTCAGTATGAATAATTTTTGTATACAAAATTTTTCGATATAATTTGTTATGCTACAAGTTTTTTTTAGAACTTTTCAGAAATAATTTGTCAATATGTAAGTCAACAAGAAATTTTTAACTATTCTTCGTTTTGAAAAATTTAAAATTAAATAAATAATTAAAAAAATATATGTTTACCAATAAAAGTAGTAAATATAATGATGTTTAGCGGTTCATAGAGCTATACAGAAGCCACGAAGTCATGTGGCGCTTCTTCTTCTGCCTTTGGAAGATGTAAAAAAAAACAATTCAGACAAATCTAGAATAGAATGTAGCAAAAAATCTGGATGCTATACATACTCCATATACATATGTATATGTCTAGTGTGTTTTAGTAAAGTGAGATGAGTTTTGTTGATATGTCAGTATTTCGTCGGAAAACTGTTGATAGGTAAGAGGATCATGAAAATAAAATAGCTTTCAAGTTGTGTGCAATCTACGTCACAACTATCAATTTTAAAGCAGCATCTGTGAAAAACTTGAAAGAAAAACTTGATCGTGCGGCGATAGGGTTAAACTTGTAAAATCAAACACTAAAGATGGCTCGCTTACAACATCGATAGTCCGAACTCTTTAAGACAATTTAAATTTTTTCCCTTACAATCCGGAAAAAATTCTTTATGATCTTAGCAATAAATTTTTTAATTTTAAAATCTGCTTTTGTACGAATTTTTTTAGAAATAATATGTAAAATACGAAAGAAAAGTTTCAAGTTAAAGATAGGAACTTGTGATCCATAGTTTCTTGGAATTCGTCCTTTATTACAATTTGCATTTTTTTATCAACAATTTTTCTTTAGAAAATTTTTTATCCAAAATTTTTCTATAGAAAAGTTTTTTATCTAAAATTTTCCTATAGAAAATTTTTTTATTTAAAATATTTCTATAGAAAATTTTTATTCCAAAATTTTTCTATAAAAAAGTTTTTTTTAGAAAATTTTTTTTATCCAAACTTTTTCTATAGAAAATTTTTTATCCAAAATTTTTCTTTAGAAAATTATTTATCCAAAATTTTTCTATAGAAAATTTTTTATTCAAAATTTTTCTATAGAAAAATTTTTTATCCAAAATTTTTGTATAGAAAAAAGATTTTATCCAAAATTTTTGTATAGAGAACTTTTTTATCCAAAATTTTTATATAGAAAATTTTTTTATCCAAAATTTTTCCGGAAAAATTTTTTTATCAACATTTTTTTTTACATCAAAAATTTTCTATAAAAAATTTTACTATCAAAAATTTTTTTGAACAAAACTTTTCTATAGAAATTTTTTTCATCCAATATTTTTCTATAGAAAATTTTTTATCAACAATTTTTCTTTAAAATTTTTTTTATATCAAAAATTTTTCTATAAAAACTTTTACCATTAAAAATTTTTCTATAGAAAATTTTTTTATCAAAAATGTTGGTATAGAAAATTTTTTTATTTTAAATATTCGTCAGTTAAATTTAAATGAAATATTTATTGAATTTGAATGAATATTCATTTTTAAATGAATATTCATTCATTCCAAATTACATTTTAAGTTAATTTTACTTACATAATACTCTGAGTGTATAACTCGTCTATTGTACTATCTAATCCTTTATAGCTTAGAAGATATTTGTAAAATATTTTCATTACTAAGGATTATGTAATTTAACTGTAAATGTCAAAATATTTCTATAGAAAATTCTTATTCCAAAATTTTTGATCCAAAATTTTTCATTATTTTCATTAATTTTTTTTATTCAAAATTTTTCTATAGAAAATTTTTTTATTAAGAACTTTTCTATAGAAAATTTTTTATGCAAATTTATCTATAGAAAATTTTTTATCAACATTTTTTTTTTAGTAATAGGAGAATACACAACAGGGATGTCAGCGTCATACACAATTGTGTAAACCAAACTCACATGTACACTTACGCTCTTTTATTTTGAGAGCGTAAAATATGATTTTTTACTGAGAAACACTCTTATTCAGCGGGAAATATCGCAAGGCCTGTTTTGAGGCCTCTAAATTGAAATAATATATTTATATCAATAAATATACAATAATTATAAAAAGGCTGGTTGAAATTAGCTGAAGCCCTTATATGTAGTAGGTGCATCTTTTCGAAAATTTCTTAATGTAGGCTTTTTGTAAAAATTATTTTTTTTTTGTATTTAAACTATCCAAATGTTCAAGTAAAAACTGGAGAAATATTTTAAAATTAAATATCTGTTTTTCTGCATAAAATTAGCTGTGAGCCAATGTATTTATGTATGTTGACTGTATTTGCATATTGCAAAGTTCAAATTATATTTATTCATCATTTAGACAATAACGGTAAAGTAAAATTTATTTAATAATCGTGAAGACTACGATGTTTCTACAAGAAAAAAATAAAATTAACCTCTTATTTATCAAAATCCGCATTGATAAATAAAAAATACTTGCTTTCGCATTTTTCTGCATTTTTTTCGCAGTAAAAATCTCAAGGCCTCGCAACCGCACATTTGTCCCGCTAGGAATGTAAGAGTCAAGAGTAATCTCACCTACACAATCATAATTGACACCACTGATACACAATCAATTAAACGTAGTGATGTTCGATCAAACTCAATGAGTTAAATTGATGATTATCTCTGCAATTTGATAACTTGACTGTGGTCGAGGGCGCTAAGTGCTGATGACGTCCTGTGGCTGGACAGAAATTGCAATCCACTAGCCGCGTTCAAAAATAATTTTTTTCAGTTTTTCTCCACATTATTACTTTCAAATTTTCAAATTAATAATTTGAAAATTAAAAATGAACTCAAGCCTGATAATTCCTAATTTTTCAATTGAAAATTATTTATCCAAAATTTTTCTATAGAAAATTTTTTATCCAAAATTTTTCTATAGAAAATTTTTTATCCAAAATTTTTCTATAGAAAATTTTTTATCCAAAATTTTTCTATAGAAAATTTTTTATCCAAAATTTTTCTATAGAAAATTTTTTATCCAAAATTTTTCCATAAAAAATTTTTTTGTTCAAATTTTTCCATACAAAATTTTTTATCCAAAATTTTTTTATAAACATTTCTTTTATCCAAAAATTTTTTATAAAAAAGTTTTTATCCAAGATTTTTCTATAAAAAATTTTTTTATCCAAAATTTTTCTATAGAAAATTATTTATTCAAATTTTTTCTATAGAAAATTTTTTATCCAAAATTTTTCTAAAGAAAATTTTTTATCCAAATTTTTTTATTAAAAATTTTTTTATCCAAAACTTTTTTATAAAAAAGTTTTTTATCCAAAATTTTTCTATAGAAAATTTTTTATCCAAAATTTTTCTATAGAAAATTTTTTATCCAAAATTTTTCTATAGAAAATTTTTAATCCAAAAGTTTTCTATAGAAAATTTTTTTTATTAAAAATAAATAAATTTTAAAAAATTTTTGATTTTTTAACTTGATATTTCGGTCAGGTTTGTTTCAATTTCAGTTTTATCAACTTTTTCAAGACTTGATAACTAAAATAGAGGTAACAGAAAGTTTGAGTTTTGTCAGAGTAAAATATCTGTTATTTCGTTACGTATAGACTATTAGATCGCGTTGCCAATTTGACAAAAGTCCGGTAGCACTCAACACGCCAAAAATACAACGCTGCTAAAAAGAGCGACAAACATGTGCTTGAGCAAATGCTTGGGCTTTGTTCATGTTTAAACGGATATATTTTTTTTGTAGCTGGGTCTTTTTGTTTCGCCTCTTTTTTGGTTACGACAACCTTAAAATCACATGTGAGTATTTTAAATAAATTTTGTTACAAAAATTTAAGAAAAAACTACAAAATTAAAGGTGTTAACATGAAAAACTTAAAATACACAACAAATGTAACAAAATCAAGGTGTTAAATAGTGAAAATTGATAAAAGTGTAACGAGAAAATCAGCAACAATAAAAATGCTGCGTGTACGGGGAGAATAAAGCATTTTTTTTAACAGCCGAACAAGCCGCAATGAGGAGACAGATTTTTTGTATTGTATTTTTTTTTTTTTTTTCGCAAATATGCATGATTCAGTTTTATTGAGTGTGAACGAATGTTGTGCCGTTTTTTATATATTTCTATTATTTTTTTCAATTGACAAAGAAATTTTAAGGCAATATAAGATTTCGGAAAGTTTTTGATTTGTAAAAATTATTTGGTGGAAGATAAGGAAAACAAATTTAAAATTGTTGTTTGCGAAAAAAGTTTGCAAAGTGAGTTTGGGCTAAAAGAAAGATTTTGAAAAATTGTAATCAAGAAGTGAAATAAAAACTGAATGTAGTATTTTTTCCAAAATTATCCTTAGTAATAATTAAGAAAAATCGTAAATATTAAAATTTAATTTTATACGTTTACTATACACATCGATCGTTGTGTGTTTGTTCTATAGAAAAGTTATGACGTTGTCTGTCTGTCGGTCGGTCAGTCTGTCTGAGTTCAGTTTTTTCTTTTTTTTTTTATATATGCACGAGTATTTTTCTTGTCTGTTTAAAACAGAAGTCTTCTTTCTGTATCTGTATTGCTGCTACCAGAGTTGGTGGTATGGTGGTACATTTGCACTTCTATACATATTAAGTATGTATAAAGAAAATAATAAAAAAAAACAAAGTATAGTTGGACCCGCCCGGCTTTATAGTACCCTACTGCAATGCTTAAACAACGACACAAAAAGAAATAAATTTTTATTTAGGGCTCAATTTTTTTGTAATAAATCATAGAAAAATCTTAAACAATAAAACTTAATTTTGACCTTCTGATTTTGCATATGACATCAGTTTTTTTAATTAGCTCAAGTTTTCGAGATATACACATAATCTATGTTATTAAAATTAGCTTCTTCGTTTGCTTTATTATGTTTTGCTATATTATGTTAACAATATTATAATGTTTTTAAATTACTTTTCGGTTTTAGAGATATCAGACAATTTATGTTAATATATTCAGACTTAGTAGGTATTATTTATTTATTGATATACGATTGTCGAATTCCTATCTTCGACTACGATAGTTAGTAGTAGATTAATTAAATTGTGTTGATGTTTTCTTTAATCTAGTACTGTCATATTCAACTGTCCTTGTATACCACTTTGACAATCGTAATAAAGCTGTTTAAGATTTTATTTTGATTTGAGATATAAATAGGTGATCTATTTTAACAAATTTCAATTTTGATCCGAACTTATCAAGTTTATTATTCCACTAATATAACTTTCAAAATACGGTCTTCTTAGGTATAAAATTTTTTTTGTTTACTATTTACGTTAGGTTAGAAATACTCTTTCACTCTAAGATCCAAGTTTGATTGCATATCAATGCCGTTAAATTTTGTTACACTGTGTATATAAAATGTTTAATTTAATAAGTTAAGAAAAAATAATTTTTTAGTTCAAATTGAATGTAAGAGATTTTAGTTATCGATTAAAAACCAAATCTAACTCTACAATGTTAAGCTTGTTTTATTTTATTTGAATCAATAAATTTAATTATTTTTATTAATTCTTAATTTCTTTTGATTATTTTTTTCAGATATATTCCTTATAACCAGGGTCTTAACTTGAAACTTTATTAAAAATGGCTGAAATTGAAGATCATCATTTCGAAACCGGAGATTCTGGTGCTTCACAAACTTATCCTATGCAATGTTCTGCATTGCGTAAAAACGGTTTTGTTATGCTCAAGGGTAGACCCTGTAAGATTGTTGAAATGTCAACTTCCAAAACTGGCAAGCACGGTCACGCCAAAGTTCACATGGTTGGCATTGATATTTTCTCAAATAAGAAGTAAGTAATAATAACACAAAAATACTCTAATCTTGTACTTAAAACTCTTAAATAATCGTTTATTCCTTATTAGTATACTTTAAAGAATGAGTCATATTTTAGTGAAAGTCTTATAATATATGTTTGGTCATCATAACAAAAACGGCCTTAATTTGATTTATAAAATATTGTTTAATTTTTAAAATTTCTTAAATTTTTTCTAATAATTGAGCTAGTTTATTAAAGCAATATCTACAACAAAGTAGTTTAAAAGAGTTTTTAAGTAACATATCGATGGCTTAATATAAAAAAGGCCTAACTCGATACTTTGTTACTTTACAGGAGAAGGAAAAAAGTTAATAAAACTCGTAAAATTTTAGATCAACAAAAATTTCATTCATCATTTCATCATTTAAATTTTTTTGATGTATCTAAAATTTTACGATTTTTATTAAGTTGTTTCCTTCTCCTGTAAAGTAACCAAAAATCGAGAAAGGCCTTTTTTATGTTAAGCCATCGATATTTCTGTTGCTTGGTGCTAAAAGGGCCAATGTCAAAAAAAATAGTTTTGAGAAAATTTGATTTAAAGTTTTTCTTTGCCTGTTCTGAGTTAAGTTAGAAATTAGGTGTTGGAGCAAAATAAAAAAAGATAAAGTAAGGATTCTAATGCAATGATATACTCAAAACAAGCAAAAATTGATTTTGGCCCTTTTAGCACCAAGCCACAGATTTAATTCAAATAATAATAATATGTATGTATGTGACAATAAATGATAATAGCTTAAGTCGAAATAAGTGCTTTTAAATTTTTTACATATTCTTATTCTCAATTATCACTCAGCTAAATTTCAAGTATGAAATGTCATTATTAACAAAACTATACGCATTTACATTTTAACTTCTTTTATACAAAACCCATAACCATTTTAGACAAAACCCTTAATATCTCAAAACCCAAAATTTCGATTTTAGCCCTTATTTTTTATTTATTATAGGTTTCCATATTTCTACTATGAACGTATAATTTGCATATTGTACCTGTTCAAAACATGCCTTATTCAAATCATAAAACTGAAAAAAATATGGTTTAATGACTTGAATTTATCTATGCATTTGAACCATTACCAAACCAATAGACATAAAAAATTAACAAAATTATCAATTTAAATTTTAAACTTTATTTAAATCATAATATTAACCACTATATTTTCTAATCCGCCTTTTTATCTTACAGATATGAAGATATCTGTCCATCTACTCACAACATGGATGTACCCCATGTAAAGAGAGAAGATTACCAATTGACCGATATCAGTGATGACGGTTACTTGACCTTGATGTCTGACGGTGGTGACCTCAGAGAAGATCTTAAATTGCCAGAAGGTGAATTGGGTGTTTCTTTGAGAAACGATTTCGATAACGGCAAGGAACTTTTGGTAAGTTACTTTTTTTGTTAACAAAATCAAAAACCCCTTAATACATTTTTTAACATCAATATACTAATTTCTTTTTTCCTATTCAACTTTCTCTTTACAGTGTACTGTCCTCAAGTCCTGCGGCGAAGAATGCGTTATTGCTACTAAGACTAACACTGCTCTTGACAAGTAGAGCGGTTTTAGTGTGTCTTAAGAAGAGTTCTTTTTTTACCAATAAAAATTTTTTTTTAAAACCCAAGTTGTGTTTTTACCATCTATAACAGCCAACAGCTATAAGAAAATAACTTTAACAACAAACAAAAACATTATTCAAATTAGAAGATTGAATTGAATTAATAGAAAAAGGACTTGTTAAAATAATAAAAAAAAGAAAAAAAAAACTCTAGTTGCTGCAAATTTCTTTTGCATTTAAATGTAAAACAAAACATAAAATTTGAAGTATATTTTTAAAATAGTTTGTTTTTTTATAATAACTTTATAATATATGATCATCATATGTAATACGAAGGAGTTATCTTCTTTAGTTTTTTTTTATTTATTATTTTCTTCTTTTTTTCATCAAGTAGAGACAACTTCAACCAACTAATTACAAATTATTATAATAATAAGTAAAGTTGTTGTTGTCGTCGTCAGATTATTCCAATTTATTGTTTTTTTTTTTATACAAATATTCTACCAAAAACAAAAAAAGTAATGCAAAATATACTTCTTCAAGAATTTATTTTAATAAAAAGTAAACAAAACTGAATTCTCAATATTTAAATGCAAAAACAAAAACATCATCTTTTAGGTGAACCCTACAGCATTTCCAATTGCATTACCAAAGTTTTGATTTCAGAATTTTTATGAATATATTTCAATTTATTCTCATTAAATCTTAGAATTTTCGAAATATATTTCTTAAAAACAATTGGAAATGATGTAAAAGAAACAAAATTAATAGAAATTAAGCAAAAATCTGAAGATAAAGAAGCGTGTTCAGAACACTTACTCCAAACAACAACAAATAAAAACCCTAATTAAAAAAAAAAAAACTAAAAATTTTTGCCAATAAAAATTTTATACTTTATTAATAAAAAAAAATGAAAAGATATAAAATATTTGCAAGCTTTTATTTTTTTATAATTTTTTTTTTCCACAAATTAAGCCAGTTTTTAAGTTTTTTTCTTTCAATTTAACTATTCCGTTTTTACACCTTAAAACTTTTATCTTATACCTTTTGTATATCGTCGCTGCTCCTACAAAATCAGTTGAATTGTTTTCAGGGAAGCAAAAGAATTTAAAACAATATAACATTAGGAAATTCATTAAATACCGCTGAAGTTATCGTTAAACGATAATCATTAAAAGTTTCAATTGCATTTTTTGAAAATTTACACATAACTGATCTTATACGAGCAGCGACTTTATGTTTCTTTTATAAATTGTGGCAGCTTAAATAAAAGATAAAAAATATATAAAATGCTTTGATATTTGATTAAATTGAATTTAAAATGAAAATACTCTACTATCTTATAAAACAAAATGAAATCAAAGAACTTTAATATAAAGAAAACAAAATCTTGTAATCATCCACTAAAAGATGCCTAAAAATGAATGAAACAAAAGAAAAATATACTTAAGAAAATCTTAATGCGTCCGTCTATCAATTTGTGAGTCTATGAAAAAAGAGGATGGGTCTGAAATACTTATTTCTTAGAGTTTTGTTTCGGATAATGTGAGAGTATTTGTATGAGCTAGAGAGTAAGGAAAGTTATCTCAAGGTTAATTTTTATTTAAAGGTCAATAACACTAGACAACAACAACAACTGTTTAGTTGTGTGTGGTTTTATATGAAATGTTTGTATGTATATAGTATTTGTATACAATTGCCCACCAGGTGGTTCACATGGAAATTTTGTCATTATTAATGGTTATGGAATGTTTGAAATATACTATTGTACATACATATATATTATTTCATCTTCTAGGTAGGAGTAAGAAAGTGGTTAAACCCAACTACCCTACATCACTGAGGTCAAATGCCTTTTCTATTTCTCGAACGAATCCTAAATTTAAAACAAATTTTTCTCAATACGCTTATATTTAAATAATTTCCGCCATTGGCTAGGGAGCTAGAGTCAAATGTGGACCGATTTACTGAAAATTTGGCAATTTTTTTACAGTTCGTACAACAATTGTGTGTGCAACAAAAAAAACATAAAATTTTAATTATCTTCAGATCTATAAACGTTTTTGTGATTTTGTCGTAATGGATGTCAAAAAATCAACTACGGGAAGTCAGACCTGTGGGAGGTACCAGAAATAATGGACCGATTTTGAATTGTCTGTACCTAGTTTCATCAAATTATCTTTAGATTTGCGGCTTTTTTTGCAAAAGAGTTCAGTCAGACGGGAGTGATTTCTACGTCTATTGGTATATTTAAAGATGGGTCTAAGATCAATATTTCTATTACATCAACACAAACTTAAAATACACCCATGGTGGTGAAGGGTATAAAAAGTAAAACTTTTGTGTCATTGATAAGGAAACGTATAAGATTTATATGTCGTTGGAAGATCATCGGACAGAAAAAAAATTGCTGTTACTGGCAAATTTAAATTAAGCCCGATGAAAAGGTATCGGGGGCTCTTGTAGAAAAAATTGAAGAACACAGGAAAGGTGTACCATTTTAAAAGTGGGCCTCCTTCAAAAACATAACAGAAGAAACTATACAATCTTAAATGATAGGACTTCTCAAAAAATCGGACAAATTTATTAATACATACTTATATTTTAGAGGAGTTGCTATAGACAACTATAGACTTACCGTAATTTAAAAACGCTTTTCATCATTCCTGGATATGCTTGCTTTTGTTTAATAAAACTTACAAAATATTTACAATTCATGTGAAATATACAAGTTAAAATTTGAGTTTGAAACTTTGTTGGAATAACCTGAAAATGTCCATATTGATAAAAAAAACTTCCTTAATTATTTAAATTTCAAAATTACGATATTTTAGCCAGATTAAATGAATGATGCCACAGTGCAAATTTTCATTTGCGGTATATATCATAAGTATGGCACCTTTGTATTTATTGAACAGGCCTGGAAAGAGGTAAAATATTTCATTGCTTTAAAAATTATATTGTCGGATTAATATGAAAACCTGATAAGCCCACATTTTAAGTAAATTGGGATTCGATGCCATGTGTTAGAGAAAGATGCGCTCCATCTCCTAGCATGTAAGTTTTCTTTAATTTAAGTCTTTAAGTGTGTAAAGAGGTTTAATAAGAAAAACTGCGAAAATTTACTAGAAGAAAATGTGTGTTTTTGTTTTTGAAATATGAAAAATATTAATATAATAATTTTGAAATAAAATTTCTTTTCTCTCCTGTAAAATTTGCCAAAAATGAGTTAGCAGCTTACATACATTTTATAAGAATGTCAAAAAAAATCGACGCTTTACCGACAAGATTTGTAATGCGTAAAAAATTATTTTTTGTTTTTATTACACTGCTTGAAACTAGGAGCCAGCGTCAAACTGTAAGTCTCTTTCAATTAGTCTTAAAACAGAATCTACTACATGTCATTTGTACTGTTTGGGGAAACTAAGTTAAGTTCTTGAACTGAGATCCACAAAATTGCTCCTAGTAGGTGTTTTCATGTCATGTTTTCAAAGTCTATCGAGTCCTTCCCTAAACTTTCAGGAACATAATCTGTAAATATTATCTCAAACCGCTCAGCAGTTTGCCCGTACTTCGTTATTCAGTAACACGCACGAATAATTTTTTTTAACTTAATGATATAATTGAGATCTTATGTGTTTTAGAATCTACAAAGCTACATATTTTATTAGACTGTTTATTGAAAATATAAGTTATTTTAAGCTTTATTTATTATTTTTTTTTTTTAACTACACATTTTAGTTTATAAATTTGGATAAAATAATCTACGAGTGTGGCAACGATCTGTTTAGTATTGACAAAATATACAAACTTCAAAGATATTCTTTATAGTCAAAAATTTTCAAGTGGCACTTCCTTTAATATTTATTTCATGGTCTCACTTCCTGGAACTGATATCTTTTCCACAACCATCAATATTTTGTAAACCAAACCCACTGTACCAGATTTCGTTGAAATAGGTCCACATTTGAGACAAATATCACCAAAACGCATAAAAATATCAGTATATTTATCAGTATATTTTCATGAAATTTAAAACAAATCTGCTTATATTTGACCATAGCTCCTATACGAACTCTCCAGTCAAAACTTACAAAATAAGATGTCACTTATGTTTTTTTTTGTATACATAATTTTTGTAAAAACTGTAATCAAGTTCCTGAATTTCTTGACAATCCGTCCACATTTCACCTTTGCTCCCATATAAGTCAAAATTATGGAAATGGCCTAAATATATACGTTTTGAGAAAATGTTTGTATGATGACAAATTTTAGAAAATATTTGGTTTATACACGAAAAAATAATATTTGACCCCAGTGGTGAAGGGACTTTAGCACTTTTTTACTTGGTTGACGAACGAAATGATAAAACCAAACGAGTAAACATCGACATACACGATGGAACATTGTATTTGAAAAACATACATAAAAATATCAAACATTTTTGATATGCGAGGAACCAAAATGAAAACATGATTTTTTAGGAAACATTGCCACACACGACAGAACATCGAGCGAAACATGTTGATGTTCCTTCGTGTGTGGGCAGCAAAGCTTTTTTTAAAATAGTCTAATAGTTACCCTGCCCACCTAATGTAAAAGTCATGCATGTATTTGCTTAAAAATTCAACTCTGAAATGATTAACTACTTTTGGATGTCGAGTAATCAGAGAAACATTCAGTTGTTGGGTATTCAATAATCAAATTCTCAATACTCTTACAATTCTCTTGCAAAAAACATTTGTAGCGTACGTTCCCAAGACGAAAGATGTTTTCAGCGAGAATTAAAAATCTTTAGTGATTTAAGCGGCCAACGCGCACTAAAAATACGTTTCCAAATATTAATTACCAGTTACGTGAAAATAAAATAATAAGAAATTAAATTTAATAGATAAACAAAGTAACCAAAAGCCATTAAAAAGGTTTTATGTCATTCCCAACTGAAACAAGAAGAAGTGTTTTTTTGTCTAACAAAAAGAAATAGTAGCAGCAATTTTTGTAAAATGTTTTTCATATCGATTATTGACATAGTCTGGATCTCTTCTGCTTTATTTATTGTATTTCTAATACTCTTGTCGGCCATCAACAAGTCAATTGGTGTAAGACGTTTCTATGTCCAGCTGCTGTTAAGGATATTTGAGGTAAATTTTAAGAAAAGTGTACATGTGAATGAGAATTTGTGTGGAATGTATGTCAGTCGAATGTCTAACAAAAATTCATTTAGTCGAGTCAGTTTTTATGCCCTACACCTCAATAGGATTGAACGGTATATTAAGTTTGTGTTTATGTTTGTAACGCATAAAGTTTTTAATGGAACATCATATCTTGGATAAAGTACATTTAACCTATTTGTTACGTGTTTTTCCTGCTGGGTCTTATGACAGCTTCCATTTAAAAGCCCTTTTATGGTCAAGGAGCTTTTGGGAGTTATACTTTTGAAGCTTGAAAGTGTTGAAAGATGATTACTATGAGAAAGTGCTCCAAAATATTTTTGATATGAGGTATCAAAATTCCATCAAAGTTTATATTTGGCAAATTTATATGTAGGTAATCTTGAAAGTAATAGTATATTATGATGTATAAACATTTTTATGTTCGGTAGTATGGACTTGAACTCGACTTTGGAAAAAATGTTTTGGTACAAAAACAGCCTCTATTCCCATATAGCTACTTAACCGCTAAAGAGGTTTTTGTCAATTATGGCCTACAGATCTAAAGTCTATAATAAAAACAAAATTATATCCAAGATATGTTTTATGCCTTAAACCAATATTAGGCAAAGTCCCTTTGATTTTGTATTTAATATAGATAAGGGAGAATCATTTGTTATCATTCGAACGACCTCAGTCTTGTAGGATATCATATAGTCGTTCTTGACCGACCATAACACCTTCTTATTTGTTAAATTTGTTGTTGTATCATGGTGATTTGTTAATTTAACTTTAATTTTGTTGCTTTTTTGTTTCTATTACTTCTTTTTTTAAGTATGGACGTGTCAGCATTGAAATTGCTCACAAAGAACGTCAGGGTTCAGCTAAAAAAGAGGAATTAGAAGAATTAAAACAAAAACAGCAACTGTTTTTGTCCAGAGTCAGCGGAAGAGCTGGTGGTGATGAAAACGATAAAAAACAGAATTGTGATAAATCTAGTCCAACTAGTAAAATACAAAAAGAGGAACAACATCCAGTAGAGCAGTATGAGGATGAAGATAAATCTGATAAGGTTATATCTGCCAATGGCAACACCTTAATTAACAGGGATAATGTCTTGCTGCCCACCTCAAACGAAACTGATTACAGCAAGGATAAATTAAAAGAAAATATAAAAGATGTAAGTATTGTTTTTTATAAAATTATTAAAAATATTTAAGTGATCTATGATGTCCTTGAATCATTGTGCTTCAAAAAACCAAGTAGCGTGGGAATGCTCTTTACGCTTATGGCGTGATATAATTGATCTTATAATCTAACATAGAAATTATGTCTTTTTAAATTTTGTTCTGGGATTTACTTTGTTAAGTGAAAGTTCAATAGATCAGTATACAAGTTCTTTATTATTTTCTATGTTCTTGCATATATCATGGAAATACATATTTATTCTTATGTATTTCTTTAAATCAATTTTATGATTTGAATTGTTTTTTTTTACAGGTAAGAATTATTGATTTCTATTCTTGATTCTTATGTTGTATGTTATTTTTAACTTAGCATGTGGTAAATGAAAATTAAGGGGACATTTAAATATTATAAATTTCACATAAAAATCAAAAGTAAATTAAATGTTTTAAATTACAATTACGTCAGAAGTGTTTTTTGATTATAACTAATGATTTAGATGTGCATTAGTAAAATTGTAATTGCTTCGCTAAACGAATTGTGAGACAGTTCTTTCGTATCGTAAAGAATTAAAAGTATTTATGATAATACTTACAAATCCGTTTCATTAACTCTTATGAGTTATATACTCGTATATTGAAGAAAATCTATCATTTATTAGAAACTAAGGCTTGTCTATATCGACATTGCCTTTCAAATATAATTGCTCAAGGAGTCATAACTACAGAAATACAATTAGAGAAGGGTATATAAAATTCGGCATAGTCAAATAAAGCACTCTTGTTGGCTATACTAAGGTACCAGTATACTTTTTTTATTTGTTTTAGTAAAGATTATTTATTTTAAATGATTTAAACCTAATAACATTGACCTTTGGTCTAGTAAATCAGTTTTATACATATTTATCATATGCACATAGTTGATACGTATCTTTATATGCGTGTCTGTAGTAGTAGTACATACACACATTTATGTTTACCAAAATTATTTAATTATTTTTTTAAACAAATTTTAAAACCACCACCTTAAAACTACGATCAGTCATTTAATGAAAAATCAAAGTCAAAATATCTCAGTATATACATTCAGAAATTCAATAATCTTGAAACAATTTCCAAGAGCTTCCCAGTAAGAAAAAAGGTTTATTCTCAAATTGAGGATGATTTGAAAATAAATCTTTTTTCAAAGGTCAAACGTTTGATACTGATTTGATACTGATTTGAGAATAATAGCGTTCTCAACAAAAAGGGGACTTTATTCTCAAATTGAGAAATGCCTTTATTCTCAAATCATTATCAAACCTCATTCTCAAAGGTTTTTCAAATGTGGATATCATCTACATGTGGAACATAAATAAAATGGCGTTGTATTTTTGATATTTTTGAGTTTGCTTATTTTGTTTTTGAAAACGGTGCATCATATTTAGATTATTTTTCTTAAAATATAATTTTTTTATCGTTAGGTAAGAAAAATTTTAAGAAACAAAGAAAATTTACTTATGCATATGAATATTATTGAACTCTTAATCTTGACATTTTTTAAGCAAGGTTTTATGGTCAAATATGGATCAATTTTAAAAAATCCGAATGAAATAAGGAATTTCTTTGAAATTCAATGCCATTCCATTAAAATATCTTAAACATTTATTTTTTTAATGTTTGAAAAAAATTTGAAATAAGGTTTGATATCAAATTTATATAACACCATTTTTCAAATTATTCTCAAATCATCTTAGGGTTTGATAATGATTTGAGAATAACCTTTATTCTCAATTTGAGAAACTATAATTTTTCAAACGTTTATTCTCAAATTAACCCTCATTTGAAAATTAATGTAAATCTCAAACATCTGTTTAGGTTTGAAAAAAGTTCGAAAAAAACGTTTGATATCAAATTTAAAAGTCATCATATTTCAAACGTTTGACACTGTTCTTACTGGGTTCATGTACAAAATTCTTAATATACATGCGTAAATGTATGAGTAATTTTAACTATTTTTATAAGCTTTTATTTAATTTTTTGTTTTTTCTTTTTTTTTTTTAATATTGTTGTAGATATACTAGTAAAATATCAAATGATTAGCAAATAATTTTACCTACTGCAATTTGTTTATTAGTTTATGTGTGTTACGAACTTTTTTATTGTTTTAATATCAAACTAAGATAACAACTATACAAAAGTTACAAAAACAATATTATTTTGTTTTACTAGTAGTAATAATACAACAATACATGAGTATTGTAGTATTATTAAATACATAATTATTGGTTTGACCATTGATCGGTATTATAAATAAAACAATATTACGAAATATTAAATAAATGATCAACAACTCTTGGGAAAAACACATAAAGTTGAAGTGAATACATATAAATACAATAAAATTGTCAATTTTCGGTTATTTTCAATTGTATTTTTTTTAATCAATTTATGATAACGCGATTAGTTAGTTAACTACGATTTTCTTTTTTTTATTATTTGTTAAAATATTTTTTGTTGTTTTATTTGAACTTATGGAAAGTAAATGTTCTTAGATAGAACCTCTAATAAAATTGTTTCCTACAATTTTATGTTTAAAACAATAAATTAATTATGAATGCACATTAATAATAACAATAATGTTTATTTTTTTATATCAAACATCAGTACACACATTGCAACCTGGCAACATGCCAGCTTGTCAAATTTTATTGTTGGTTTAAGACTTAAATTCCTGTTGCAGTCGAGGTTTTATCAATATCTAAATATTGAATTGATTTAGGTTGCAGTGTCTTAATCGTTGTTTCGTATTTTTATCTTGTACTATTCTCCAGGCAATACAAGATACCAAAGTTCACTCTCCCGAAGCTAGACGGGTTTCAACTCAAGCCCAAATATCTGGGGGCCATACTCCACTCTAAGTTGTCCTGGAGCCTAGATACCCAATCCAGAGTGTCTAAAGCTGCTTTTGCACCCAACTCGTTTAGAAGGGCCTTAGTTAACACATGGTGTCTTTTCCCTGCCAATTCTGCCTGGCTCTTGGAGATGGTTGCCTTTTATTTAGTATCCTGAACTTCTGTTATTCATAACTCCCAGTGGAGCATAGGGCCTCAACCACCCTTCTTTATCGGATTCTATTGCGAGATCTTAGGCATATGTCATTCCATGAATAGCTTGCATGTTCTAGCAGGTGCACCAACATGACAGCCTCTTCCTTGTGTATTCCAACGAAGCGCTTGTCGAGCAATGTTGGTATTTTGCCTTCTAAGTGTGTAGCCTATCCACCGCCATTTCCATTGACATACTTTTATAGAAGCAGAGATTTGATTTGTCGCGTTATGTAGATCTTCATTTCTTATGCAGTTCGGCCACCATATATTAAGGGTTTGCATTTGTTTGTAAAGGTTTGCAGCGAATATCGATGGCATTTGTGCGTTTCCAAGTTTCGCACCCGTAATACAGGATGAACTTGACATTTGAGTTGTATATTCGTAACTTGATTGTTGTTGATATTTGCCGAGATTTACAAATAGCTCAGAGAATGCCGAGATTTTGCCTTGTTAATATTCTATTTAATATCTTCGTCAAAGTCACCTTTTTTGGATACCAAACTTCCTAGATAATTAAAGGTACCTACACATCCAACAACCTCGTTATCCACATCGATGTGTGTTAACGGATTTGCGCCATAGCCTCCAGGCATAACCTCTTTCTTGGAAATATTGATTTCCAGTCCAGCTACCCAAGATTCAGCAGTGATAGCGTTAGTATTTTCTTGTAGGTGTCCAAAAATTGGCTTAGAAGACATGCGTTATCAGCATATTCCAAGTGCTCGAGTTGTTTAAAAGGTTTCCATATTTCAAGTCCTCGAGTTGTTTAAAGGGTGTCCATTGAATACCGCGTCTACCATTCAAAGCCGTGCTCAATATATTATCGATGACAAGGATAAAAAGCATAGGTGATACATCCTTGCCTTACTCCAGAGTCCTGAACTATTTAACACTAACAAGATAGGATTTCTTGTTAAAATTGCACCTTCTAACTGAGCTCTCCAATATTAATATTAATAAAATATATTCATTTTTGGCAGACAAGAGTCGCTTCTTTTCTGACCCTTTGCAGGTAACACAAATTGTCCACTTTCCAGCACCCATGTGATGCAAACTGTGACATCAGCCACCTGCTTAACCTATCCCATATCATTTAAAAAAGATATGGTTTTTGCCGAACTAAGATTTAAAGAAGGTGTGATAGGCATTCACTTGGCTATTAGAAAGTTTTCCCCAAGATGGTTCCCACATTTGTTTACAATATGGAAAGTGCAAGGGGGAACTTATTTGCGGTTTTAATGTCAAAAATTCATAAATTGTTCTACTAATTGCCACCTTATCCAGATTTAGGCCCATGTGACAATTTCTTGTCTCCAAAGACGAAACTATCTTTAAAAAATTTTTATTTTTAGGATATTGACAAATCAAATTTTTCAGAAGAGAATCAAAAAGTGGAAAAACGTGAGACTAAGTGCATAGAGCTAAAAGAAGACTTGTTAAAAACTAAATAACTTTTGTAAAAAAAACTTAATTTTATTCAAAAAGTCACAGACTTATACTTAAATCTCAAGAAATCATTGCTGTAATAAGAGAATTTAGTTTATAGTTTTTAAAAAGAAGTTTAAAATGTTCATAAAAAATTATAATTTTTCTTTAAATTGAAATTCTATATTTTTTAATTTTACTGAAAACAAATTTTTTATAAAAATTTAAAATTATCAAAATATATCAAAAAATTTTCCTAAAAATACACTTTTTTCAATTTGAAAAATTTATTATTTTTAAATATGCCTAAGATTTCGTATATCCGATTACAATACTCTATCATTATTAATATTTGAGGTAAACGCAACGAAGAAATGATTAGATAAACAATTTTATCAAAACATTTTGAATTAGGTACAAATTCTGTTTTCATACGATTAAATCGAAACAATATTTTATGATCTGTAAACACATGTCAATTATTGAGAACATTTTTACAATGTCTTATCTATAGAAACTAGAAACGATTACCAACTTTTCTATAGGAAATTAACGCGATCTACAACTATTCCTTAGAAAAGTATGGCGATCGCTAGTTTTTCTACTGAAACTAGACGATCGTCAGTTTTTCTTTAGAAAACTAACCGGTATGTGCTGGAAATCGAGAGTTTTCAAATCGTTCGATTTCTGATACATTTTTGAGATAATTATCGGTTATTTCCCTAAAACAAATGAAAATTTGGGCTTTAATCCTTTTAACTGATATCTTATCTTCCATTTGGTTTGAATTTTTTTGTATAAATAGGGGAAATTATCTCAAAAATATATCAGAAATCGAACGATTTGAAAACGCTCGTTTTCCAGCACATACCGGTAAGACAATCAATGTTTTGTTAAAAAAAATAAGGTGATCGCCAACTTTTCTACGGAAACTAGACGATCGATAACTTTTGTAAGGAAAACAAAGTAGATCGGCAAAGTTTGTGTATAAAACTAAGGCGATCACCAGACTAGACTAGATCCCCAGGGTCTTTATTTTTGTTAATAATACATTAACATTTAATTATTTTATTTTAGTTTATATTTAATTGTTTTTTTTTTGTTATAACTATTCAGGCGACTGCTTTGTAATATATATTTATTGGCCTATGAAAGGCTTTTTATATTATTTTGAATAAATAAATAAATAAATAAAACTAAGGCGATCAACATGTTTCTATAGAAAACTAAGATGATCACCAACTTTTGTATACAAAACTGAGGATATTGTTAACTTTTCTGTAGAAAACTGAGGCGATCTTGAAATATTTTGAAGAAAACTAAGGCGATCGATAAATTTTCTATAAAACACTTTTCTATAGAAAACTTAGGCGGTGGTCAACTTGAATATTAATTAATATTATATATTTGTCATCAATAATAATACATTTTTATTTGTTTTATTTTAGGAAAATATAAGCTTTCATTTTGAAGGATGTCTGGACTACATTAAGGCTGGTGTAGAGGCTATAATTGAAGATGAAGTAACATCACGTTTTGAGGCTGAACAACTAAAAAGTTGGAATCTATTGACACGCACAAATCGTCAATATGAATTCATTAATTGGAGGATAACCCTTATCTGGGTAGTCGGGTTTGTAGTGCGCTATACAATTTTAATGCCACTTCGAGTACTCGTGTGTTTTGTAGGTGTAAGTATGACAAACTTTCAGGATAAATTTAACAAGTTAACAAACAAATTAACAGCTTAAAGTTAAACAAGAAGATCATCTAAACGAATCTCGAGAATGGGCTTCTTTTGAAATTATAAAACAAATAATATTTAAATAAATTTTTAATTTTTTTTCTTAGGTGGCCTTTTCTGTAAGCTTTAATAGTTTAGTGGCCTTGATACCGATTAAAATATTGCGCCACTATTTGGCTGGTTTTGTCTTTAAGTTAACATTTCGTTTGTTTGCCTGCTCCTTATCCGCAGTAATAAATTTCCATAATCTTCAGTATAAACCAAAGGCAACTGGTTTTTGTGTGGCCAATCATACATCGCCACTAGATGTGGCTATTCTATCAACTGATTGTACATTTTCCTTGGTGAGAAATTTAATGGTTTTATAAAGTTTCCTTAAACAAAAATGTTGCTTGTTCGATAATATTAATGTTAAAAATTCATTTGTATTTTTTTTATGGCCATAACCAGCGTCTTACTGTTTGAATGGAAAATGTTGTTGATTACTGTGGGTATACATAAATATGATTTGATATTCATTTGAAATTGTTTAATACTGTCGTCTTGTTTGATCCATAATCTTAGATAATAACATAAATATACTTGCATTTCTATATTATATATTTGTCCATCATTTTATGTGTCTCATTTTTGTGTTGTTTCCATGTCTTTCTTCATATGGGTTATTAAATCAGGTAGTATGGCTTACACTTTGTACGGCTGTAGTTGGCTACATGCCAGATGGAGAACGTAAACGTCATGTGGTCAATAATATCCTCCGGCATTGCTTTTCAGTGCTGTCTAGCGCCATTTCGGCCGTTATCAATTATCACAATGAAGAAAATCGTCCCACGAGGGGTATTTGTGTGGCCAATCACACCAGTCCTATTGATGTTCTGGTGCTGATGTGCGACACCACATATTCGTTGGTAAGTAAAAATTCATGCATGTGGGTTAAATCCATTAATTTCATCAATTGGAAATGTGCTTTGTGTCTTCTAAATTGAAATATAATATGATTAGTGTTTTTTAGAAAATGTTTCAAATAAAAAATTAAACTTACATTTTCTAAAAACCATCAATATAATTTTTACAAATTACATCAGGCAACAAGAAAAATTTTCTAGAAGCAACAAACAGATCAAAAACGTCGATCATGCCCGGCACTAGACACCATCACTGATTACACTGTGTTTTGTACTTTTTGGAAATTTGGATTAAACGTTAAAAAGGGCAAAAGTTTAAAGATTTTTTAAAATTGCTTTTATTATATGTAATTTTTAAATATGAAATTGTAATTGGTTCAGGAACGTAGAGCGGGTTCTTTTAGTATATATTTGTATTAACTAAAAATTTTCTGTAGAAAAACTTTGTATAAAAACAATTTTGTATAACAAAAGATTTTCTATAGAAAAATTTTTACAACAAACAAATTTTCTATAGAAAAATTTTTATAACAAAAAATTTTCTATAGATAAATTTTTATTACGAAAAATTTTGTATAGAAAATTTTTATAACGAAAAATTTTGTGTAGAAAATTTTTTATAACGAAAAATTTTTTGTAAAAAGTTTTAATAAAGAAAAATTTTCCATAGAAAAATTTATATATGAAAAATTTTCTGTAGAAACAATTTTATAACGAAAAATTGTCTATACAAAAATTTGTATAACGAAAAATTTTCTATAGAAAAATTTTTATGACGAAACAGTTTTATGACGAAAAATTTTTATAACGAAAAATTTTTTATAGAAAAATTTTCTGTAGAAACATTATTATAACGATAAATTAAAAAAAAAAAAATTATAACAAAAAATTTTCTATAGAAAAATTTTCTGTAGGAACAATTTTATAACGAAAAATTTTCTATAGAAAAATTTTTATAACGAAAAATTTTCTATAGAAAAATTTTTATAACGAAAAATTTTCTATAGAAAAATTTTTATAACGAAAAATTTTCCATAGAAAAATTTTTATTACGAAAAATTTTCTATAGATAAACTTTTACAACGAAAATTTTTTTTTAGAAAAGTTTATATAACGAAGAATTTTCTATAGAAAAATTTTTATAACGAAAAATTTTCTATAGAAAATTTTTATAAAAAAAATGTATATAAATTTTTTTTTTGCATTGAAAATTTTTATAACGAAAAATTTTATATAGAAAATTTTATAAAAATTTTTTTGTAACGAAAAATTTTCTATAGAAAATTTTTATAACGAAAAATTTTTTCTACAAAAAATTTTAAAACGAAAAATTTTGTCTAGAATTTTTTTATAACGAAAAATTTTCTCTAGAAAATTATTAAACCAAGAAATTTTCTCTAGAAAATTTTTTTATAACAAAAAATTTTCTCTAGAAAATTTTTTATAACCAAAAATTTGCTCTAGAAAATTTTTTATAACGAAAAATTTTCTATAAAAATATTTTCATAACGAAAAATTTACTATAGAAATATTTTCATAACGAAAAACTTTTGAAACGAAAAATTTTCTGTAGAAAAATTTTTATAATGAAAAATTTATATAGAAACATTTTTATAACGAAAAATTTTCTATAGAAAAATTTATATAATGAAAAATTTTTTGTAGAAAAATTTTATAACAAAAAAATTTAATAACGAAAAATTTTATAATTAAAAGTTTTCTTTAAAAAAAATTTTCTAAAGAAAAATTGTATTAAACAAAAATTTTATATTAAAATGTTTGTCTTAAAATTTATAAGTATTTTCTCGGTATTTAGGTGCATGTATTTTGTGTTACACGTTTACTTTAATGGTGGTGTAGGGTATTCTTATGGTAGAAAGAATGGAATTTTTCTTGTTGCGTAGTGTTGTTTTATCTAGGTTGCAATAAATTAAAAAATATACTTTTAAATAGATTGGTCAACGTCATGGTGGCTTCTTGGGTATTTTGCAAAGAGCATTGGCCAGAGCCTCACCTCACATTTGGTTTGAAAGAGGAGAAGCAAAAGACAGACATGCTGTGGCAGAACGTTTGAAACAGCACGTATCAGATCCCAATAACCCGCCAATTCTCATTTTCCCAGAGGGAACTTGTATCAATAATACTTCCGTAATGCAGTTCAAAAAAGGTAGTTTTGAAGTTGGTGGCGTCATATATCCGGTAGCTATAAAGTAAGTAACATATCTATAGTAGAAGGATTAATATACAAGTTATTAACTAAAAACATTATCCAATTTTAGATACGATCCTCGGTTTGGTGATGCCTTCTGGAACAGTTCAAAGTACTCTATGCTCCAATATCTTTACATGATGATGACATCTTGGGCTATAGTCTGCGATGTTTGGTATTTACCGCCCATGTACCGACAACAGGGCGAATCTGCCATTGATTTTGCGAATCGCGTGAAAAGTGTTATTGCCAAACAGGGAGGCCTGGTCGATTTAGTCTGGGATGGCCAACTGAAACGTATGAAGCCTAAAAAGGAATGGAAAGAAATGCAACAAGTTGAATTTATAAAACGTTTAAAAGGAGACTAAATAGTTTAAACATTTTTATAGAATAACAATTCCATGGTAAATCTTACCAAAACAAAAAATCCTGTTAGTAACAACCAACCATAAACAATTCAACTAATAATAACAATTTGTAATTTATTTTAACGTATATTATATAATATTTTTTTGGAGTAAACGTTTATTTAAGTGAAACCAAATAAAGGAAATTGAATTTTTGAATAACAAGAAGAGATGATAACATATATATTTTTTTCATAAATTTACATAGAAAACTTGTTTGGTTCTTTTAATGAAAAATTTATTTATATAAAAGATTTAATTCTTAAAAATTAAAAAATTTTTAAAAAATAATTTTATGAAGTTATTTTCAATTCGAAATTTTCTAAGAGTTAAAAAAAAATTATACAATAAATTTCTCTTTCAAATTTTTTTAAAGAAAAATTTTTTTTATAGAATATTCTTTTTCTTATAAAAACCTTATTTAAAAAAAAACATTTTTGTTACAAAATTTTTATAGAAAAATTCTGTAAATAATTTTTTGTAGAAAAACTTTCGGCTAGATTATTCAATAGAACAATTTTCAAAAATTTTTTTATAGAAAACTTTCGGTTAACAATTTTTCATAGAAAAATTTTCAGTTAAAAATATTTTGGAGAAAAATCTTCTGTAACAAATTTTTTATAGGAAAATTTTCGGCTACAATTTTTTATAAAAAAATTTCTCGGTTAAAAATTTTTTATCGAAAAATTTTCGGTAAAAAATTTTTTATTGAAAATTTTTGGTAAAAAATTTTTTATTGAAAAAATTTTGGTTAAAAATTGTTTATAAAAAAATTTTTGGTTAAAAACAAATTTAGAACAAATTTAAAAAAAAAATGTTTTTCTTATTGAAAAATTGGTAAAAAATTTGTTACAGAAAAATTATAGCTTAAAAATTTTGCATAGAAAATTTTCATTTAACAATTTTGTATAGAAAATTTTTGGTTTGTATAGAAAAATTTTCTGTTTAAAATATTTTATAGAAAAAATTTTCTAAAATAAATTTTTAATTGAATATTTTGTATACAAAAAATTTCATTTAAGATTTTGAATTGAAAAAATGTTAAGTGCAAATTTTTAATAGTAAAACAAATTGTTATACAATTTTAATACAAAAAAATGTATTACAAATTTTTCGGTTAAATTTATTTTATAGGTTAGGAATTAATTAAAAAAAGTTTGCAGTTAAAAATTTTCGCTTACAATTTTTATATAAAAAAAAATCTGGTAAACATTTCTTTAAAAAATTTTAAATTGAAAACTTTGTATAAATTTGACATTTAAAATTTAGTATGAAAAAAAATTTAAAGGAAATTTTGTTATATAATTCAAAAACAAAAATTTTGTATTGAAAAATTTTTGGTTAAAAATATTTTGTAGGTTAGAAATTAATTAAAGAAACATTTTTGGTTAAACATTTTTGTGACAATTTTTTTTTATTAAATTGCATATTTGCAATTTAATAAATATTTTTTATTAGTTTCGAGCCGACGCTGATAGGTTTTGAATATGTCGCCGTCATATAATTTTACGTACGTCTCCGCCGTTTATATTAAACAACTTCGAAGTCTTCATATTTCTTTTGTAAATGTTCTTTAAACAATAAAAAATCGCTGAAATACTACAAAATTTTCCAAATCGCTAGGTTACTAATTTCTATAAGAAAACTTTTATATCAAAAACATTTCTATAAGAAATTATTTATATCTAAAAACAGAAATTATGGTAGCAAATTTTAGTTTACAAATTATTTAAATCTTTTGGAAAAATTAAAAAAAATAAATCGAAAAATAATTTATTAAAAAATTTGATGTACATTTTTAAATTTTTTTCTTTATAAAAATAGTGTTTATTTACAAGTTTTAAAAATATCCAGGTACAGAGGCATGAGATTTTACTAAAAGTATTACAACAATAGGAATCTAATAATTAAATTTACAAAACTAAAAAAAATAAGTAAAAATACATTTTTAAGGAAAATTGATAAAAAAACACCTTGTTGATCTCTATGGAAGTTGTTAAGAAATTTTTTTCTATTTAAAACTATTTTAACAAATTTTCTATGAAAACTTTTTTTATAGAAAATTTTTAATCATTTGCTTTATTCTTATAAAATTCTATTTTTTATCGTAAAATTTACAATTTGAATCTATATATAAAACTTTACAATAAGATTTTTAAAGTATTTGTTTTGTTAGGGTTACCCATAATGTCATTTTATTAAACTAACAAAAAATACTCTCTATTTTTTCTTCAAACGCTGGAATTGTGAAAATATCCGTAAAATTGTCATCACTGATAAAAGAGAAGAAGAAGAAGCAAAAGTATGCGTACAATTTTGTGTTGAGAAGAAAAAAAGGAAAAATTATAATTTTTTTATAATTTTCTTTTCGAAAGTTTTTGTACAAATATAAAAAATATTTAATAAAAACATAGAAAAAAGTTAAGAATGTCACATCAGCCCACAACAACAACAGATTTTGATAAGTTTACAACATTTAAAATAACAACAACAGGACAAACAGTGAAACGAACTTCCAATGAAAGCCACGATGATGAAAGTAAAAAACTGAAATTGGAAAAGAGTGGGAGTGTTTTACCAATTGCAACTGCAGGTGCTATAAATCCTCCTGGTACACAACAACATCAACAAACTACACATCAAATAACCAGCAACAATGTTCTTGCTGTAGCTGCAGCGGATTTAAATAGTAAGAAAATCAAGTCAAGAATAAAATTAAATGAGACAAGTGTATCGACAACGGCTACAACAACAACAGCGTCATCCTCAGCCGCAACCGCAGGGTACTCATTAATAGTAGAAGACACCAGCACCACAAGTAACATGAGTGAGGAAAGTAGTGAATCTGCGGGTAAAACATTTACAACGACAACAGCCGGAGAAGAATTAATGTTCATACGCAAACATGTTACCCATAAAAGTGATCCATCTGCAAACAAGTTAAATAGCGAGGGCTCTATAGAGGAGCGCATTATTCATATAGAGGGTGATCCTGGGGGCAATACAGCCGCCTCGTATATAACTGCCATGAGTACTAAACCACCTCCTAAACGATTACAAATCGGTATGGCAGAGGCAAAGAAATCTTTAGGGGATAGCATTGACTTGAAACTAATTACCACCAACGAAGGTCAAGGTGGCAATAAGATCTCCATGGTGACCGGAGACAAAAAACCGGAACAAATACTTATATCTGCATCCAACACAACCATAAATCCTCAAAATACCTTCACCTACAGTCGGGTATGTTCAGTTAGCAATGTTGCTGGCCAGACGGGAGAACAAGTTAATATTAAAAGTATACACGGTGCGGTTAAGAATCAATCATTGATGGTTTCCTCTAAGAAGCTATTACCCGAAGTTACTCAAACGACTGCCAAAGTTTCCATAGGCAATACAACAATTTCAGTGCCTTTATTAAAGCCTTTAAGCTCCACCCAAATTATTCAGGCTGGTAGCGGTAATTCCGGCCAAGCTGGTTCCGTTGATGGCGGAAAAAGCGTGATACACACCATACAAACTGGAGGTAATCCGGCGTCACAGACTCAGTTAAGTAAAATACTTAATATAAAGCGGGGCCAAAAGGTAACACAGCCCACGTATGTATCATTTTCGCAACTGCAGATAAAACCTGTGTCATCGGCAAAAATAGTTCAAGCCAAAGTAGTCAGTAAAAAGATACCGCTACAAATACAGGCGGTTCAGACCAATAAGACTACTCTGCTACAACAAACTTCTGGTGTTGTAACAATAACATCTACTAAACCAGATCCTCATAATCAGCAACATCAACAAACTATACAGGGTCATATCCTACCGTCACCCCAAAAGAAACAACAATTGAGTTTCGTTAAAGAAATCCCTACTGGCGCCATAATAAAAACAACTTCCACTGCAAATTTAGAGGATTCCAATTCTTCCTCTTCATCATTCACCAATAACTCGGTGGGTGAACAAACTGCCACAAAAATACCTAGTGATTCTACTATTAAACTTTTAGAAAAGTCCCCGCAGTTGATAAAAGCCAATACCAGTGGAGATTCAACGCCATCATCTTCTATTAAAGCCACTGATTACTTGCCGGCCAGCGTTAAAGTTGTTCACACCTCAGGGACCCAACAACATATAAACTCCTCTAACATTCGCACCTCATTGGCCACACAAATGGACAATTTAGAGCAAATTAATACGGGAATGCCTCAATCTCAGCAGCAGCAACCGACCCAACAGCAGAGAATTAACATCTGCCCTACTATAAGTATAGTAAGGCAAAATTCTCCTCAATTGGTCACCACATCCGGTAATGTTTCAACTGTGTCACTGAGCATGACAGATGGTTCAGCTAGCGGTCAACAGAAATTAATATTGACAAAATCGCAATTTGCTAATGTTAGTGCGGCTAATGTGTCTACCTCAATGGGCAATACAATGACAACCAATTTTCCACGTAACATTTCTCTGATGTTGGCCAAAAGTTCAGCATCTCAGCAAGTGTTCACTACATCTGGGTCAAAAAACACTTTATGCGTAACAACGGCAGCGGGAAATAACAAAATCAGTACAGGAACTCGTCTTAATCTTAATATTCAGTCAAATGTGTTAAATACTACAACGCCAGCGATGGTTACTACTCAAACTACAAAAAATGACGTGGAATCATCGAGTGTGACAACTGCAGGGGATTCCTTAGGAGGTTCGGAAACGGGAACCACAAGTGCGCAACAAGCGCCTCAACAACCAGCTACGCATATAACACAAAATCGTAAAATAATTCAAGTTTTACCAGGTTTATATAGCAGTAGTGATGGAAGTTATGTGAAGATAACTAAGACTAAACCGCCACAAGATGAAGAGGATAAGAAAAAAGTGGAAATATTGGAACAGCAACAAAAACAAGCGCAAGCAACTCAACATATTCAATTACAAATACAACAACAGCAGCAGCAACAAAGTACACAACAACAACAACAGGCGATTCAGCATAATCATGTTCCACAACAACAGCAACAACAAATTCATATGCAAATACAACAGCAACAACATAATCATCCACAACAAATTCATATACAACAACTACAGCAGCGTCAACAACAAATTCAACACAGACAACAATTATTACATAAACAGCAAATACAACAGTTGCAAAAACAACAGCAACAACACTTGTTAAATCAACAACAAACGCAACAACAACAACAGCAATCTATTGATACTAGTAATAGTTCTAACACCCCATCGACTAAAGAAAATTCTCAAACGGAATCCATTGCAACAACAACGTCAACACCAACATCTACCAAGTTTTCTTTGAATCAACCTCACTCCTCCCAGTTCAACCCCTCAATTGTTTCTAGCAATAATACAACGCAATCAAGTACTAGCATAAGCAATGATCCACCACCACAACAAACTGTTAATCTGCCAAAGGCAGAGGAAAGCAATAATGTTTTACTTAAGCAGTTATTACAAAATTCCAATGCAACTCCCAGTAACCAAAATCAAATAAACAATTCACGTTCTGGCGGAGCAGGAACCTCTACTACAACAACCGCTATTTTACCAGCACGAAAAGTTATCAATGTACGTGCCCCCAGTTTGGGATTAGTTAGTTCTTTGGAAGCTCAATTGGCTAGACCCGTTATACCACCTGTACCTGCTAGTGATGGTTCTACAACACCGGTATCGGTTTCACAGGCACCACCCACCAATACATCACAAAGTTTAAAACTAATTAATGACAGTTTAAAAGCGGCAAGCCAACAACAAGGTATCTCAACGATTCCAAATCCCCCACATTCATTATCAACCACAGCTATAAGTAGTGGGAACATCAATAGCAACACGAATGCTCCTTCATTAATAATATCAACTACTAAAACTAATTTAACTCAGCATTCAGAGAAACCAAAACTTTCTTCGTCTCCTCTGATATCGAAGGAGACATCATTTGTTTCGAAACCTCCTCCACCGACGCCACCCCAGTCACAGCTTTCAACAGTTTTAAATAAGGAACATTCTGAACAAAACATTGAAATATTTTCTCTACAACAATCATTGCAAACAAAAGATTCTATAACGAAATCCGATCAACAACAGCAACAAAAAACACCTACGGATTCCATAACGACAACAGCAACCTCTTCGGTGCCTGTGCAAATAAGTAGCAACAGTGTGAACAGTAATCAACATTCGTATAAACAATTTATACAGGCTAATACCACTCCGACTCAAAGTCAATCCGCTCTAAGCTCAAAAATAACAAAATATGTGCAGGATGTTAAAAAGGCAGCTGCGGAACAACAACAGCAACAACAACAACTTTTACAGCAGCATAATCAGCAACAGCAACAATTGCAACAACAGCAGTTGCAGCACCAACAACAACAACAACAACAGTTGCAACATCAGCATCAACAGCAACATCAACCGCAATTGCAACAGCAAAACAATCAACAATTAGCCATTAACCGAACATTTAGTACGTCAAGTAACATTTCAAATGTTTCGGCTTTAAATAAAGAAAAGTAAGTACTCTGAACTACATATAATTAAAAATCTTATTGTATATCGAGAGCCCATATTCAATACCGTCTATGAACCATTTTTTTTAAAATCACTTTTTATCGGGAAACTGTAGTCGATTTTAATATGACTTGAATGTAATAATTTCAAATATCTGCATTTAGTCAAAAAAATCAGGTTAGGAAAATAACCCTTTTTACCCCTAATAACACAAATTTGTTTTGTATAATAAAGGGTTTTGATGTGAGTTGAGTTCTAGATGTAGATTCAAAAAACTACAGAACATTTAACAAATGTATACATTTCTAGACTATTTCCCTTAAAATGACAAAACATTTTATAGTCCGAAGGTGTAGGTATCATGCTAAAACGTGGGTGCAATAAAACTTTCCAACCAAGCTTTCTCAGTTTCTGCTAGTCATAAATGATCTGTGTTGTCTGCTTATCATTTTACCTTTTTAGTTGAAGAATTCTGGTCCTTATAATTTAATTGCTTGATTCAATGTCATTTCTTGTTGATAAGCTCACTTTTTTTTATTAGGAGATTTTAAACAGGTTGATAAAAATTAATATTCGATTTTTTGTGTTTGAATAATGCTTTAACCTTTTTTAAGGACTAGTGGAAATCTTATACTTAATACACATGGGAATCTACAGACCCAACATCACCCAACAACATCTAACACATCCATGAATGTGAATATAAGTCAAGGCCAAAATCAAAATCAAATTCATCAACAATATGTGGGGACAATACAGCAAAATAAAACCTTTAGTAGTAGTGTAACTGAAGGAGTTCAAGCTGAAAGCAATAATCAAACCAAATCAGTGGAAAGTCAACTAACAATGGCTCCATCATTAAGCATACAGCAAACGCAGACTCATCAACAGCATTCACAGCAAAATCAGATACTCATGCAACATATGCAGCAGCAACAAATTGATCAAGCTAAACAACCAATAAAAATGGAGGTAGATGACACAACACATTTTCCACAAATGCAACAGGTTCAACAACAACAACAGCAGCAGCAACAACCACAGCAGTTGCAACAGCAATTTAGAGCTGCAGCAACAACTTCGGCAATGCAAAACTCTTTAACAAGTCCCATGTCAACTACACCAACCAATTCGGTACCCTCAACACCCACCATTGAGGGTCCGCCTAATATAATTTTGAATAACAAACAGCAACATCAACCACAACAACAACAACTCGCACAACATATGCAAACAATACATCAGCAACAATTAACACATTCAACTTCAAATATAACACCTTCCACAACAACTTTAAATGCTCCAGCAACTTCAGCCGGCTCAACTACATCATCCTTAACATCTATTGCAGGTCCCAGTTCAGCCACAAAAGATACCGATCGCAAAAAGCGTAAACGTGATCAACAAAAGCAGCGTAAACAAGTAGTTGGCAATACAAAAGATTCAGCCGCAAATAGTTCTTCTGCCGCAATAGCTAGTACTTCGAGTGCTGCCAATGCTAAAAAGCGTTCGAGAAAATCGCTTAAGCTAGAGGAGGATTATGATAGTTTCATCGACAACCTGTTAGCGCAAATGCGTCAAATGCAACCTTTGCAAGTATTGGAACCACAGTTGAATATTAATTACGCTGCCTGCAGCATTTACGGTTGGCGTAACAGTAACTCGAATTGTGCATCGCCAGGTAAGGAAAGCCGACAGAATGAACGATCCCATATGTTCGAACAAGAACTGTTAGGTGAATACGGTGCTGCCTATTTGCCGAACAAAGTGCCTTTTTATGAAGCTTTGAATTTTTTGGATCCAAAGACAAAAGAAGATTCACAATCATCGTCTACAATCCAAAATAACTATTATGATCAAGAGTTTACGTCGTTCACGTATAAAACAGAACCAGAAAAGTTATCTAGTTGGGTGAAAGCGTATAAAGAAAGAGCAGTAGACTCTCCCGAAATCGTAAGCAATAAATTATTGATGCCCATAGATCCAGTGAAAACAATGCGTTTAAATATGTTACAACAAGAAACTTTTCCTGGTCTAATCTTAATGAGTAGTACCCAACAAAAGTTGGGTCGCATGTCTCCTGTGATACCGTTTGTTAGTTCGATGGCTTTGATTACGAAACGTAAGAAAACTCCTCTAAAACCTCTGGAAAATGATGCTGATTTATTTTCAAAGGATCCACAAGATGATCTAGCGGACTGCAAAGCTGGGTAAGTTTATTTTACTTTATAATTTCTATTCTCTTGTATTTATGTTTCTTTTAATTTGCAGCACTAAAAACAGCCTTAACCAAAATGTTATATTGTCATTGCCCACATCATCGGCTGAACGTTTGTTGGATGTCTTAAAAAATTTGGCCAATCTTTTACAATTATCTTCGCCAATTCCTTATAAAGTTGTGGACAATAATACTGAAATTGAAGGAGGAAGCTGCGAACAAAAATCAGATGCATCTTCTGTAGCAACATTCGATCGAGAAATAGCCTTAAAACAACTTCCTTTACAAAATATATTTAATGGTAGATTCAAAATGTGTCGTTACTGCTGCAAGGCCATAAAAGGACGTTGCATAAAAAATACGGACGACTTTACAAAGACAAAATATCATGCGCTGTTAGGGCAACCCACAAAGCCAAGATACTTCTGCAATAAAGTATGCCTTGCACAGTTCCGTTGGTCGATTGATAATAAAACATCTGCGGAAGAAATAAAAACAGTATTAGAATCTAAGGATGCAGAATCTGCTTTCGAAGCGGCAGTAGAAGCAGCTAAAGCAAGTGATTTGGATAGCTTACTTGATGATAAGGATAGTTTAAAATCACTGCTAGGTACAATACAACAAACAGACAAGCCTTCAACTTCTTCAGCGCTTACGAATACAGCAGTCCTTCCTCCAGAATTAATAATAAAGGATGAGCCCATTGCGGAACCAGTGGCAAAAGTTAAAAAAATTCCTTTTCGTTATTTCAATTCGAAATGCTTTCAAACACATACACCTGTCAAGCGTATGTCCGAGAAAGAAATACGCGATTTGTTATTTAAAATGGATATAACAATGTCGGTGACAACGTTACAATGTAATATCGGTGAGCCTGGCACTCATCATCCCATCGAGGATAAACGGCCGTGTGTGTTATGTAGTCAAATGGGAGATGGTGTAGCCGATGGTCCTTCGCGCCTGTTAAATTATGATGTCGACAAATGGGTTCATTTAAATTGTGCCTTATGGTCTTCTGAAGTTTATGAAACCATAAGTGGAGGCCTAGTTAACTTCCCATTAGCCTTGCAAAATGGTCTCAATCAAAGTTGCAATACTTGTCAACAATTGGGGGCAACTGTTAAGTGTTACAAGACTCGTTGTGGCGCAGTCTTTCACTTGCCATGTGCCATTAGAGATCAATGTGTGTTTTATCAAAATAAAACTATACATTGTCAGGCACACGCTTCACGTAATGACAAGGATAAGGAGTTGTTAACTTTATCCGTGCCGCGTAGGGTGTTTGTCGAAAGAGATGAAAATAGACAGGTAGCCGCCATTATGCACCATTCCGAAATGATGAATTTAATGCGTGTGGGCAGTTTAATATTTTTAAATGTGGGACAATTGTTGCCACATCAATTGGAAGCATTTCATACACCAAATTACATATATCCAATTGGTTATAAAATTGTAAGTGTTTGTGCTGTTTTTGAAAAAGAAAATATTTATTTAAAATAATTTTTTTATATTAAAGATACGTTTCTATTGGTCCATGCATCGTCCCAATAAACGCTGTCGCTATATATGTTCTATTGCTGAGGTAACAGGTCGTCCGGAGTTTCGTATTATTGTTCAAGAACCAGCAAAACCTGATGTAGAGTTGCGTGACTTTACGCCCAAAGCGGTATGGCAACGTGTTCTGCAGCCGGTGGCTGAAATACGCAAATCTCACAATTTAGTTAAGTTATATCCAGAGTTTATAAGCGGAGAGGATTTGTTTGGTCTAACCGAACCCTCCATTGTACGCATTATTGAAAGTCTACCGGGAGTAGAGACTTTAACAAATTATCGCTTCAAATATGGCCGTAATCCTTTATTAGATTTACCCTTAGCCTTAAATCCCTCTGGGGCAGCTCGTACAGAACCAAAGCTTAGACAACATATGGGTTGGAAGAAACATCATCCTCAAAGAACGTGCAGTAATGTCAACTCATTAGGACACCAAAGCAATGCTAACACAGTGTCGGTGGCTGGCGAAGTCTCATGTCCTTATAGTAAACAGTTTGTGCATTCAAAGAGTTCGCAATATAAGAAAATGAAACAAGAATGGCGGAATAATGTTTATTTAGCACGGTACGCTTGTTAAATATTTTTTAATTTAAAAGTTCAAATCTTATTTCTTAATATTTATTTTTACAATTTTAGTTCCAAAATTCAAGGTTTAGGTCTATATGCAGCACGTGATATGGAACGTCATACCATGATTATTGAATATATTGGTGAAGTTATACGTTCTGAAGTTTCTGAAATACGCGAAAAACAATATGAAGCTAGAGTAAGTTTTTTTTTTTCAATATTTAATAATATAGGTATTCGTTTTATCTGCTAATTTTGCATGAACAATTTTGAAAGTTTAAGAGGTATAACAGGCAATTAGCAAATTTAACGAGTACCCATAATAAAATTTGTTTTAATGTTAAACATTTTTTTTGTCAGAATCGTGGCATTTATATGTTTCGTTTGGATGAAGATCGTGTGGTCGATGCAACATTATCTGGTGGATTGGCTCGTTATATAAATCACTCGTGCAATCCAAATTGTGTTACAGAAATTGTTGAAGTTGATCGAGAATCACGTATAATAATATTTGCTAAACGAAGAATTAATCGCGGTGAAGAGGTAAGTATTTTTGTTTTTGACTTTAAGTTTTTTGATTGACTTGTATTTATTTTATCGATCGAACAAAATGTTACTTTTTCTTGACATTTGAAATTAAAACGACTTCACTGATTTTAGAAGCACAAGTCTAAAAGGAAACAACGATCCTAAACGGCGAATCGCTTTGTGGAGCGATCTCGCCCCATTTCGATTACAAACCTTTCCAAAAAATTAAGAATATTTCGTGATCTTTGTTTATTTTTTCCGTCTACACTATTTTCAATTGTAAATAAGGAACTTCCACATTGAATTAAGAATTTTTCATTTTAAATTGAGAATTTGAAATAAGAAAATTCCAATTGAAATTGAGAATTTCCATTTGAATTTGAGAAAATTCCAATTGAAATTGAGAGTTTCCATTGAAATTCCAATTGAAATTGAGAAATTTCATGAGAATTGAGAAAATGTGTAATTTGAAATTGAATATAGATATTTTCCATTTGTAAATAAAAATTTTTCATTTGAAATTGAGAAAAGTGTAATTAAAAATGAGAAATTTCCATTTGTAATGGAGAAATTTACATTTGAAATTGAGTTTTTCATTTGAAAATAGGAAAAGTATAATTGAAAATGAGAAATTTCCATTTAAAAGTGGGAAATTGGGAGTTTGCATTTGAAATTGAGAAATGTGTAATTGAAAATGTGAAATTTTCATTTGTAACTGAGAAATTTTTCATTTGAAATTGAGAAATGTGTAATTGAAAATGAGAAACTTCCATTTGTAATTGAGAAGTTTTCATTGGGGTTTTCCGGTTTTTCTAAATTTCAAATGAAAATTTCTCAATTACAAATAAAAATTTCCGTTTTAAATGAAGATTTCGAATTGCGCCGTGCCTCCAAAACTCGGAGATTCCTCTCCATAGGTGGAAAGGGTTTTATAAGTTTGTGCTGATGTATGTAACGCAAAGAAATATTTGTCTTATACCTTTTAGCATACCAATAGACTTAGAATCACTTTCTGAGTCGATTTAGCGATGTCAGTCCGTCCGTCCGTCTGACTGGCAGGACCCCCATGTAAACCATGTAATCAAAGTACAGGTCGCAATTCTAAAGATAATTTGATGAAATTTATACGGATAATTTTTTTGATAGTGGGACCATGGCTATTGAAATTCGTCCAAATCGGTCCATTATTTATGGTACCTTCCATAGGTCACACTTTCCGGAATTGATATTTTGGCCACAAAAACCAAAATTACTATACCAAATTTCGAAATCGGTCCACATTTGACCATAGCTCCCATACAAACTCTTCTGTCAAAACGCACTAAATGAGAAAAAATCTGTAAAACGCTCGTAAATCTGAAGATAGAATTTTGAGTTTTTTTTTTGCGTACATAATCAATTTGCCGGATTTCGAGATAATCGGTCCACATTTGACCCTTGCTCTCATACAAATCCAAATGACGGAAACAGCATAATTATATAAGTTTTGAGAAAATGTTTGTATGAAGGCAAAATTTAGTAAATATTTGTCTTTATACAGGAAATAGAGCATCTTTGACCTTAGTGGTGTAGGGTATCGTATAGTAGGGCTTGATCGACTATAGCACTTTCTAACTAATTAGTTTTACTGTTTTGCTGATTTTCGAGTTTTGTTCTGGATAGTAGGGAGGTAAAAGTGGGTAAAAAGTGGAGAAAGAGATTTATATTATTCAACACTGCAATTACAGTTCAGAACAGTGAAGTTGCACCATCTGTTGTTGCTTAATGTTCCACAGCCAATTTTATTAATTTTACATTGAGGACATGCTTCAAAGCTTAGAGATTAATAATTATGGAAATTGATATTTGCCATGACTGGGGTTCGAACTCAGGCAGAATATAGAAATGTTATGCTTAGTCGACATGCTAAGGTGCGAGTTTTGGATGAGCGTATTTAACCCTTTCGGTCCTATTGGGATAATACGTCCCAGCGAACGTTTGAATAGTCGGATTTGTTCTGTAAAGTAAATAGAATCATGTGTTAAAATATCCCAGACGTACTTTAAAGCATTAGCTTATGGAATAAGTAAAGGTTCTTAATTTGAGTAAGTTGATGAGAAGCTCTCATGGAGGCAACGTCATTTATTACTTATATGTAAATAGAAAAGACAATTATAACTGCAAAGTGATACAAATTTGTATGTTTGTTTGGAACAATTCGTTTTACCATTCGCGTGTGTTAAACTTTTTTTACTTTGTACGTTAAGTTTTATTTTTTAGTTTTTGTTGATTTGGGATATATTGTCCCATTCGGGGTTTTTATTGGGCTTATATGTCCCATTCGTGTTATTTTCTGGAAAATACATAGCATTTTAGTAAGGGTTTCAGAAAACGAGTCATCAGGTTCTAATGGCCAAGAGGACGAAAGTGATGAACCAATGGATGGAATTAATCGTAATGAAAATGTTATAAAATCCTAATATGGTCCCGTCCCAACTTTTATTTTAACCAAGAATGCAGATTCCAAATGAAAAAGGTCCTATAATTTTGGCTGATGTTAACAGTTCTTCAACAGAATTAGATATTTTCAAAAAAGTTTTTTCAAAATCATTACCAATATTTATTGCTGTACTATCAGCGACTTGAAGTGTTAGAAAGAGACAAAAGTAAAATAAAATCGCAAAAACTGATGAGTATGAAATTCTGATAGCTTTCGATAGATATTTTACTAGTTCCCGTCTACTAAACTTTTATCAATTTTCCATCTGAGAGAACTGTGATAAAAACTCGAACAAATATTCATTACCTAATTTATCATAAAATTATAAAATAAGATGAATTATAATAGTACCGATTTTAACTTTGATTATGTTTATAGGATTTGCATACATTTTCTATACTAATGGGATATATCGTTTCTATATTTGGGAAAATATATCCCAGTATAATTAAAGGATTTACGGAAAAACAAATAATGCAAAGAATCATAAATTTGTATGTTTTTTGAATTTGTGAAACCGGATTTTTCATATACATTGTTGTTTTGCCAAAAAAAAAAGTCGGACCGAAAGGGTTAAGTGAATAGGACTGTACATAAGTCACGATAAAATCTCAGTACTCGTATGTTGTGATGACAAGTTTTAAATTTGTCGACAATTGTACCACATTTGACGTTTGATCATATGGTCGGGCTACACCGACTATAATGTTTACTTATATACTTGTTTTTTAAATACTTTAAAACTTTACTAATGCAAAATTGTACTCCCTACAGCTTTCTTATGATTATAAATTTGACTTGGAAGACGAAGGTAGTAAAATACCCTGTATGTGTGGTGCCCCTAATTGTCGAAAATGGATGAATTAAATTGAATTGATTCTGGCCAAATTCGTAACAACAATTTTTTTAGTTAATATTTTGTTTTTTATGTTAAGGAAAAAAAGTATATATCAATATATTTAATTAAAGTAAAACACAATCAAGGTAGTGTATTAAAAATAAAACAATAATTAATTATACATATATAAATTTTATTTAGCTAATGCACTACATTATTTAAAATAACTTTAAATGTAACAATGTAACATTATTATTATTATTATTATTATTATTATTTAATATATATATTTAGATATTCAAAATATTTCGTTCTTTATGTACAAACAAGTTGTACATATATGTATTTTATAAGGTTAAACACAAAAACTAGTTTAAATAAAAAGCCAGTGAATTTGGTTTAAAATATTATCAATTTATTTTCTAATCTCTTTATATATTTTTCAAACACTCAACAATCAAATACATTAAATACACATAATTATTATGTTATTAAAAAACATTAAAAACATCTTTACACCCTAGAATAACAACATTAAATATTAATTAATATAAATTTAACTATAATTTTCTTCTAAATCATTATCATTATCATCATGTTCATGTTTACTATTATTATAAATATTTAGCAAAAAGAAAAAAACAAAAACCCACAAACACATACACTTTCTTATTATATATTTTTAAATTTTGTTCTATATTTTTTATTTTATAATATTCTATTACATTAAAATGATGTAGTGCATTCGAATTTGTTATAGATCATTTGAGAATTATGATAAATTTAATAATGTAAACATTATGTAAAAAAATCGTCTATAAAATAATTATTATTGTTAACAGATTTTTCTCAATTATGTATGTTAAGAAGTAATGCAAAAAACAGAAGAAAAAAAACCTTTAAAAAAATTTATTCAAATATATTGTGTATGTTTATGAGCATATTTTATTATATTTGATAAAGAAAATAAAATATTAAAAAAATTACAAGTGTTTGTGTTTTAAAGAATATCTATCTCTCAAATGGTAAAAGAGATTTTGGAATAAATTCCCGGGAATTCCTTAAGTAAAAATTACTTTTTTATTCTAAAAATTACTAAATTTTCTATTAATTTTGTTTCTTTTTTATTTTAGACCGTTTCTCTACTAATAAAAGTTTATCCACAAAAATACTTTTAAAATTTACTAATCTAATATTAAGGATGATTATAGAATTCAAGCTTAATATAACCCAATTTTTAAAGTTGAATAAAAGAGGTTGAATTTCGCAGTTGGATGCTCAAAGGATTTGGTGCTTTCTTTCTAAGAGCGACTTTAGAAGAACTAAGTGGGTAAGTGATTTCTTTAATTTTGAAGTATTTTTTTTTTGGAAATCAAAATTTTCGTGATTATACCGAATCATAGAAATTTTATCAATTTTATCCGAATTTTAAATCAAATTTTCTTAAGTTTTATTTGAATTCGGAGTAAATTTTTTCCAAAAAATTTCAACAGAATTTGACGTAAAATTTGATATAAAAATTTTCTTAAGAAATTTCTAAAGAAATTCTATTTGAATTAGGAGTAAAATTTTCTAAAGAAACTTTTTCCGAATTCAGTGTAAAATTTTCTATAGAAAATTTATTCGAATTTGGAGTAAAATTTTCTTAAGTAATTTAAGCCGATTTCGGAGTAAATTTTTCAAAATAAATTTTATCCGATTTTAGAGTAAAATTTTCTAAAAAAAATTTTACTATAACAGTTTTATCCGAATTCGGAATAAAATTTTTTATAGAATTTTTTTTTTCTAATACTTTTTCCAAATTCGAAGAAAAATTTTCTACAGAAATTTTATCCGATTTCGAAGAAAAATTGTCTAAAGAAATTTTATCTGAATTTGGAGTAAATTTTTTTTTGAAAATTTTATCCGAATAGACATTTTTTCGGAATTTGAAGTAAAATTTTCTATAGAAATTAATCCGAATTCAGACTTAAATTTTCTAAATGAATTTTATCCGAATTCAGAGTAAAATTTTCTTAAGAAATTTTATCCGAATTTGAAGTAAAATTTTCTATAGAAATATTTTTCGAATTTGGAGTAAAATTTTATCCGAATTCGGAGTAAAATTTTCTAATAGAAATTTCAACCAAATTCGAAGTAAAATTTTCTAACGAAATTTTATCCGAATTCGGAGTAAAATTTTCTAAAGAAATTTTATCCGAATTTAGAGTAAAATTTTCTAAAGAAATTTTATCCGACATCGGAGTAAAATTTTCTAAAGAAATTTTATCCGAATTCGGAGTAAAATTTTCTAAAGAAATTTTATCCGAATTCGGAGTAAAATTTTCTAAAGAAATTTTGTCCGAATTCGGAGTAAAATTTTCTAACGAAATCGTATTTGAATTCGGAGTAAAATTTTCTAAAGAAATTTTATCCGAATTCGAAGTCAAATTTTTAATGGAAATTTCAACCGAATTCGGTGTAAAATATTCTTATAATTTTATCCCAATTCGGAGTTAAATTGTTTTACAGAAATTTATCTGAATTCGGAGTAAAATTTTCTATAAATTTTTATTCGTATTTTTCAAAAAAAAATTTATTTATAAAATTATTTTCTAAGGAAATTTTATCCTAATTCGAAATAAAATTTTCTACAGAAATTTTATACGAATTTCTAAAATTTTCTATGATTTTTAAATTCGGAGTAAAATTTTCTAAAGAAATGTTATCCGAATTCGGAGTATAATTTTCTAAATTTTCTATAGAAATTTTATCCAAATAAGAAGTAAAATTTTTTAAGAATTTTTTTTCGAATTTTGATTAATATTTTTTTAAGAAATTTTACTCCGAATTCAGAGTAAAACTTTCTATGTAGATTTTATCCGAATTCGGAGTAAAATTTCGTTAAGAAATTTTTTTCCGAATTCTAAGTAAAATTTTCTATAAAAATTTTATCCGAATTCGGATTAAAATTTTCTATAACAATTTTTTCTATAAACATTTTATCCGATTTTAGAATAAAATTTTCAATGACAATTTCAACCGAATTCGTAGTAAAATTTTCTATAGAAATTTTATCTGACTTTGAAGTAAAATTTTCTAAAAAAATTTCATCCAAATTCGGAGGAACATTTTCTATAACAATTTTATTCGAATTTGGAGTAAAACTTTCTATAGAAATTTTATCCGACTTTAAAGAAAATTTTCAATGAAAATTTTAACCGAATTTGGAGTAAAGTTTTTTATAGAAACTTTTTCCGAATTCGAAGTAAAATTTTCTATAGCAATTTTACCCGATTTCGTAGAAATTTTTTCTAAAGAAATTTTATCCGAATTTGGAGTTCATTTTTTTTTTATTTTGTCCGAATAGACAATTTTTCGGAATTCGAAGTAAAATTTTCTATAGAAATTAATCAGAATTCGGACTTAAATTTTCTAAATGAATTTTATCCGAATTCAAAGTAAAATTTTCTAAAGAAGTTTTATCCGAATTTGGAATAAAATTTTCTTAAGAAATTTTATCCCAATTCGAAATCTTATCCGAATTCAGAATACATTTTTTTTTGAAAATTTTATCCGAATTCGGTGTAAAATTTTCTAAATAAATTTAATTTGAATTCAGAGTACAATTTTCTATAGAAATTTTATCCGAATTCAAAGTAAAATTTTCTACAGAAAATTTTAAATTTTCTTAAGAAATTTTATCCGAATACGGAGTAAAATTTTCTATAGAAATTTTATCCGGTGATAAAATGAAACGCAAAAAGTTGAATTTGTTGCAATATAATTAAATTTTTTCTACTACTTTCAACTTTAAATGTATTTGAATACAACAAAAATGTTAATAAGATAATCATATGTAAGGACTCGCATGTACAATTGGAGATGAAAAAATGAAGGTCGTTTGTTTGCCTTTTCTTGTTTTTTTTTGTTGGTAGAACAAATAATTCATATATGGTTGCAGAGTCAATTATTATGGCAAGTTACAAATGTCATATTTGTAGCTATTTCTATTTCCACAAATAAATATAAAGTGTAAATAGGTTTGTAATCATATGTTTGATGTCTAACGAAATGTAGAAACTTATCATTAGGCAGATGCTAGTGATAATGATGACATAATGGTAGATACATCAGACTTCTATTATATTAATAAGCCAACAAAAACTTATTAAAATCGTTTCAGAATTTTAGAGGCTAAGAAGTCAAGCATTTGTGGCATCAGACACGATAAAAACAGAAATTTATGTAACGGAGTGGCTACTAAAACGGTTTTGGCGGTTTCTGAGACGCACAGAGTGCTTACATATTTCTGGCTTGATTTGGCAACATGATTAAAGTATTAAAACAATATACAATTTATATTTTGCACTTCTTTAAGTCTTATTTAACTTAAACAACTACAAATTTAATGCTTTTGTGATGTAGTTCTATTACAGTTACTCTGATTCCTCTTAAGAAATAAAATCAACTTTCGGCCAACGGAGAATGAATAGACAAGTGACATATCGTCAGCTTAATATGAAAACCTGCTAACTTACATTTAGCAAATTTTACAGAAGAGACAAAAAACTTATTATATTTCAAAATTATATTTTATATTTTTCATATTTCAAAAACAAAAATATGGATTTAGCAGTTTTCCTTACAAACATTCTCTATTAGTGGATTTAGCAGTTTTTCTTATTGAACCTTTTGACAAACTTCAAGACTCAAATTAAAGAAAACTTACATGCTAATAGACGCGGCGTACTTTTTTCTACCACATGACATCATTCTCTACCAACATGACTTAAAAAATGGACTTAGCTGGTTTTCATATTAAGCCGACGATATAATTATTATATATAATAAACATTTATACACATACATATGTAATTATAAATAAATAAATAGCTATAACTAAATATTTTTAGAACAACATTAACATTATAGTTACTATAATTAATACTATTATTTCGTTACTAATTGTAAAAGACTATAAATTTGTTGGTGGGTTATGTTTGAGGGTGCAGCTGCCAGTAGCAGGACAGGATTGTTAATATTTCATTTTTTCTGTTTGCTACTTTTATAGCCCGGCTCTAATTTAAGATTTTCTAAAAAAACAGGTTGCATATCAGCAAACCAAGAGATTTCCTCACGCACCTTAACAGGACCATCCTTGCAGGTCAGCCAATAGGTGCTCATAAGTCCTTTTCCCTTGAAATATTTGAAATAAAAAAAAAGTACAAAATTTCAAATAATGTCCTGCTAATTAGTTATTTTCCCAAACTTACCTTTACATCTATCAAACCACGATGTTCTGTTTTAAAACCACCCACTTTCATTAGGGCCTGGTTCATTTCCTCTGTTATATGAATTTTATGAGCTTCACCTGTTGATTCCATACGTGATGCTGTATTGACCGTATCACCAAACAAACAATAACGTGGCATTTTTGTGCCCACAATACCAGCTACCACGGGACCTGTATGAACGCCACAACGTATTTGCAAAGTTTCTATGGAACGTGGTATTTTGAAAAAAGTAGAGGCGTCTAGCAAATCAAGTGCCATTGTTGCAATTTCACTTATGTGTTTGTGTCCTAAATAAGGTAATTAAAATGTATGCAATACAAAAAATTTCCATGTTTTTCGTTTTTAAAATGAATGTAGGATAAGTATTAGTTAAAATTAAATTTCTATTTCGTTCTTTTTTCCTTAAATCGAAAAAACCTACCATTTTTCACCGGCAATCCTGAAGCCACCATATACGAATCGCCTATGGTTTCAACTTTGTAAACATCATAACATTCAATACGTTCATCGAATACGCGATAAATTGAATTTAAAAATGTAACCACCTTTTATTTGCGATAATAAAAACAGATCCATTGAAAAATATATCAAAAACATATACAAAGCACGCACACACACAGACATGGAAAGAAAGAATAATTTGTTTTTATTAACAGTTTATTTGTTGTTATTGTTATATGTATTTTTCTATTCCTTTTATATTTAGTTGTTTTGTTATTATTGTTGCATTTTTTGCATGTTTACATTCATATCCGTTTTGTGTTATTTATATTTATTTGTGTATGTATGTATGTGTACTATTTTATTGTTGAGTTTAATTTAATGTGAGAGATTGATAAACTGAGAAAAAAAGTGAGAGTGAGTATGATAAGTATCTGTGTATGAGTATGAGTATGATGATGATGACCTACATAAATATGTAAACACACCTTCATACACAATATTAGATTTATAGGGATTCGCTTTAAATGTGAAATTTAAAAATTTAAATTATGTAGTTTTCCATAAAATCCGTTAAACTAATTAATTTGTTAGATTGTTGTATGTACGTATGAGTAACATAATAACTAACTTTGGTACATCACTTATACGTCTGCTTCAACTTTAGAGTACAGTCATGTGTTAAATAACATAAAGATAATATTTAAACTTTTATATTGGATTGCTTCAAAAGAAAAAAGGTAGGAATCAAATTTTGTATAGACAAATTTTTTAACCAACAAATTAATGAAAAATTTTCTATAGAAAAATTTTTTTAACAAAAAATTTTCTATAGAAAAATTTTTTAACGAAAAATTTTCTATAGAAAAATTTTTTTAACAAAAAATTTTCTATAGACAAATTTTTTAATGAAAAATATTCTATAGAAAATTTTTTTTAACGAAAAATTTTCTATAGAAAAATTTTTTTAACGAAAAATTTTCTATAGAAAAATTTTTTTAGCGAAAAATTCTCTATAGAAAAATTTTTTTAAAAAAAATTTTCTATAGAAAAATTTTTTAACGAAAATTTTTTTATAGAAAAATTTTTTTAACGAAAAATTTTCTATAGAAAAATTTTTTTAACGAAAAATTTTCTATAGAAAAATTTTTTTAACGAAAAATTTTTTTAACGAAAAATTTTGTATAGAAAAATTTTTTTAACGAAAAATTTTCTATAGAAAAATTTTTTTAACGAAAAATTTTCTATAGAAAAATTTTTTAACGAAAAATTTTCTATAGAAACATTTTTTTTAACGAAAAATTTTCTATAGAAACATTTTTGTAACGAAAAATTTTCTATAAAAAAATTTTTTTGACGAAAAATTTTTTATAGAAAAATGTTTTTAACGAAAAATTTTCTATAGAAACATTTTTTTAACGAAATTTTTTTTTAACGAAAAAATTTCTATAGAAAAATTTTTTAACGAATAAATTTTCTATAGAAATTTTTTTTAAGGAAAAAATTTTGTGTAGAAAATTTTTTTAACGAAAAATTTTTTAACAAAAAATTTCCTATAGAAAAATTTTTTAACTATAAATTTTCTATAAATACAAAAATTTTGTATAGAAAAGTTTTTCTATAGAAAAATTTTTTTAACGAAAAATTTTCTATAGAAAAATTTTTTAACAAAAATTTTATACAGGTACAAAATTTTTTCTAGAAAAACTTTTTAAAGAAAATTTTTCTAGAAAAAAATTTTTTAACGAAAAATTTTCCATAGAAACATTTTTTAACAAAAAATTTCTATAGAAAATTTTTTGTAAAAAAAAAAATTCAGTAAAGAAATTTTTTAAAAAAATTTTTTATATAAAAAATTTTTCATTGAAAACTTTTTTTGTACAGAATATTTCTCGTTAAAAATTTTTTATATAAAAAAATTTTTTTTCTTTTTGTAGAAAATTTTTCGTTAAAAAATTTTATACAGTAAATTTTTTGTTGAAAAAAAAAAAATCATTGAAGAAATTTTTTTATATAGAAAATTTTTCGTTAAAAAAAAATTTTATATAGAAAATTTTTCGTTAAAAAAATTTTTTATATAGAAAATTTTTCGTTAAAAAAATTTTTTATATAGAAAATTTTTCGTTAAAAAAAATTGTTATATAGAAAATTTTTCATTAAAAAAATTTTTTATATAGAAAATTTTTCGTTAAAAAAAATTTTTATATAGAAAATTTTTCGTTAAAAAAATTTTTTATATAGAAAATTTTTCGTTAAAAAAATTTTTTATATAGAAAATTTTTCGTTAAAAAAATTTTTTATATAGAAAATTTTTCGTTAAAAAATAAATTTATTGTCTGCAACTCTTGAGCGAGCTCTGTGGACCTCTGGACTGGCAACGCTGAAAATCTGGATGTGCGGGGGATTTTGGTGTTATTAGGCCTGGTTAAGCCGGTAGAGGGCGTAAGGTCCACCAGTCCAGCTACCCACGAATTGCTGATCAAAAAAAAAGAAGTACAAAAATTCCCTATTCTCAACTCTTACTAATTTTGGCATTTTCTCTATAATCCCTAGCTATCGCGACCTCCTACTTCTTTGGCCTGCAGCTGATGGACTGCTGCAGTGGCCTGCCCACCCTCTTCCATGGCAGGTTCTTGGCCTATGATCGAACCTGCCCCTAACATATACCCCTACAGCTTAAAAAAATTTTTTATATAAAAAAATTTTCGTTAAAAAAAAATTGTATATAGAAAATTTTTCGTTAAAAAAATTTTTTATATAGAAAATTTTTCGTTAAAAAAATTTTTTATATAGAAAATTTTTCGTTAAAAAAATTTTTTATATAGAAAATTTTTCGTTAAAAAAATTTTTTATATAGAAAATTTTTCGTTAAAAAAATTTTTTATATAGAAAATTTTTCGTTAAAAAAATTTTTTATATAGAAAATTTTTCGTTAAAAAAATTTTTTATATAGAAAATTTTTCGTTAAAAAAATTTTTTATATAGAAAATTTTTCGTTAAAAAAATTTTTTATATAGAAAATTTTTCGTTAAAAAAATTTTTTATATAGAAAATTTTTCGTTAAAAAAATTTTTTATATAGAAAATTTTTCGTTAAAAAAATTTTTTATATAGAAAATTTTTCGTTAAAAAAATTTTTTATATAGAAAATTTTACGTTAAAAAAATTTTTTATATAGAAAATTTTTCGTTAAAAAAATTTTTTATATAGAAAATTTTTCGTTAAAAAAATTTTTTATATAGAAAATTTTTCGTTAAAAAAACTTTTTATATAGAAAATTTTTCGTTAAAAAAATTTTTTATATAGAAAATTTTTCGTAAAAAAAATTTTTATATAGAAAATTTTTCGTAAAAAAAATTTTTATATAGAAAATTTTTCGTTAAAAAAATTTTTTATATAGAAAATTTTTCGTAAAAAAAATTTTTATATAGATAATTTTTCGTTAAAAAAATTTTTTATATAGAAAATTTTTCGTTAAAAAATTTTTTATATAGAAAATTTTTCGTTAAAAAAATTTTTCGTTAAATAAACTTTTTTGATAGAAAATTTTTCTTTAAAAAATTTTTGCAAAAAATATTTTATATTAAAACTAAATATCAGAAAGATGTAAAAGATCTTCGTCTTCAATCTTTAATGTGTGTATGAGGGTGTTTGAATGTTTGGGTGTATTTACTTGAAAATGTGTGTGGTCATACAAACCTCTAACGGGGTGCAGCGGGCAGCAATTTCAGTGAAACCCACAATATCACTAAAGTATATTGTGGCTGATTCGTAAAGTTCTGCTGGTACCTTTTTTTGAAAAATAAAATGCGGGGGAAAAAGAGAAAATATTAAGGACAATTGTAATTTAATAAATATAAAATATGCAAACGAATAAACTATTAAGGGTATTCTTATAAATCCCCTAATAATTTTCTTCAAAACATTCATAACTTATGTGAGGGTTTCCACTTTACATTTCTTACCCACCTGTTGCGTGTGTTTCAGCTGCATGGCCACACTTGGTGGCAGCATTTGAAATAGTAACGAATCACTTTTACGTTTTTCCCGTTTCAGTTCTTTGGCTTTTTGTGCCAAATTCAGGGCATACATCTATTAGGAGAAACCTTTAATAATGAAAAGTAAATACAACAATTTATCCTAATCTAATACAGACCTGTATAGTCGCAGCAGCATTTTTCACTAATATTATTATAATGGGTGATACACACAAGACCACCACCAGTATCCCAATGCCCACAGCTTCCTTTTTGGCCGCATCTCTTAATTGTTCATCGACATATTCTCTAATTAAGGGGAACAATGGAAATGAAGATTTGTTAACAATTAATTTTGGTTTGTGTAGTCAAGTTTATTAGCCCAAATACTTACTTTATCTTACGCCTTAAATCTTTTTGCAAAATTCTTAAATCGTCGGTGTAATTGTGCATGGAATCATAGTATTCGATGGCACTGCGTTCATCGGATACATTTGGTTTGTTCTTAAGAATGATGGCACTCCTAGGGATTATTACAATTACATTTGACATTAATTTTAATTTGGTAATTTTATTGAAAACGGGGGTATAATGTGTTAAATCAAAGATGACAACCGCTAACAACAGCGGTTTTTGAAAAGAAGAAAACGGTATTTTTGAAAATAGCGTTATTTTAGTGATAACATTAATCTTAATTCTAATTCCCTCATTTTGAATAAAGGTACTTATAACATTCGCTTAGAGACGAATTACAACAAAACATCTCTACATGCATGTTTCTGTGAAACAAAACCGTAAGCCTACAGGTTAACGGTAACGGTTGCCATTCTTTTTTAGATCTACTTACATTCTTTTCATTTTCTTATATTTCGCTGTCTTGGTAATATTTTTATACATCGATGTCAGTCTGGGTACATAGTTCAATGTCGAATTAATAAGTTCCCGAGCCAGAAACTCATAGCGTATGAAGGAAACAAAACCATCGGAACTCAGATAACCACGACCATAATATTTTATGCCAAACGAGGAGGCAATGTTTTGACATTCGATGCTTCTCAAGAGATTTTTAAAGCCCACCAGATATCTGGAAATAAATAATATAAAGATCAAAATCATATATTCGTAAAAAAAAAAATTTAACGAAAAAAAATGTTTATAGAAAAAATTTTTTAACCAAAATTTTTCTATAAAAAAATATTTTTAACGACAACTTTATTAAAGCAAATTTTTTAAAGAAAATTTTTTTAAACAAAATTTTTTATAGAAGACATTTTTTAACGGACATTTTTCAATCGAAAAAATTTTTTACCAAAAATTTTCTATAGAAAAAATTTTTAACGAAAATTTTTCTATAGAAAAAATTTTTAACGAAAATTTTTCTATAGAAAAAATTTTTAAAAATTTTTCTATAGAAAAAATTTTTTACAAACAATTTTTCTATAGAAAAAATTTTTTAACGAAATTTTTTCTATAGAAAAAATTTTTTAACGAAATTTTTTGTATAGAAAAAATTTTTTTAACGAAATTTTTTCTATAGAAAAAATTTTTTAACGAAATTTTTTCTATAGAAAAAATTTTTTTAACGTAATTTTTTTTTTAGAAAAAATTTTTTAACGAAATTTTTTCTATAGAAAAAATTTTTTAACGAAATTTTTTCTATAGAAAAAATTTTTTAACGAAATTTTTTCTATAGAAAAAATTTTTTAATGAAATTTTTTCTATAGAAAAAATTTTTTCTATAGAAAAAATTTTTTAACGAAATTTTTTCTATAGAAAAAATTTTTTAACGAAATTTTTTCTATAGAACAAATTTTTTAACGAAATTTTTTCTATAGAAAAAATTTTTTAACGAAATTTTTTCTATAGAAAAAATTTTTTAACGAAATTTTTTCTATAGAAAAAATTTTTTAACGAAATTTTTTCTATAGAAAAAATTTTTTAACGAAATTTTTTCTATAGAAAAAATTTTTTAACGAAATTTTTTCTATAGAAAAAATTCTTTAACGAAATTTTTTCTATAGAAAAAATTTTTTAACGAAGATTTTTCTATAGAAAAAAAATTTTAACGAAATTTTTTCTATAGAAAAAATTTTTTAACGAAATTTTTTCTATAGAAAAAATTTTTTAACGAAATTTTTTCTATAGAAAAAAATTTTTAACGAAATTTTTTCTATAGAAAAAATTTTTAACGAAATTTTTTCTATAGAAAAAATTTTTTTAACGAAATTTTTTCTATAGAAAAAATTTTTTAACGAAATTTTTTCTATAGAAAAAATTTTTTTAACGAAATTTTTTCTTAGAAAAAATTTTTTAACGAAATTTTTTCTATAGAAAAAATTTTTTTAACGTAATTTTTTTTTAGAAAAAATTTTTTAACGAAATTTTTTCTATAGAAAAAATTTTTTAACGAAATTTTTTCTATAGAAAAAATTTTTTAACGAAATTTTTTCTATAGAAAATATTTTTCAACGAAATTTTTTCTATAGAAAAAATTTTTTAACGACATTTTTTCTATAGAAAAATTTTTTTGAAGAAAATTTTTCTATAGAAAAAATTTTTTACCAAAAATTTTCTATAGAAAAAATTTTTTACAAACAAATTTTCTATAGAAAAAATTTTTTACAAACAATTTTTCTATAGAAAAAATTTTTTAACGAAATTTTTTCTATAGAAAAAATTTTTTAACGAAATTTTTTCTATTGAAAAAATTTTTTAACGAAATTTTTTGTATAGAAAAAATTTTTTAACGAAATTTTTTCTATAGAAATAATTTTTTAACAAAATTTTTTCTATAGAAAAAATTTTTTAACGAAATTTTTTCTATAGAAAAAATTTTTTAACGAAATTTTTTCTATAGAAAAAATTTTTTAACGAAAAAATTTTTTAACGAAATTTTTTCTATAGAAAAAATATTTTAACGAAATTTTTTCTATAGAAAAAATTTTTTAACGAAATTTTTTTATAGAAAAAATTTTTTAACGAAATTTTTTCTATAGAAAAAATTTTTTAACGAAAATTTTTCTATAGAAAAAATTTTTTAACGAAAATTTTTCTATAGAAAAAATTTTTAACGAAATTTTTTCGATAGAAAAAATTTTTTAACGAAATTTTTTCGATAGAAAAAATTTTTTAACGAAATTTTTTCTATAGAAAAAATTTTTTAACGAAATTTTTTCTATAGAAAAAATTTTTTAACGAAATTTTTTCTATAGAAAAAATTTGTTAACGAAATTTTTTCTATAGAAAAAATTTTTTAACAAAATTTTTTCTATAGAAAAAATTTTTTAACGAAACTTTTTCTATAGAGAAAATTTTTTAACGAAATTTTTTCTATAGAAAAAATTTTTTAACGAAATTTTTTCTATAGAAAAAATTTTTTAACGAAATTTTTTCTATAGAAAAAATTTTTTAACGAAATTTTTTCTATAGAAAAAATTTTTTAACGAAATTTTTTCTATAGAAAAAATTTTTTAACGAAATTTTTTCTATAGAAAAAATTTTTTAACGAAATTTTTTCTATAGAAAAAATTTTTTAACGAAATTTTTTCTATAGAAAAAATTTTTTAACGAAATTTTTTCTATAGAAAAAATTTTTTAACGAAATTTTTTCTATAGAAAAAATTTGTTAACGAAATTTTTTCTATAGAAAAAATTTTTTAACGAAATTTTTTCTATAGAAAAAATTTTTTAACGAAATTTTTTCTATAGAAAAAATTTTTTAACGAAATTTTTTCTATAGAAAAAAATTTTTAAATAAATTTTTTCTATAGAAAAAATTTTTTAACGAAATTTTTCGTATAGAAAAAATTTTTTAACGAAATTTTTCGTATAGAAAAAATTTTTTAACGAAATTTTTCGTATAGAAAAAAATTTTTAACGAAATTTTTTCTATGGAAAAAATTTTTTAATGAAATTTTTCGTATAGTAAAAAATGTTAAACGAAAATTTTTCGATAAAAAATGTTTTTTTTTTTAACGAAAATTTTATCTAAACAAAATTTTTTCTTTATACAAAATTTTTGTTTAACAAATTTCTTGTTATATTAAAATCTGCCATCATCCCATACTTTACCTCCAAACTCCACTATTATCCGCCTCCTTAATTTGTTCGGACAAATGCTGTAACAATGCCTTGTTAACCGAAGTATACCAATTCATGACATCTGTTATTGAATTATCCTCCGGTTCTGTGCGTATCCTATCCCTAGGGGAAAAGAGAATGGGGGCGTATTGTTAGGATATTTATAAAAAGGTTGAAACATTTACATATTAATTAAATTTTCCATCATTGTTTTTTAGAAATTCTAATGACAATTTAAAATTTTTTAAATGTTAATGACTCATTTATTTAATAAAAAAATAAAGGTAACACATAAATACACATTCATACATAAGTGAATGTGTCTTAATCCTAGGGATTTACCTAAACTCATTTAAACGACTTTGAAACTCAGTACGATTTAATAAAACCTCGTAATCATCGTCATCGGGTGATGTGGGTACACTAACCTCACTCCAGGTGGTCATGTTGTTCAATGCCTGATCAGTGACGGCAAAACGTTGTGTCAAGTTTGAACTTTAGAAATAGAAAACATGAATATTTAATACAAGGACATGTGTGTGAATTAATAAAAAATAATGAAGGAAATGGAATTCAAATAAAGAGGAATATTTATGTAAATATAAGTAATATATTGGATTGAAATATTGAGATGTAGGTAAGCACTGTTTCGAAGTTACCGTTCTTTGCTGCCATTTGTAAAAATGTAAAATGCCACCTCCGACCGTTCCAGTTGTAGATGTGTTACCACTTTGCCTAAATCTGCCACCATGGCGACCTTAAATAAAAGGTAAACTTCGTTAAAAAATTTTTTCTATAGAAAAATTTTCGTTAAAAAATTTTTTCTATAGAAAAATTTTCGTTAAAAAATTTTTTCTATAGAAAAATTTTCGTTAAAAAATTTTTTCTATAGAAAAATTTTCGTTAAAAAATTTTTTCTATAGAAAAATTTTCGTTAAAAAATTTTTTCGATAGAAAAATTTTCGTTAAAAAATTTTTTTGTATAGAAAAATTTTCGTTAAAAAATTTTTTCTATAGAAAAATTTTCGTTAAAAAAGTTTTCGTTAAAAACATTTTTCTGTAGAAAAATTTTCGTTAAAACATTTTTCTATAGAAAAATTTTCGTTAAAACATTTTTCTATACAAAAATTTTCGTTAACATAATTTTTGTATAGAAAAATTTTCGTTAAAAAATTTTTTTGTATAGAAAAATTTTCGTTAAAAAATTTTTTGTATAGAAAAATTTTCGTTAAAAAATTTATTCTATAGAAAAATTTTCGTTAAAAATTTTTTTCTATAGAAAAATTTTCTTTACAAAATTTTTCTAAAGAAGAATTTTAGTTAAAAAATTTTTTCTATAGAAAAATTTTCGTTAAAAAATTTTTTCTATAGAAAAATTTTCGTTAAAAAATTTTTTCTATAGAAAAATTTACGTTAAAAAATTTTTTCTATAGAAAAATTTTCGTTAAAAAATTTTTTCTATAGAAAAATTTTCGTTAAAATTTGTTTTGTATAGAAAAATTTTCGTTAAAATATTTTTTGTATAGAAAAATTTTCGTTAAAATTTTTTTGTATAGAAAAATTTTCGTTAAAAAATTTTTTCTATAGAAAATGTTTCGGAAATTATCTTTTCCTATACTTAAGCCTATGTCTTTCTATAGAAAAATTTTCGTTAAAAAATTTTTTCTATAGAAAAATTTTCGTTAAAAAATTTTTTCTATAGAAAAATTTTCGTTAAAAAATTTTTTCTATAGAAAAATTTTCGTTAAAAAATTTTTTCTATAGAAAAATTTTCGTTAAAAAATTTTTTCTATAGAAAAATTTTCGTTAAAAAATTTTTTCTATAGAAAAATTTTCGTAAAAAAATTTTTTCTATAGAAAAATTTTCGTTAAAAATTTTTTCTATAGAAAAATTTTCGTTAAAAATTTTTTTCTATAGAAAAATTTTTTCTATAGAAAAATTTTCGTTAAAAATTTTTTTCTATAGAAAAATTTTTGTTAAAAACATTTTTCTATAGAAAAATTTTCTGGAAAAACATTTTTCTACAGAAAAATTTTCGTTAAAAATATTTTTCTATAGAAAAATTTTCGTTAAAAACATTTTTCTACAGAAAAATTTTCGTTAAAAACATTTTTCTGTAGAAAAATTTTCGTTAAAACATTTTTCTATAGAAAAATTTTCGTTTAAAACATTTTTCTATAGAAAAATTTTCGTTAAAACATTTTTCTATAGAAAATTTTTCGTTAAAACATTTTTCTATAGAAAAATTTTCGTTAACATAATTTTTGTATAGAAAAATTTTCGTTAAAAAATTTTTTCTATACAAAAATTTTCGGTAAAAAATTTTTTCTATAGAAAAATTTTCGTTAAAAAATTTTTTCTATAGAAAAATTTTCGTTAAAAAATTTTTTCTATAGAAAAATTTTCTTTACAAAATTTTTCTAAAGAAGAATTTTAGTTAAAAAATTTTTTCTATAGAAAAATTTTCGTGAAAAAATTTTTTCTATAGAAAAATTTTCGTTAAAAAATTTTTTCTATAGAAAAATTTTCGTTAAAAAATTTTTTCTATAGAAAAATTTTCGTTAAAATTTGTTTTGTATAGAAAAATTTTCGTTAAAATAATTTTTGTATAGAAAAATTTTCGTTAAAATTTTTTTGTATAGAAAAATTTTCGTTAAAAAATTTTTTCTATAGAAAAATTTTCGTTAAAAACATTTTTCTGTAGAAAAATTTTCGTTAAAACATTTTTCTATAGAAAAATTTTCGTTAAAACATTTTTCTATACAAAAATTTTCGTTAACATAATTTTTGTATAGAAAAATTTTCGTTAAAAAATTTTTTTGTATAGAAAAATTTTCGTTAAAAAATTTTTTCTATAGAAAAATTTTCGTTAAAAAATATTTTCTATAGAAAAATTTTCGTTAAAAATTTTTTTCTATAGAAAAATTTTCTTTACAAAATTTTTCTAAAGAAGAATTTTAGTTAAAAATTTTTTCTATAGAAAAATTTTCGTGAAAAAATTTTTTCTATAGAAAAATTTTCGTTAAAAAATTTTTTCTATAGAAAAATTTTCGTTAAAAAATTTTTTCTATAGAAAAATTTTCGTTAAAAAATTTTTTCTATAGAAAAATTTTCGTTAAAAAATTTTTTGTATAGAAAAATTTTCGTTAAAAAATTTTTTCTATAGAAAAATTTTCGTTAAAAATTTTTTTCTAATTTTCGGTAAAAAATTTTTTCTATAGAAAAATTTTCGTTAAGATATGTTTTCTATAGAAAATGTTTCGGAAATTATCTTTTTCTATATTTAAGCCTATGTCTTAGACTATGCTGTAGTCTTTATCATAAACTATATTTATTTTAAACAAATACATGTAATTGAGTAGCACAAAAGCTTACAAGCACTTAAAACGGATGAATTCATTATGAGTATTGAAAGCTTAACAGCAAACTTACACACACATACAAATTTATTAAGTAAAACAGTAGCAACAACAAGAAATTAAAATGGGGCACGTGACCAATAATAAATGATATTGCCTACTTTGTGTATCCTTATCAAAGCGATTACAAGTGGTCAGGAGGATATTGCTTTTTAAACATATCCTATCACTATGACAATTTAAATTGATTGTTTTACTAATAGGAGTTTGATGAAACTAGAGACTAAGTGCAATTAAACAATTGACTAGAAATTTGTATTGAAGAGATATTTAAAAAAGATGTAGGCTTAACAAAATTGACATCAAAGAATAACTTTTAATTAATTTAGTTTTGCTTCAAAATATTGTTTAAAAGATTGGTAAAAGTTGACATAAGTGCTTTTTATTTTTTTTTTACATATTCTTATTTCCTTCTTCAAGATTTATCACTCAGCCATATTTAAGGTATAAAACAAGTAAGAAAGTGCTATAGTCGGTCAAGCTCAACTATACGATACCCTTCACCACTAAGGTCAAAGGTGTTTTTTTTTCTGTATAAAGACAAATATTAGCTAAATTTTGCCATCATACAAACATTTTCTCAAAACTTATATATTTAAGCTGTTACCGTCATTTGGACTTATAAAAGAGCTAGAGTCAAATATGGACCGATTATCTCGATTTGGCAGATTAATTACAGTTGTTACAAAAATTATGTATGCAAAAAATAGACTCAAAATGTCCATTATCTTTAGATTTACGAGCGTTTTAGTGATTTTTTGTCTTATTTAGCGCTTTTTGACAGAAGAGTTTGTATGGGAGCTATGGTCAAATGTGAACCGATTTCAACGAAATTTGGTACAGTGATTAACGTAACCTACTATACCGCCGTGGTATAACAGGTTAGTCATCCGCTTAGCATACCAAAGGCCCAAGTTCGATCCCTGGCCAGACTCACTTGAAAAAAAAAAATAATTTTTCAAAAAAGCGGCGGTTCACCTCATAACTCAGCTAGCCACTGGCTATTGAGTATTAGGCTATGTAAAACTTCTATAACTAATGCATTTGCCGTTCGGAGCCGGCATTGAAACGTAGGTTCCTTTCAATGTCTGAGAGAAGTAACCCTTGTTCCAATTGGAATGTTGTCGCAGAACTCAATTTCGTTCGGAAGTGGAATGAATTCCGCACTTTGCTTCTATTGAAAAAGTAAAACGAAAAAAATTTTCGGAATGAAACTACTTTCTATTTTCAAAGTGGAATTGAATTCATATGTTTTTAGTTGTTTATTCAATATTTGAACAATTTCCCCAATTAATCAGTTTTTTTTGTTAAAACAAAGATAGAGTTGAAAATTTCAATTAAAAAAATCTTATTTTGTACTGATTTTGGACATTTAAAATTTTTCGGAATCTATAGAACCTAAAACCATTTCGATCGGAATTCAACTACGGAATGGTTTCAATTCCGAACGGAATTCGTGACATGCCTGATAGATAAACGTTTCAAAATTCAAAATTCGTAAAATTCAAATTTCATAAAAAAATATTGATATTTGTGGCCGGGAAGTGGGACCTATGGAAGGTACCATAAATAATGGACCGATTTTGACTGATATCAATAGCCATGGTTCCATTATCAAAAAAAATGATCTGAGCCAAATTTCATCAAATTATCTTTAGAATTGCGACCTGTACATTGATTACATGGTTTACATGGGGATCCAGCCAGACGGACGGACGGACGGACTGACTGACATCGCTAAATCGACTCAGGAAGTGATTCTAAGCCTATTGGTATACTAAAAGGTGGGTCCAAGACAAATATTTCTTTACGTTACATACATAAGCACAAACTTAGAATACCCTTTCCTCCTATGGTGGTGAAGGGTATAAAATTACATTATGTATTAACAAAACTATAAGAATTTATATTTTAACTTTTTCATACATCTTATCTTAAAACACGAAATTTCGACTTTTAAGGATCCTTTAACTTTAGTAGTATAAGTAGTTATACATTGTGAGGTCAAAGGTAATTTAAAGACTGCAAAAAGCTTAAAACATGTTATTAAGTTCTTGGTTTTATTAGTATTGTTCTATTACACACTGCGACAAAAAAAAAATGAAGCAAAAGTTACTTCATGTACTTATCACCATGTAATTTATACAAATGCCAACCGATTTTAAGTTTTTTTTAAAGATATTGAAAGAAGAAGCTTAGCCCATTTCAACAGTATATAGTTTCATAAAATAAATTTACGATACATATCTGTTTTTTAATACCAAATATATTTTTTTCCGGTTTTTTCCACATTTTTCTATTTTTGGGACGTTGCACAGTGATATTTCTTCGTACATCTAACTGCAAAAAATTGAAGAAGTGATCCTACAACGATGAAATTTGGCACACTTATTTAATTTTATATAGATACTCAATGTATAATCTCAATGTATGATCCAGAAAAGAGCTGTACTAATTTTGGTTGACATCCGTCGACTCCTTGAGGTACCTCCTTTGGACACCCATTTTCACTTATTTTCCTTCTCAATGTATAAGCCGCAATTTTCAATAGAATTTGATAAAATTCGGCATAATTTTTTTTTTTTGACCCAAAAAAGAGCTCTACTAATTTTGGTTGAAATCCGTCGACTTCTTGGGGTACCTGCCTTGGACCCCTATTTTTTCATGTATTTTTATTCTCAATGAATAAGGCGAAATTCTCATTAAAATTTTGTGAAATTCACCACATGCCTATTAGCTTATCCAAGAAATAACTCTACTAATTTTTATTTAAATCCGTAGACTCCTAGAGCTACTTCGTAAATCTCAAGACAATGTTAGGATTAATAACTGGAATTTTATTAAAAATGTAAGCCTGAAGGTATGCAATGCTTTTTTATTATAAGCAATATTCCTTACTTTTTTTTACTAAATTTTGATTTTTTCAAAAGATTGACAAGAGTTGCAGAATTTTTTTAGCTAATTCGAAAGAAAGCCTTTTGCCTTTCATTTCATTATACTGAGAGCACGGAGGTAAACCGGATTTTTCAATATGTAGGCTCGTTTTATTGGCTATCTTATATATTTTTAAAATCAGATAATACGGTTTCTGTAAAAAAATATTGAGTAACAACGTCCCCAAAATAGAAAAATGTGGAAAAAAACCAGAAAAAATATATTTGGCCTTAAAAAAACACATTTATCTTAAGTGTATTTTAAGAACCTATATACCTTTGAAGCTTCTTCTTTCAATATCTTTTAAAAAATTTAAAATCGGTTGGTATTTGTATAAGTTACTCGTACATGGTGATAAGTGCATACGGTTATGAAAAACCGGTTTTTTCACCCGTAACTCCAGATTTTGGGGGTGTTTTGAAAATTCCAAAAACAGAGTGTTATTCTACTCTACAGTACCTACCAGAAAAATGGTATAACATCCCAGAAACTTTTACTTCATTTTTTTTGTCGCAGTGTGTTATTTATGGCAGTAGAAAAGTGCTGTTAAGAATATTAACTAATACTATTATAATTTAAGTATATCTAGGAACCACACACTTATATCCTTTTATCTTTAATATCTTTTCCAATGTTTGTTGTAACACTTAATTATCGGGTAATTAAAATTTACCGCAACATTTCTGTAATATTAAGCAAACGCCTACACCTACACCTAAGTAAAACAAAAACAAAAAAAAAACTTAAATGTAAGTAATAATTTCTTAACTTCCCTTCTTCGCCTTCTTTATCTGCCCGGACTATTTGTGTCACTAAGTAAAGTTATAGTTCATTCATTATGTACTTTTCCTATTCTAAACAAATATTAAACAAGTGTAAAAAAAAAAACTTTATAAAGTGTCTGTAAATATTGGCTCATAGTGAACAACAATAAAAATTGAAAGGAAGAAAAAAGGCGACCACCCATTTTAAACATATGAAAAAGGTGTTTATAAAAGGACAATCCAAACACGTTAGTCCAATAAAACACAGCAGGACATAAGGACAACGATGTATCAAGTGCTCTGGACACTAGTAAATAAGCAGAAAAGAAACATATTATGGAAAAGTCACAAGTTAAATCAATAAGTTTTATTTAAAGTCTTTTCTTAGATACAACCAAAGATCTACTTTTGTTGCAAATGAAAACAAAAGTTTTAAAGTCTCGGAAGGAGTAAATGTTTTGAGATTTAATATATTTGAAAAGCTTTTGAATGTTTATTCAATTCTATTACATCAAGTTTCCGTTATTTTACTTAAAATTTATTGAATTAGTATAAAGGTCAATGACTTTATCAATTTCACAACTACGGCAAAATGAGTCATACATACACATACACATACACATATTTACAATCTAAATATTATTTATTAATGTATCTATGAATGTTAACTTGTCTATTTTCATTGACATGAAAGTGGTGGGAACATTGTCATACAAAACCGAATTTCTTAAATATGTTATTTTTGCTTTTGGTGGAATTATTAAATATAGAGTTCATTGTGCCAATTTCATTTTCATTGATTTATTACATGGAAAATTCTTAAGAATCTTAATATATAATTTGAATATATGAAATGAGATTAATATAGACTAAGATATACACTAAGACATAAACTAAAATATAGACTAAGACATAGACTAAGATACAGACATAGACCAAGACATACACTTAGACATAAACTAAAATATAGACTAAGACATAGACTAAGATACAGACTAAGACCAGACTGAGACATAAACTAAGACATAGGCTAAGACATAGACTAAGAAATAGACTAAGACATAGATTAAGACATAGACTAAGACATAGACTAAGATATAGACTAAGACATAGACTAAGACATAGACTAAGACATAGACTAAGACATAGACTAAGACATAGACTAAGACATAGACTAAGACATAGACTAAGACATAGACTAAGACATAGACTAAGACATAGACTAAGACATAGACTAAGACATAGACTAAGACATAGACTAAGACATAGACTAAGACATAGACTAAGACATAGACTAAGACATAGACTAAGACATAGACTAAGACATAGACTAAGACATAGACTAAGACATAGACTAAGACATAGACTAAGACATAGACTAAGACATAGACTAAGACATAGACTAAGACATAGACTAAGACATAGACTAAGACATAGACTAAGACATAGACTAAGACATAGACTAAGACATAGACTAAGACATAGACTAAGACATAGACTAAGACATAGACTAAGACATAGACTAAGACATAGACTAAGACATAGACTAAGACATAGACTAAGACATAGACTAAGACATAGACTAAGACATAGACTAAGACATAGACTAAGACATAGACTAAGACATAGACTAAGACATAGACTAAGACATAGACTAAGACATAGACTAAGACATAGACTAAGACATAGACTAAGACATAGACTAAGACATAGACTAAGACATAGACTAAGACATAGACTAAGACATAGACTAAGACATAGACTAAGACATAGAGTAAGACATAGACTAAGACATAGACTAAGACATAGACTAAGACATAGACTAAGACATAGACTAAGACATAGACTAAGACATAGACTAAGACATAGACTAAGACATAGACTAAGACATAGACTAAGACATAGACTAAGACATAGACTAAGACATAGACTAAGACATAGACTAAGACATAGACTAAGACATAGACTAAGACATAGACTAAGACATAGACTAAGACATAGACTAAGACATAGACTAAGACATAGACTAAGACATAGACTAAGACATAGACTAAGACATAGACTAAGACATAGACTAAGACATAGACTAAGACATAGACTAAGACATAATCTAAGACATAGACTAAGACATAGACTAAGACATAGACTAAGACATAGACTAAGACATAGACTAAGACATAGACTAAGACATAGACTAAGACATAGACTAAGACATAGACTAAGACATAGACTAAGACATAGACTAAGACATAGACTAAGACATAGACTAAGACATAGACTAAGACATAGACTAAGACATAGACTAAGACATAGACTAAGACATAGACTAAGACATAGACTAAGACATAGACTAAGACATAGACTAAGACATAGACTAAGACATAGACTAAGACATAGACTAAGACATAGACTAAGACATAGACTAAGACATAGACTAAGACACAGACTAAGACATAGACTAAGACATAGACTAAGACATAGACTAAGACATAGACTAAGACATAGACTAAGACATAGACTAAGACATAGACTAAGACATAGACTAAGACATAGACTAAGACATAGACTAAGACATAGACTAAGACATAGACTAAGACATAGACTAAGACATAGACTAAGACATACACTAAGACATAGACTAAGACATAGACTAAGACATAGACTAAGACATAGACTAAGACATAGACTAAGACATAGACTAAGACATAGACTAAGACATAGACTAAGATATAGACTAAGACATAGACTAAGACATAGACTAAGACATAGACTAAGACATAGACTAAGACATAGACTAAGACATAGACTAAGACATAGACTAAGACATAGACTAAGACATAGACTAAGACATAGACTAAGACATAGACTAAGACATAGACTAAGACATAGACTAAGACATAGACTAAGACATAGACTAAGACATAGACTAAGACATAGACTAAGACATAGACTAAGACATAGACTAAGACATAGACTAAGACATAGACTAAGACATAGACTAAGACATAGACTAAGACATAGACTAAGACATAGACTAAGACATAGACTAAGACATAGACTAAGACATAGACTAAGACATAATCTAAGACATAGACTAAGACATAGACTAAGACATAGACTAAGACATAGACTAAGACATAGACTAAGACATAGACTAAGACATAGACTAAGACATAGACTAAGACATAGACTAAGACATAGACTAAGACATAGACTAAGACATAGACTAAGACATAGACTAAGACATAGACTAAGACATAGACTAAGACATAGACTAAGACATAGACTAAGACATAGACTAAGACATAGACTAAGACATAGACTAAGACATAGACTAAGACATAGACTAAGACATAGACTAAGACATAGACTAAGACATAGACTAAGACATAGACTAAGACATAGACTAAGACATAGACTAAGACATAGACTAAGACATAGACTAAGACACAGACTAAGACATAGACTAAGACATAGACTAAGACATAGACTAAGACATAGACTAAGACATAGACTAAGACATAGACTAAGACATAGACTAAGACATAGACTAAGACATAGACTAAGACATAGACTAAGACATAGACTAAGACATAGACTAAGACATAGACTAAGACATAGACTAAGACATAGACTAAGACATAGACTTAGACATAGACTAAGACATAGACTAAGACATAGACTAAGACATAGACTAAGACATAGACTAAAACATAGACTAAGACATAGACTACGACATAGACTAAGACATAGACTAAGACATAGACTAAGACATAGTCTAAGACATAGACTAAGACATAGACTAAGACATAGACTAAGACATAGACTAAGACATAGACATAGACTAAGACATAGACTAAGACATAGACTAAGACATAGACTAAGACATAGACTAAGACATAGACTAAGACATAGACTAAGACATAGACTAAGACATAGACTAAGACATAGACTAAGACATAGACTAAGACATAGACTAAGACATAGACTAAGACATAGACTAAGACGTAGACTAAGACATAGACTAAGACATAGACTAAGACATAGACTAAGACATAGACTAAGACATAGACTAAGACATAGACTAAGACATAGACTAAGACATAGACTAAGACATAGACTAAGACATAGACTAAGACATAGACTAAGACATAGACTAAGACATAGACTAAGACATAGACTAAGACATAGACTAAGACATAGACTAAGACATAGACTAAGACATAGACTAAGACATAGACTAAGACATAGACTAAGACATAGACTAAGACATAGACTAAGACATAGACTAAGACATAGACTAAGACATAGACTAAGACATAATCTAAGACATAGACTAAGACATAGACTAAGACATAGACTAAGACATAGACTAAGACATAGACTAAGACATAGACTAAGACATAGACTAAGACATAGACTAAGACATAGACTAAGACATAGACTAAGACATAGACTAAGACATAGACTAAGACATAGACTAAGACATAGACTAAGACATAGACTAAGACATAGACTAAGACATAGACTAAGACATAGACTAAGACATAGACTAAGACATAGACTAAGACATAGACTAAGACATAGACTAAGACATAGACTAAGACATAGACTAAGACATAGACTAAGACATAGACTAAGACATAGACTAAGACATAGACTAAGACACAGACTAAGACATAGACTAAGACATAGACTAAGACATAGACTAAGACATAGACTAAGACATAGACTAAGACATAGACTAAGACATAGACTAAGACATAGACTAAGACATAGACTAAGACATAGACTAAGACATAGACTAAGACATAGACTAAGACATAGACTAAGACATAGACTAAGACATAGACTAAGACATAGACTAAGACATAGACTAAGACATAGACTAAGACATAGACTAAGGCATAGACTAAGACATAGACTAAGACATAGACTAAGTCGTAGACTAAGATATAGACTTAGAAGTTTGTAGAAAATATTCCAAAAATCTTGAACAGAAAACACTTACCTGTGTCTCAATATCTGCCACCTCCGCCCTATAGTCCAGGATTTCTTGCAGTATCACCGATGTTTGTACTATTAAAGCCAATATCGGTATAAATGGTAAAATGATCATCTTTAAAGATAAGTAATTTTGAATTTATTTTTAGAAATAACGCTTATTTTTGTTTTAAATTTTTAGCCTTGACAAATGTTCAATACAATTACACAAAATTCTCCATTGTATTGATTGTACATGAGCGCACAGTGGGGTGATATACAAAAAAGTGGTTATCAATTTTTAAACAAATATAAATAGTTTAATCAAAATCTATAGATATATGGATTATTAAGAATTACTAGGATGTCTTAAATCTTTACAAGTAAGAAGTGATCAACTATTGGGACCAGCGGCTTACTCCAATTTAGTCTATAAAGCCTATTTGGTAAGACTTTGCTCTTTATACCATTTTGTGTCTCAAACATATTTTTTTCATTTTAAAAACTTTAGAATTATACCCATTTTATTACCAACTCATCCCACTGTGCACTAGTTAATACATATATGAGTGGCTGACAGCCACAATTAACCTAAAGCAAACACTTTTCATTATCATAATGTCAATGTTTTTGTTGTTATTAGTATTTCGAAACGGAAAATCGTGTAATAATTACCTGCATCAATTGTATACGACGTCCAGTTTTTATAGCTGGATTACGTGCTGCGGCACTGCAGCACTTGCCACCCACCGTCGTCGATATATCCTCCGAACTAATCGAATGAACAGACATTTTATCCAATTGATGGCCGTGATGCTGAGGCAATTGCAGATGGGATTGCTGGTGATGAAGCGACGGTTGCTGGTTTGCTATTATCTGAAGATGCTGAGGAGGATAATGATGATTTCTTATTAATGCTGTTGACGTTGTCACATTAAGTTCACTTTGCAACACCATATCCTTGCAATTATTGGCAATGGCGACTTTTGAATTCGATATTTTATTATTGCATTTAGTTATTGTACTCGTATTGTTTTGGTTATCATTCGATTTATTGTTTATATTTATATTTTTACTTGTATTGTCTGTTACATTTGTTGTTGTTTTTGTTAATTTTGGTGTTGTTGTTGGCGATGACGCAGTTTTTATCGTTGATGTCTTCATTGTTCGTTTGTAGGAGGGAACGTTAATGGATCAACTGTCAAATCATTTAGCAAATATATCGATAACCATCAAACTATCTAGATGTAATTGTAGTTGTATATGTAATTCTTATTTTATTACTTGAAATGTTATTTCGAATAATAACAAGTGTTTTTCATGCATATGATTATTAAATAGATAATTAAATAGATATTGTAAATGGTATTTAAATACACCCAGTGTGTAATCGTATGAGTAATATTTGTATTACATTATTATTACTTATACGTACAAATGTACTAGAAATATGGAATTATTGAGTCATTAAATTTTATAAAGTGTGAAAATATACAGCCATAAAAATTATGAATACATTTTTTTAAAGTAACATATTTTATAATTTTTTTTTATAAATTTTTCTATAGAATTTTATAATTTTTAGAAAAATTTTTTCGTTAAAAAAATCTATAGAAAAATTTTCGTTAAAAAAATTTTTCTATACAAAAATTTTCGTTAGAAAAATTTTTCTATAAAAAAATTTTCGTTAAAAAAATTTTCGTTAAAAAAATTTTCGTTAAAAAAATTTTTCTATAGAAAAATTTTTGTTAAAAAAATTTTTCGTTAAAAAAATTTTCGTTAAAAAAATTTTTCTATAGAAAAATTTTTGTTAAAAAAATTTTTCTATAGAAAAATTTTTGTTAAAAAAATTTTTCTATAGAAAAATTTTCGTTAAAAAAATTTTTCAATAGAAAAATTTTCGTTAAAAAAATTTTTCTATAGAAAAATTTTCGTTAAAAAAATTTTTCTATAGAAAAATTTTCGTTAAAAAAATTTTTCTATAGAAAAATTTTCGTTAAAAAAATTTTTCTATAGAAAAATTTTCGTTAAAAAAATTTTTCTATAGAAAAATTTTCGTTAAAAAAATTTTTCTATAGAAAAATTTTCGTTAAAAAAATTTTTCTATAGAAAAATTTTCGTTAAAAAAATTTTTCTATAGAAAAATTTTCGTTAAAAAAATTTTTCTTTAGAAAAATTTTCGTTAAAAAAATTTTTCTTTAGAAAAATTTTCGTTAAAAAAATTTTTCTATAGAAAAATTTTCGTTTAAAAAATTTTTTCTATAGAAAAATTTTCGTTAAAAAATTTTTTCTATAGAAAAATTTTCTTTAAAAATTTTGTTCTTTAGAAAAATACAAAAATTTTTTATAGAAATATTTCCGTTAAAAAATTTTGCTAAAAATTTTTTTCTATAGAAAAATTTTTGCTTAAAATTTTTTTCTATAAAAGAAATAAGACATATTAAAAAATTTTTATATTGAAAATTTCGTTATAAAATTATTTCTCTATAATAATTTTCATTATGAAATTTTTCTCATTAACAATTTTTCGTGATTAAATTTTTTCTATTTTTATATGATTTATTCTTAATTACTTAGTCTTAATTATTTAATAAGAAAATGATATTAATTGAAAGCAATCAATCTCCTTATGACAGACAATAAATAATCTGAGCACCTTCACATTTTTACGTTAATAAACGACAGCCCTTTTACTTTATATGATTCATATGAAGGAAAATGTAAATTTATGACACGGATGTACAACAAAATTGAAAGGAAATAATTTGTTGCAAATATCCTTGGAAAATTTTATTACGACAATTATGTTATGCATATGACGGATTATTAGTTAATTAGGTTGAAGCTACAGGTAAAAATAAAAAAAAATTATTTTCACGAAAATCAAATAACAATCAATGTTAGTTGATGCAATAATTAGCAAAAAAATTGTCGAAAGAATTTTTTTTATATATACAAAGCGCCATCTAGTGGTGAAAAACACTGTAGATGGATTGATATATCATTTTCTCTTTATAATTTTTTCTAAAGAAATAGTAACAATCGTTACATTAGTTTCCGAAATATAAAGAAATACAACACAAATACTTTTAAATAAAAGAATTTAAATTTCATTTTCATTTAATTTGGATGTTGTCTTGGATAATTTGCTTTTTTAGCCTAGACAACAAGACTTATGCTATCATGACAATTTGTGAATCGACTACAATGGTTTTTACATTGTCTTCTAAAATCTTAAATTCTATTTGAAAAAAATTAGATAAAAAATTAATTTTTCATTTGATCTATAAGATTGCAAATACAAACACTTAGAAACAAATATTAAGTTTTTACAATTTGAAATAAATTTACATTTACTTTTGTAATAATTAGATTCAGTTTCATTTTGTATTAAGGCAATAAATATTCATTTTCCAATTAACTAAGTTAATTGATTTTTTTGCTATTTAATTTTAAATAATAGAAAAAAACTTACTTAGAAATAAATAGTTACTGGCAAAGAAAGCCAAGAAGCCAAGTTAAATGGAGATTTTAATTTGAAAAATAACTTATAGAGAAAAAGTTAGCTTAAAACATTTTTCGTTAAGCGATTAAGAACACTGTGCTAGTTGAAAAAAAACCGACAAAAGGGAGAAATAGTTTGCAAAGATAATTCGAGTACATTAAATTTTTTTGAGCTTTCGAGATATGGCGTTATAAAAATATGGAGGAGGTTGCGCTATAAATATTCGTGTAATTCGAAAACTGTTCATTTTCTTGAACGAAATAGAAAAACCGAAATTCGGCAACAAAATTATCTTTCAGTCCTTTTGAACAGTACTTTTGGAAATAAATTGTTTTGTTTGCAAAAAAAAAAAAAATATTTTTCAAAAAAATACAAAACATAATTTAAAAAAATATTCTTTTTTGCAACCAAAAAAATTTATTTCCAAAACGACTGCTCGGATTAAGAAAACAATTGGTATTCCTGAAAGATAATTTTGTTGCCGTAAAAATTTTTCTGTAGAAAAATTTTTAAAAGAATAATTTTTCTGTAGAAAAAATCAAAAAAATGTTTTTCTATAAAAAAAATTTTTTAAGAATAATTTTCTATAGAACAAATTTTAAAGATTAATTTTTTTCATAGAAACAATTTTAAAAGAAATTTTTTTCTATAGAAAAAATTTTAGAAGAATAATTTTTCTATAGAAAAAATTTTATACGAAATTTTTTTTATAGAAAAAATTTTATAAGAAATTTTTTTCTTTAGAAACAATTTTATAAGAAAATTTTTTCCATAGAAAAAATTTTATAAGAAAATTTTTTCTATAGAAACAATTTTATAAGATAATTTTTTCCATAGAAAAAATTTTATAAGAAAATTTTTTTTGAAAACATTTTGAAAACATTTTATAAGAAAATTTTTTCGATAGAACCAATTTTATAAGAAAATTTTTTCGATAGAACAAATTTTATAAGAAAATTTTTTCTATAGAAAAAATTTTATAAGAAAATTTTTTCTTATACATGTGAATTTTTTCTATAAGAAAAATTTCATATGAATTTTTTCTATAAGAAAAATTTCATATGAATTTTTTCTATAAGAAAAATTGCATATGTGTTTTTTCTATAAGAAAAATTTCATATGAATTTTTTCTATAAGAAAAATTTGATATGAATTTTTTCTATAAGAAAAATTTCATATGAATTTTTTCTATAAGAAAAATTTCATATGAATTTTTTCTATAAGAAAAATTTCATATGAATTTTTTCTATAAGAAAAATTTCATATGAATTTTTTCTATAAGAAAAATTTCATATGAATTTTTTCTATAAGAAAAATTTCATATGAATTTTTTCTATAAGAAAAATTTCATATGAATTTTTTCTATAAGAAAAATTTCATATGAATTTTTTCTATAAGAAAAATTTCATATGAATTTTTTCTATAAGAAAAATTTCATATGAATTTTTTCTATAAGAAAAATTTCATATGAATTTTTTCTATAAGAAAAATTTCATATGAATTTTTTCTATAAGAAAAATTTCATATGAATTTTTTCTATAAGAAAAATTTCATATGAATTTTTTCTATAAGCAAAATTTCATGTGACTTTTTTCTATAAGAAAAATTTCATAGGAATTTTTTCTACAAGAAACATTTCATATGTGTTTTTTCTATAAGAAAAATTTCATATGAATTTTTTTTATAAGAAAAATTTCATATGAATTTTTTCTATAAGAAAAATTTCATATGAATTTTTTCTATAAGAAAAATTTCATGTGAATTTTTTCTATAAGAAAAATTTTTTGTGAATTTTTTGTATAAAAAAAATTTCATATGCATTTTATCTATAAGAATTTTATAAGAAAATTTTTTCTATTTTTTATAAGAAAATTTTTTCTATAGAAAAAATTTTATAAGAAAGTTTTTTCTATAGAAAAAATTTTATATGAAAATATTTTCAAGAGAAAAAATTTTATAAGCAAATTTTTTCTGTAGAAAAAATTTTATAAGAAAATTTTTTCTATAGAAAAAATTTTATAAGACAATTTTTCTATAGAAAAAATTTTATAAGAAAATTTTTTCTATAGAAAAAATTTTATAAGAAAATTTTTTCTATAGAAACAATTTTATAAGAAAATTTTTTCTATAGAAAAAATTTTATAAGAAAATTTTTTCTATATAAAATTTGTATAAGAAAATTTTTTCTATAGAAAAAACTTTATAAGAAAATTTTATAAGAACATTTTTTCTATAGAAAAAATTTTATAAGAAAATTTTTTCTATAGAAAAAATTTTATAAGAAAATTTTTTCTATAGAAAAAATTTTATAAGAAAATTTTTTCTATAGAAAAAATTTTATAAGAAAATTTTTTCTATAGAAAAAATTTTATAAGAAAATTTTTTCTATAGAAAAAATTTTATAAGAAAATTTTTTCTATAGAAAAAATTTTATAAGAAAATTTTTTCTATAGAAAAAATTTTATAAGAAAATTTTTTCTATAGAAAAAATTTTATAAGAAAATTTTTTCTATAGAAAAAATTTTATAAGAAAATTTTTTCTATAGAAAAAATTTTATAAGAAAATTTTTTCTATAGAAAAAATTTTATAAGAAAATTTTTTCTATAGAAAAAATTTTATAAGAAAATTTTTCCTATAGAAAAAATTTTATAAGAAAATTTTTCCTATAGAAAAAATTTTATAAGAACATTTTTTCTATAGAAAAAAATTGATAAGAACATTTTTTCTATAGAAAAAATTTTGTAAGAAAATTTTTTCTATAGAAAAAATTTTATAAGAAAATTTTTTCTATAGAAAAAATTTTATAAGAAAATTTTTTCTATAGAAAAAATTTTATAAGAAAATTTTTTCTATAGAAAAAATTTTATAAGAAAATTTTTTCTATAGAAAAAATTTTGTAAGAAAATTTTTTCTATAGAAAAAATTTTGTAAGAAAATTTTTTCTATAGAAAAAATTTTATAAGAAAATTTTTTCTATAGAAAAAATTTTATAAGAAAATTTTTTCTATAGAAAAAATTTTGTAAGAAAATTTTTTCTATAGAAAAAATTTTATAAGAAAATTTTTTCTATAGAAAAAATTTTATAAGAAAATTTTTTCTATAGAAAAAATTTTATAAGAAAATTTTTTCTATAGAAAAAATTTTATAAGAAAGTTTTTTCTATAGAAAATATTTTATAAGAAAGTTTTTTCTATAGAAAATATTTTATAAGAAAATTTGCAAGAAAATTTTTTCTGTAGAAAAAATTTTATAAGAAAATTTTTTCTATAGAAAAAATTTTATAAGACAATTTTTCTATAGAAAAAATTTTATAAGAAAATTTTTTCTATAGAAAAAATTTTATAAGAAAATTTTTTCTATAGAAACAATTTTATAAGAAAATTTTTTCTATAGAAAAAATTTTATAAGAAAATTTTTTCTATATAAAATTTGTATAAGAAAATTTTTTCTATAGAAAAAATTTTATAAGAAAATTTTATAAGAACATTTTTTCTATAGAAAAAATTTTATAAGAAAATTTTTTCTATAGAAAAAATTTTATAAGAAAGTTTTTTCTATAGAAAATATTTTATAAGAAAGTTTTTTCTATAGAAAATATTTTATAAGAAAGTTTTTTCTATAGAAAATATTTTATAAGAAAATTTTTTCTATAGAAAAAATTTTATAAGAAAATTTTTTCTATAGAAAAAATTTTATAAGAAAATTTGCAAGAAAATTTTTTCTATAGAAAAAATTTTATAAGAAAATTTTTTCTATAGAAAAAATTTTATAAGAAAAATTTTTCTAAAGAAAAAATTTTTTAAGAAAAATTTTCTATAGAACAAATTTTATAAGAATATTTTTTTTGTAGAAAAAATTTTAAAAGAAATTTTTTTCTATAGGAAAAATTTTATAATAAAATTTTTTCTATAGAAAAAATTTGTTCTATAGAAAAATAGAAAAAATTTTATAAGAAAAATTTTTCAAAAATTTTATAAGAAAATTTTTTCAAAAATGTTATAAGAAGATTTTCTCTATAAAAAATATTTATTTAAAAAAAAAAACATAAAAAAATTTTTCTGTAGAAAACATTTTATAAGTAATTTTTTTTTGATAAAATTTTTCTTTAGAAATTTTTTATAAGAATAGTTTTTCTATAGAAAAAATTTTATAAGAAAAATTTTTCTATAAAAAAATTGTATTAGAAAAAGTTTTGTATAGAAAAAATTGTTAAGTTAAATTTTTCTACAGAAAAAAATTTATAAGAAAAATTTTTCTTTAGGAAAAATTTCATAAGAAAAATTTTTATATAGAAAATATTTTTGAAGAAAAATTTGTATAAAAATTTGGAAAAAAAATTTTATAAGAAAAATTTTTTATAGAAAAAATTTTATAAGAATAATAATATTGGGTTAAAACAAGTAAGAGTGTTATATTCGGCTGTGCCGAATCTTATATACCCACCATCAAGTTGTGTTAATTTTAGAAACATATCTCATATATCTACAAGGGTGCAGCTAATTCAAAATCTGCACCAAAACTGGAAAAATCGCTAAGCTATTTGGTATTGTTGGTAAAACCTTTGGACTAAATTAGGTTTCCGTAGCTTTATAGTTCAACATTCAAAAATATTTTAGTGGTTTCCCCAGTATTTACTTTGATCAAAATTCGGTCTCATAACCAGGTATAGTTTTACATTAATAAGTTGTTAAATACTTTTCGTTGTGATTAATATGTAGTTAGGCTAAACACGTTAATAGTAATACGACAGGTCCATATATTTCGTTATGAGTTCCTAATGCATTCATCATATATAAAGTCTGGGCTGAACATTGATTGATGCCTATATAATTTCATAGGTGCAATCTTAATATAATGAATGTACCTCCAAATCTTTTTGATTGTAGATATAAAAAGGGGATGTTATATATATAAGAATTATAGCCAAATATTGACCGATTATAACAAAATTTTACACACTGGCTGGTATATATAGAGAGCTTATTCTTGCAAAATTTAGTGACCATAGCTATCATAGTTTCTAATTTAATAGCTTTTAACTGGCCTTTGCTAAAATTTTTGGTTTCCGTGAGTGTTTTTCACATGAAAGCTAAAGTCAAATATGGACTGATTCCTATAAAATTTGATAAACTGATCAAAAATTGCATAAAACTTCCCTATTTTAAATTTAATCGTCATAGCTATTACAATTGTATTCAATTTATCAGCATTAATGTGTTTCCCGGGGCGGGGTTATATGGGAGCTCTAACTAAATTTGAACCGATTTTGTCCATTTTCAACACACATCTTTTTCAAGATATCCAAAATACTTTTGTAAAATTTTGTCCCTCTAGCTCGTTAAGGCGCTATCGTGCTTTTATCTGACGGACAGACGGACATAAACAACCTTTTCTTTATGTATTTTTGTGTTTCCATAAGTTTTTTATATGGGAGCTATGGTCAAATGGTGACCGATTGTGACAAAATTTTGCACACTGGCTGGCATTGACATAAGACTTCCTTGTGCTTAATTTAGTCTTACTAGCTCTTGTAGTTAAGGAGCTATCACGATTTTATCTGACGGACAGACGGACATAAATCCCCTTTTATTTTTGAATTTTTGTGTTTTCGTAAGTTTTTTATATGGGAGCTAGGTCAAATAGTGACCGATTGTGACAAAATTTTGCGCACTGGCTGGCATTGATATAAGACTTTCTTGTGCCAAATTTAGTGGTTATATCTGTTATACTTTTATATTTATTGGCATTTAAGTGTATTTTGGGTGAAATTTAGCCTGTTTTCGTAAGTTTTTTGTATGGGAGCTATGGCTAAATGTGAACCGATTTCGATGAAATTTTATATGCTGCCTAGTGCTTATCTAAAACTTCTAGATACCATACATAATTTTGTCATCATAACTGTCATAATTTGTCATTTATTAGCAAATAAGCGATTAGCCTAGACGAGGTTATACGGGAGCTATGGCCAAATGCTAACCGATTTTGCCCAATTTCAATACCAAAATTTTCTCATAGATAAAGAATGTTTTTGCTAAGTTTCAGTTAGCTAGCTCTTTTCGTTTAGACGTTATCGTGATTTCAACAGACAGACAGACAGACGGACAGACAGACGGACATAGCTCAATCGTCTTAGAATTTCATAAGGATTCAGAATATATATCGTTTTTGATTTTTGAACCAATATTAAGGAAATTACAAACGGAATGACAATCTCAATATACCCCCCATTCTTTTTGATGGTGGGTATAAAAATATTTGGTGTTCCTGAAAGATAATTTTGTTGCCAAATTTCTGTTTTTTTTTACTTAGTTCAAGAAACCAAACAGTTTTCGAGTTACTCGAATATTAAACCTTCTATATTTTTTAAATAACGCTATATCTCGAAAACTAGAGCTAGCAAAAAAAATCGAGCACAGTGTAATTATATTAAAAAGAATTATATAAAACTTATTCACTTTAATTTCAAAAAATTAAAGTGTATCAATATTCATTGAGTTCTCTTAAGTGCGACCTTTACTTAAGAACCCGGTAAATTCCAATTATAAAATGATGCTGTAGTGGTCTGTAGGTATAGTGTTGTGTATAATTTCTGGCTAAATTCATCTGTGTTTTGGTCTTAATATTCATTATTATACAGAACAAATACAATTAAGGCAGTAAATAAGTTTACCAATACAATGCAAAACAAGTCGTACAATTTTCGGTTTAATGCCTAATTCGTTATTTTAATAATCTGTATTGGTGAGGTTTATTATATCTGAATACATCAGCATCTCAATGGTTTCAAAATGTGATTGTTAATACTAATACTGTCATACAAAAGTACTCTCTATAGAAAAACTGATAGTTTATTTTTGAACTGCTGGGCATTTGGCATATAATTATAATTGTATCCATTTTATTTGCTATTATCACTGATGGAGCCTTATCAAAAGTTGCCAATATGGATTAGAAATAATGGGAAAAACTTTTATTTAATAGAAAAGTTTTTTATTTATTAAAATTTCGTGTTAATCCATTCTTGGCTCATTCATTGGCCTGTTGCAATATTGAAAAAACATTAAATTACAAAAGAAAGATAAAGGTTAAAACATTCAAAAATGCGTATATACGAGTAGTACCAACCTGGGCAATGAGTTTAAAGCAGAGGTCGGCACAAAAAGAACAGAACAAATTTTTTATAAAAAAATTTTACATAGAAAATTTTTTTATAAAAATTTTTCTATTAAAAATTTCTTTTATCAAAAATTTTTCTATAAAAAATTTTTTATCTTAAATTTTTCTATAGAAAATTTTTTTAATCAAAAATTTTTCTATAGAAAATTTTTTATAAAATTTTTTCAAAAAATTTTCTACAGAAAAATATTTCTATCAAAAATTTTTATTTATAAAATTTTCTTACCAAAAATTTTTCTATAAAAAATTTTTTAAAAGGATTTATTTAGTGTATTGCACTAAGATCCCAATTTATTACAATTGTTTATAATTATTATAAATAGTTTTTTGGTAAAATAAAAAAACGTTTGTGGGGAAACCTTTCCTAGACGCGTTTCGATGGTTGGTTAGGCCATCTTCTTCAGAAGGATTATACCTAATTCAAGTCAGAGCTAAAACCACACATTATATCTTATTTGAGAGACAATAATAATTTTGATACATCAAAAATTTTTTTATCAAAAATTATTCTATAGAAAATTTTTTATCAAAAATTTTTCTATAGAAAATTTTTTTGTCAAAAATTTTTCTATGGGAAATTTTTTGTCAAAAATGTTTCTATAGAAAATTTTTTTTATCAAAAATTTTTCCAACGAAAATTTTTTTATTAAAAATTTTTTTATAAAAATTTTTTTTATCAAAAATTTTTCTGTAGAAAATTTTTTTTATCAAAAATTTGTCTATAGATTTTTTTTGTAGAAGGTTGTGAGGATTTGAAATTTTTCTTATAACAATAATTCATATGAATTTTATCTATAAGAAACATTTCTTGTGAATTTTTTTATTAAAAAAATTTCATATGATTTTTTTATAAGAAAAATTTCATATAAATTTTTTTTTTATGAATTTTTTCTATAGGAAAATTTTCAAATTAATTTTTTCTATACGAAAAATTTTACATGAACTTTTTCTATAAGAAAAATTTCATGTGAATTTTTTCTATAAGAAAAATTTAATGTGAATTTTTTGTATAAGAAAAATTTTATATGAATTTTTTGTATAAGAAAAATTTTATATGAATTTTTTCTATAAGAAAAATTTCATATGAATTTTTTCTATAAGAAAAATTTCACATGAATTTTTTCTATAAGAAAAATTTCATATGAATTTTTTCTATAAGAAAAATTTCATATGAATTTTTTCTATAAGAAAAATTTCATATGAATTTTTTCTATAAGAAAAATGTCATATTAAGTTTTTCTATAAGAAAAATTTCATATGAATTTTTTCTATAAGAAAAATTTCATGTGAATATTTTCTATAACAAAAATTTCATGTGATTTTCTTCTATAAGAAAAATTTCATATGAATTTTTTCTATAAGAAAAATTTCATATGAATTTTTACTATAAGAAAAATTTCATATGAATTTTTTGTATAAGAAAAATTTTATACGAATTTTTTCTATTAGAAAAATTTGGTGTAAATTTTTTCTATAAGAAAAATTTCATGTAAATTTTTTTTATAAGAAAAATTTCATATGAATTTTTCTATAAGGAAAATTTCATATGAATTTTTTCTATAAGAAAAATTTTATATGAATTTTTTCTATAAGAAAAATTTCATATGAATTTTTTCTATAAGAAAAATGTCATATTAAGTTTTTCTATAAGAAAAATTTCATATGAATTTTTTCTATAAGAAAAATTTCATGTGAATATTTTCTATAACAAAAATTTCATGTGATTTTCTTCTATAAGAAAAATTTCATATGAATTTTTTCTATAAGAAAAATTTCATTGAATTTTTACTATAAGAAAAATTTCATATGAATTTTTTGTATAAGAAAAATTTTATACGAATTTTTTCTATTAGAAAAATTTGGTGTAAATTTTTTCTATAAGAAAAATTTCATGTAAATTTTTTTTATAAGAAAAATTTCATATGAATTTTTCTATAAGGAAAATTTCATATGAATTTTTTCTATAAGAAAAATTTTATATGAATTTTTTCTATAAGAAAAATTTCATATGAATTTTTTCTATAAGAAAAATTTCATATGAATTTTTTCTATAAGAAAAATTTCATATGAATTTTTTCTATATGAAAAATTTCATATGAAATTTTTCTATAAGAAAAATTTCATATGAATTTTTTCTATTAGCAAAATTTCATATGAAGTTTTTCTATAAGAAAAATTTCATATGAATTTTTTTCTATAAGAAAAATTTCATATGAATTTTTTCTATAAGAAAAATTTCATATGAATTTTTTCTATAAGAAAAATTTCATATGAATTTTTTCTATAAGAAAAATTTCATATGAATTTTTTCTATAAAAAAAATTTCATATGAATTTTTTCTATAAGAAAAATTTCATATGAATTTTTTCTATAAGAAAAATTTCATGTGAATTTTTTTTATAAGAAAATTTCTTGTGAATTATTTGTATAAGAAAAATTTTATATGAATTTTTTGTATAAGAAAAATTTCATATGAATTTTTTGTATAAGAAAAATTTCTTATGAATTTTTTCTAGAAAAAAAATTTTATATGGATTTTTTGTATAAGAAAAATTTCATATGAATTTTTTCTATAAGAAAAATTTCATATGAATTTTTTCTATAAGAAAAATTTCATATGAATTTTTGCTATAAGAAAAATTTCATATAAATTTTTTTTATAAGAAAAATTTCATATGAATTTTTTCTATAAGAAAAATTTCATATGAATTTTTTCTATAAGAAAAATTTCATGTGAATTTTTTCTATAAGAAAAATTTCATATGAATTTTTTCTATAAGAAAAATTTCATATGAATTTTTTCTATAAGAAAAATTTCATATGAATTTTTTTTTTATAAGAAAAATTTCATATGAATTTTTTCTATAAGAAAAATTTCATATGAATTTTTTCTATAAGAAAAATTTCATACGAATTTTTCTATAAGAAAAATTTTATATGAATTTTTTGTATAAGAAAAATTTCATATGAATTTTTTCTATAAGAAAAATTTCATATGAATTTTTTCTATAAGAAAAATGTCATATTAAGTTTTTCTATAAGAAAAATTTCATATGAATTTTTTCTATAAGAAAAATTTCATGTGAATATTTTCTATAACAAAAATTTCATGTGATTTTCTTCTATAAGAAAAATTTCATATGAATTTTTTCTATAAGAAAAATTTCATATGAATTTTTACTATAAGAAAAATTTCATATGAATTTTTTGTATAAGAAAAATTTTATACGAATTTTTTCTATTAGAAAAATTTGGTGTAAATTTTTTCTATAAGAAAAATTTCATGTAAATTTTTTTCATAAGAAAAATTTCATATGAATTTTTCTATAAGGAAAATTTCATATGAATTTTTTCTATAAGAAAAATTTTATATGAATTTTTTCTATAAGAAAAATTTCATATGAATTTTTTCTATAAGAAAAATTTCATATGAATTTTTTCTATAAGAAAAATTTCATATGAATTTTTTCTATATGAAAAATTTCATATGAAATTTTTCTATAAGAAAAATTTCATATGAATTTTTTCTATAAGAAAAATTTCATATGAATTTTTTCTATAAGAAAAATTTCATGTGAATTTTTTTTATAAGAAAATTTCTTGTGAATTATTTGTATAAGAAAAATTTTATATGAATTTTTTGTATAAGAAAAATTTCATATGAATTTTTTGTATAAGAAAAATTTCTTATGAATTTTTTCTAGAAAAAAAATTTTATATGGATTTTTTGTATAAGAAAAATTTCATATGAATTTTTTCTATAAGAAAAATTTCATATGAATTTTTGCTATAAGAAAAATTTCATATAAATTTTTTTTATAAGAAAAATTTCATATGAATTTTTTCTATAAGAAAAATTTCATATGAATTTTTTCTATAAGAAAAATTTCATGTGAATTTTTTCTATAAGAAAAATTTCATATGAATTTTTTCTATAAGAAAAATTTCATATGAATTTTTTCTATAAGAAAAATTTCATATGAATTTTTTTTTATAAGAAAAATTTCATATGAATTTTTTCTATAAGAAAAATTTCATACGAATTTTTCTATAAGAAAAATTTTATATGAATTTTTTGTATAAGAAAAATTTCATATGAATTTTTTCTATAAGAAAAATTTCATATGAATTTTTTCTATAAGAAAAATGTCATATTAAGTTTTTCTATAAGAAAAATTTCATATGAATTTTTTCTATAAGAAAAATTTCATGTGAATATTTTCTATAACAAAAATTTCATGTGATTTTCTTCTATAAGAAAAATTTCATATGAATTTTTTCTATAAGAAAAATTTCATATGAATTTTTACTATAAGAAAAATTTCATATGAATTTTTTGTATAAGAAAAATTTTATACGAATTTTTTCTATTAGAAAAATTTGGTGTAAATTTTTTCTATAAGAAAAATTTCATGTAAATTTTTTTCATAAGAAAAATTTCATATGAATTTTTCTATAAGGAAAATTTCATATGAATTTTTTCTATAAGAAAAATTTTATATGAATTTTTTCTATAAGAAAAATTTCATATGAATTTTTTCTATAAGAAAAATTTCATATGAATTTTTTCTATAAGAAAAATTTCATATGAATTTTTTCTATATGAAAAATTTCATATGAAATTTTTCTATAAGAAAAATTTCATATGAATTTTTTCTATTAGCAAAATTTCATATGAAGTTTTTCTATAAGAAAAATTTCATATGAATTTTTTCTATAAGAAAAATTTCATATGAATTTTTTCTATAAGAAAAATTTCATATGAATTTTTTCTATAAGAAAAATTTCATATGAATTTTTTCTATAAGAAAAATTTCATATGAATTTTTTCTATAAAAAAAATTTCATATGAATTTTTTCTATAAGAAAAATTTCATATGAATTTTTTCTATAAGAAAAATTTCATGTGAATTTTTTTTATAAGAAAATTTCTTGTGAATTATTTGTATAAGAAAAATTTTATATGAATTTTTTGTATAAGAAAAATTTCATATGAATTTTTTGTATAAGAAAAATTTCTTATGAATTTTTTCTAGAAAAAAAATTTTATATGGATTTTTTGTATAAGAAAAATTTCATATGAATTTTTTCTATAAGAAAAATTTCATATGAATTTTTGCTATAAGAAAAATTTCATATAAATTTTTTTTATAAGAAAAATTTCATATGAATTTTTTCTATAAGAAAAATTTCATATGATTTTTTTCTATAAGAAAAATTTCATGTGAATTTTTTCTATAAGAAAAATTTCATATGAATTTTTTCTATAAGAAAAATTTCATATGAATTTTTTCTATAAGAAAAATTTCATATGAATTTTTTTTTATAAGAAAAATTTCATATGAATTTTTTCTATAAGAAAAATTTCATATGAATTTTTTCTATAAGAAAAATTTCATACGAATTTTTCTATAAGAAAAATTTTATATGAATTTTTTGTATAAGAAAAATTTCATATGAATTTTTTCTATAAGAAAAATTTCATATGAATTTTTTCTATAAGAAAAATGTCATATTAAGTTTTTCTATAAGAAAAATTTCATATGAATTTTTTCTATAAGAAAAATTTCATGTGAATATTTTCTATAACAAAAATTTCATGTGATTTTCTTCTATAAGAAAAATTTCATATGAATTTTTTCTATAAGAAAAATTTCATATGAATTTTTACTATAAGAAAAATTTCATATGAATTTTTTGTATAAGAAAAATTTTATACTAATTTTTATACCCTTCACCAATAGGTGAAAGGGTATTATAAGTTTGTGATTCCGTTTGTAATTTTTTTATTAGTGATCGTAGACCCCATAAAAATTATACCGATCGACTCAGAATCGGGAGGAGAATCGATTAAGCGATGTCCGTCTGTCTGTCTGTCTGTCTGTCTGTCCGTCCGTCTGTCTGTCTGTCTGTTGAAATCAAGTTTCTGAAGCCCCTGGAGGATGTTCTTACATAAATTATATATCAGATTTTAGGAAATTCTCCCGCAATGAACGCTATTAAATTTCATTAAAATCGGTTTATAAACACCGAAAATATCGAAAAAATACCAAAAATTAGACGAAAATTTTAAAATTTTTGATTGAAACACACTTTTAAATAACAAGAGAAAAAAGATACTCCTGGTGTACATGTGATAATATTTTATATATCAGATTGTAGGAAATAGTTTCCCAAAGCACTCTGTAAAATTTTATCAAAATCGGTTCATAAACAACTGAGATATCGCCAAAACACTGAATTTGATGTGTCGCAAATTGCCCAAAGTTCGCATTAGAGAATGTTTGTTGAAAAAATTAAATGCAGAAATAGGAAAAACTATCCTCCTTTAGTACGGACCTACATAAATTTTATATTAGATTTTAGGAAATTCCCCCGCCAAGCACGTTATTAAATTTTATCAAAAGCGGTCCATAAACAATTGAGATATCGCAATAACACTACATTTGATGTACAGCAAATTGCCCAAAGTACGTGTCTAAGAAATTTTGTTTACATTTCGTAAGTATTGTTTCAGCGATATCTCAGGTGTTTATGGACCGATTGTGATGAAATTTGACATCGTTCTTTGTGTGAGGATTTTCTAAAATCTATACTTCACAAATCTGATTACGAATACCATTCAAACTGTACCGATCAACTTTGAATCGGCAGGAAAATCGATTTCGCGACCTCCGTCCGTCCGTCCGTCTGTTTGTCAGTCTGTCCGTCCGTCTGTTTGTTTGTCCGTCCGTCCGTCTGGTTTTTTGTCCGTCCGTCTACCTGTCTGTAATTTTTTCTGTTGTAGTCAAGTTTTTGGAGTTCCTGTTTTGTCGATATCTCAGGTGTTTATTTTGATGAATTTTAATAGCGTCCTTCGCAGGAGATTACCTAAATCCTGATGCATTCGGTAATTTGTGGTAGATATAATTTGATCGACAATGATAAAATTCAGGGTGGCCCAATATCCTAAAATTTTGTGTAAAATCCAGGAGCTCCTTAAATCTGATTTTAGCAGACAGACACTCTGCATTAATCTTAATTTTGTGTCTGAGTTTTGAACATTGTGATAACATTTGAGAATGTATTATATATCAAATTATAGGTAATCTTCCTAGGAAGTACAAAAATGCAGCTAACTACATGATATCCGTTCAAAACCTACATATGTATGTAAGTATCTCACATATCAACGAAAATTAAAATTTTTTAATTGCAATTGGGAGAAATCCGTTCACGTTTGACAATTGATCCCTTATAACTTCGCCTAAGATACGATGAAGACATTTAGTATAAAGAAGTTGTACAATATTGATATTCAGGGCGATAGCGCCTAAAATAAACTTTCTAGAGGGACAATATTTGACAAAAGTATTTCTGATCTCTTGAAAAGTTCGATATTGAAAATGGGCGAGCTCTATTCACATTTAGTGAAATCTCCCATATAACCCCGACCGGGAATCGATTTAATGCTGATAAATTAAATCACATTAATATTGCACAAGGAACTAGAGCAAAACTTTCCAAACATCCATCGGACAGATCGAAAGAACAATACATCCCAAATATTATTGATGAAGTGTTCATTTTAATTAATTAACTAACTTCAGATAAATAAGTAAATCTTTAATAACTTTTCCGACAAAGCTGATATCCATCCATTCAAAAGCTATATATTTCACGTATGTATCTAAAACTAATTTTAAGGCTTATCATTGTTAAAGCTTTGACCTAAATCAGTCCGCTAACTTCAGAGTTTTACATAACTAATCAAGAACTTTTACTAGTTGGATAATTCGTACGAATTAAAGTGCACAACCCTCACTGGGCACTGTGTTTTGGGGTTGCATGCCAGAAATTCCCAGAATACTTAAACTTCATCAAATCGATGTGCTATTGCAAATGTAAGGGCATCTACATTTTGAAGCATCTTTTCTGCATGGTTTATCTGGTCTATCGAACTTTATTAAATGTTCGTAAAATATGTGTCTATTTTATTTCGAAGCTACTGGCTGGCTTAAATATGCATTCTCTACTTGTAGTCTAGTAATCATTATCTTTTACAAAGGGACCACTTTAGAACCCAAGTGAAGCTTCCCTAGACATTAGCCACCTGCCCAACCTAACCTTTGGGTGCATAACTATTCTAGATGATGACTCTTTGCATATAATATTAAATAGTATAACCAAATTTTGCTGGGAATTACATTAAGTAGTGTTGCAAAACACCATTGGTGAAGGGTATCCAAGATTCGGCAAAGCCGAATATACCACTCTTACTTGTTTCTATTAGAAAAATTTGGTGTAAATTTTTTCTATAAGAAAAATTTCATGTAAATTTTTTTCATAAGAAAAATTTCATATGAATTTTTCTATAAGGAAAATTTCATATGAATTTTTTCTATAAGAAAAATTTTATATGAATTTTTTCTATAAGAAAAATTTCATATGAATTTTTTCTATAAGAAAAATTTCATATGAATTTTTTCTATAAGAAAAATTTCATATGAATTTTTTCTATATGAAAAATTTCATATGAAATTTTTCTATAAGAAAAATTTCATATGAATTTTTTCTATAAGAAAAATTTCATATGAATTTTTTCTATAAGAAAAATTTCATGTGAATTTTTTTTATAAGAAAATTTCTTGTGAATTATTTGTATAAGAAAAATTTTATATGAATTTTTTGTATAAGAAAAATTTCATATGAATTTTTTGTATAAGAAAAATTTCTTATGAATTTTTTCTAGAAAAAAAATTTTATATGGATTTTTTGTATAAGAAAAATTTCATATGAATTTTTTCTATAAGAAAAATTTCATATGAATTTTTGCTATAAGAAAAATTTCATATAAATTTTTTTTACAAGAAAAATTTCATATGAATTTTTTCTATAAGAAAAATTTCATATGAATTTTTTCTATAAGAAAAATTTCATGTGAATTTTTTCTATAAGAAAAATTTCATATGAATTTTTTCTATAAGAAAAATTTCATATGAATTTTTTCTATAAGAAAAATTTCATATGAATTTTTTTTTATAAGAAAAATTTCATATGAATTTTTTCTATAAGAAAAATTTCATATGAATTTTTTCTATAAGAAAAATTTCATATGAATTTTTCTATAAGAAAAATTTTATATGAATTTTTTGTATAAGAAAAATTTCATATGAATTTTTTCTATAAGAAAAATGTCATATTAAGTTTTTCTATAAGAAAAATTTCATATGAATTTTTTCTATAAGAAAAATTTCATGTGAATATTTTCTATAACAAAAATTTCATGTGATTTTCTTCTATAAGAAAAATTTCATATGAATTTTTTCTATAAGAAAAATTTCATATGAATTTTTACTATAAGAAAAATTTCATATGAATTTTTTGTATAAGAAAAATTTTATACGAATTTTTTCTATTAGAAAAATTTGGTGTAAATTTTTTCTATAAGAAAAATTTCATGTAAATTTTTTTCATAAGAAAAATTTCATATGAATTTTTCTATTAGGAAAATTTCATATGAATTTTTTCTATAAGAAAAATTTTATATGAATTTTTTCTATAAGAAAAATTTCATATGAATTTTTTCTATAAGAAAAATTTCATATGAATTTTTTCTATAAGAAAAATTTCATATGAATTTTTTCTATATGAAAAATTTCATATGAAATTTTTCTATAAGAAAAATTTCATATGAATTTTTTCTATTAGCAAAATTTCATATGAAGTTTTTCTATAAGAAAAATTTCATATGAATTTTTTCTATAAGAAAAATTTCATATGAATTTTTTCTATAAGAAAAATTTCATATGAATTTTTTCTATAAAAAAAATTTCATATGAATTTTTTCTATAAGAAAAATTTCATATGAATTTTTTCTATAAGAAAAATTTCATGTGAATTTTTTTTATAAGAAAATTTCTTGTGAATTATTTGTATAAGAAAAATTTTATATGAATTTTTTGTATAAGAAAAATTTCATATGAATTTTTTGTATAAGAAAAATTTCTTATGAATTTTTTCTAGAAAAAAAATTTTATATGGATTTTTTGTATAAGAAAAATTTCATATGAATTTTTTCTATAAGAAAAATTTCATATGAATTTTTTCTATAAAAAAAATTTCATATGAATTTTTTCTATAAGAAAAATTTCATATGAATTTTTTCTATAAGAAAAATTTCATGTGAATTTTTTTTATAAGAAAATTTCTTGTGAATTATTTGTATAAGAAAAATTTTATATGAATTTTTTGTATAAGAAAAATTTCATATGAATTTTTTGTATAAGAAAAATTTCTTATGAATTTTTTCTAGAAAAAAAATTTTATATGGATTTTTTGTATAAGAAAAATTTCATATGAATTTTTTCTATAAGAAAAATTTCATATGAATTTTTGCTATAAGAAAAATTTCATATAAATTTTTTTTATAAGAAAAATTTCATATGAATTTTTTCTATAAGAAAAATTTCATATGAATTTTTTCTATAAGAAAAATTTCATATGAACTTTTTCTATAAGAAAAATTTCATATGAGTTTTTTCTATAAGAAAAATTTCATATGAGTTTTTTCTATAAGAAAAATTTCATATGAATTTTTTCTTTAAGAAAAATTTCATTTGAATTTTTTCTATAAGAAAAATTTCATATGAATTTTTTCTATAAGAAAAATTTCATATGAATTTTTTCTATAAGAAAAATTTCATATGAATTTTTCTATAAGAAAAATTTCATATGAATTTTTTCTATAAGAAAAATTTCATATGAATTTTTTCTATAAGAACAATTTCATATGAATTTTTTCTATAAGAAAAATTTCATATGAATTTTTTCCATAAGGAAAATTTCATATGAATTTTTTCTATAAGAAAAAATTCATATGAATTTTTTTATAAGAAAAAATTCATATGAATTTTTTTTATAAGAAAAATTTCATTTGAATTTTTTCTATAAGAAAAATTTCATATGAATTTTTTCTATAAGAAAAATTTCATATGAATTTTTTCTATTAGCAAAATTTCATGTGACTTTTTTCTATAAGAAAAATTTCATATGAATTTTTTGTAAAGAAAAGTTTCATATGATTTTTTTTCTATAAGAAAAATGTCATATTAAGTTTTTCATATGAATTTTTTCTATAAAAAAAATTTCATGTGAATTTTTTCTATAACAAAAATTTCATGTGAATTTTTTCTATAAGAAAAATTTCATATGAATTTTTTCTATAAGAAAAATTTCTTGTGAATTTTTTGTATAAGAAAAATTTCATGTGAATTTTTTCTATAAGAAAAATTTCATGTGAATTTTTTCTATAAGAAAAATTTTTTGTGAATTATTTGTATAAGAAAAATTTCATATGAATTTTTTGTATAAGAAAAATTTCTTATGAATTTTTTCTATAAGAAAAATTTTATATGAATGTTTTGTATAAGAAAAATTTCATATGAATTTTTTCTATAAGAAAAATTTCATATGAATTTTTGCTATAAGAAAAATTTCATATAAATTTTTTCTATATGAAAAATTTCATATAAATTTTTTCTGTAAGAAAAATTTCATATGAATTTTTTCTATAAGAAAAATTTCATATGAATTTTTTCTATAAGAAAAATTTCTTGTGAATTTTTTGTATAAGAAAAATTTCATAGGAATTTTTTCTATAAGAAAACTTTCATATGAATTTTTTCTATAAGAAAAATTTCATATGAATTTTTGCTATAAGAAAAATTTCATATGAATTTTTGCTATAAGAAAAATTTCATATAAATTTTTTCTATAAGAAAAATTTCATATAAATTTTTTCTGTAAGAAAAATTTCATATGAATTTTTTCTATAAGAAAAATTTCATATGAATTTTTTCTATAAGAAAAATTTCTTGTGAATTTTAATTATAAGAAAAATTTAATATGAATTTTTTGTATAAGAAAAATTTTATACGAATTTTTTCTATTAGAAAAATTTGGTGTAAATTTTTTGTATAAGAAAAATTTCATGTAAATTTTTTTTATAAGAAAAATTTCATATGAATTTTTCTATAAGGAAAATTTCATATGAATTTTTTCTATAAGAAAAATTTTATATGAATTTTTTCTATAAGAAGAATTTCATATGAATTTTTTCTATAAGAAAAATTTCATATGAATTTTTTCTATAAGAAAAATTTCATATGGATTTTTTCTATAAAAAAAATTTCATATGGATTTTTTCTATAAAAAAAATTTCTTGTGAATTTTTTGTATAAGAAAAATTTTATACGAATTTTTTTTATTAGAAAAATTTGGTGTAAATTTTTTCTATAAGAAAAATTTGATGTACATTTTTTGTATAAGAAATATTTCATGTGAATTTTTTCTATAAGAAATATTTCATGTGAATTTTTTCTATGAGAAAAATTTCATATGAATTTTTTCTATAAGAAAAATTTCATGTGAATTTTTTCTATAACAAAAATTTCATGTGAATTTCTTCTATAAGAAAAATTTCATATGAATTTTTTCTATAAGAAAAATTTCATATGAATTTTTTCTATAAGAAAAATTTCATATGAATTTTTTCTAAACGAAAATTTCATATTAAATTTATCTTTGAGAATTGATATATAAATTTTACATATTGTAATGTAGCAAATATTTCAGTAACAATTATACAAGAGTTCTAAATAAACCTATTTTTGACCTAACATAATGTTTGTAAGCAACAATTCACAATTTCAATTTGGCTATTTTCTTGTCATTATTACACCAATAACTCTATCACGTGCAAATATCTAACATAAAACTAAACAAATGTAATGTAATTTAATACATATCCATCAACATTTCTTTATCACCGCGTAACAGAGTATTTACGCAAGTAGGACTATTTTTAAGCATTCGGTTCCTATAGAACCCATAGTAATTAAATTGTCCTAAAGTCCGTCGGTGTGTTACAGTGTTGGCGTTTCTTAACAAAAAATGTTATTCAGAAAAGGAATTTTCACACACAAATAAATTTTGTGATTTTAAGAAACATTTTGGTAAACTAACAAAAGTAACATACCAAAAGTACTATTTCTTTGTTTTGGACCAATTTCAATATAAAAACATTTTTAAGGCAATTTTCTCATAAGCAGTTTTATATATGTAAATAATAGATGTATCGAGTTCCTTATTAATATCATGCTTGCGAAATTTTACGTTTCGCTCAAACAGTAAAACATTTTTGTATGTTAAAAAATATAACACCCGCGACACTGTGCCCTGTGTTGAATGGTCAAAGTTGGGTGTGTAAATGTTGACGTTAGTCGCAGCTTTTTTTTTTTATATATCAACATTCTCAGTTGTAAGAATTTTCCTGTTCTTATTGATTAAAAATGAAATTGCTTTGACAAATTGCCATCACGAGTATAAAACGTTAAAACAGACAAACAACATTTGTTGGCTTTTTAATATAAATGAAATGAAAACCTATAATTTTTAATAACACATTCGGTTTTCGCATTTGGTACAAAACATTAAACTAAAATTTATATCAAAATAAATTTTTATAAATTTCGGATTTTAATTGAAAGTGAATTTTAGAAGTCAATAATTAAGAAAATCGTATTACGAGAATTATGATTATTTGAAAAGCAAATTGCTTTAGATTTTTATTTTTAATGGCCATAAATTTGTGAGTGTAAAATTTGGTTTTAATTAAATTTTTTACTGCACAATTATAATGTTGGATTGTTAAAAATTTAATTTGTCAAATCTTAAAATATTATACAAATTTTGGCATGAAATTTTAAAAATTACCAATAGCATTTTCAGAATCTTAAAAATGGGACTCAAATAAAAAAAAAATCTTTTCATTAATTGATATTTAAAGAAACAATTTTAGGTGACAAATTAAAAAACAAGTTAGAAAATTTTATATGTATTTGAATTTTTACTCAGTTTAAGGTGTGATTACCAGACGTTGGCAGCCCATACCACCAGAAGCCGATGACTTTTTCTAATTTTCGTAAATATCACAATCATTAATGCAGCTCGCGAAAATGAGTAGTAAAAGCCTTCAGTTGGAATTTCGATATTAGCAAAATCGGTTGATGCCGCTTTGTTAAAGAAAATACAAATCAAAATACAAAAAGAAACAAAATCAAATTTATAGCAATAAAAATTCATGGTTCGAGAGAACAAAGAAATATAATCTCGAACATTCATATAAAATTTTTCTTATAGAAAAATTCATATGAAATTTTTTCTTATAGAAAAAATTCATATGAAATTTTTCTTATAGAAAAAATTCATATGAAATTTTTCTTATAAAAAAAAAAATGCATATGAAATTTTTCTTATGGAAAAAAATTCATATAAAATGTTTCTTATAGAACAAATTCATATGAAATTTTATTTATAGAAAAAACTCATATGAAATTTTTTTAAAGAAAAAATTCATATAAAATATTTCTTATATAAAAAATTCATATGAAATTTTTCTTATAGAAAAATGCATAGGAAATTCATACTAATTTTTTTTATAGAAAAAATTCATATGAAATTTTTCTTATAGAAAAAATTCACATGAAATTTCTTTTATAGAAAAAAACTCATATGAAATCTTTTTATAGAAAAAATTCATATCAATTTTTTTTTAAAGAATAAATTCATATGAAATTTTTATTATGGAAGAAATTTATATGAAATTTTTCTTATAGAAAAAAAATCAAATGAAATTTTTCTTATAAAAAAAATTATTATGAAATTCTTCTTATCGAAAAAATTTATATCAAATTTTTCTTTTAGAAAAAATTCACATGAAATTTCTTTTATAGAAAAAACTCATATAAAATTTTCTTATAGAAAAAATTAATATGAAATTTTTTTTTAAAAAATTCATATGAAAATTTTCTTATAAAAAAAATTAATGCGGAATTTTTTTTTAGAAAAAATTCATATGAAATTTTTCTTAAAAAAAAAATTTCTTATAGAAAAAATTCATATGAAATTTTTCTTACAGAAAAAATTCATAAGAAATTTTTCTTAGAGAAAAAATTCATATTAAATTTATCTTATAGAAAAAAATTCATACAAATTTTTTTTTTTTTATAAAAAAAAAAATCATATGAAATTTTTCTTATAGAAAAAATTCATATGAAATTTTTCTTATAGAAAAAATTCAAGGGAAATATTTCTTATAGAAAAAATTAATTAAAATTTTTCTTGTGGAAAAAAATAATATAAATTTTTTTTTGTAGAAAAAATTCATATGAAATTTTTCTTAAAGAAAAAATTCATAGGATATTTTTCTTATAGAAAAAATTTATACGAAATTTTTCTTATAAAAAAAATTCATATACATTTTTTTTATAGAAAAAACTTCATTGAAATTTTTTTTATAGAAAAAAATTATTGATTTTTTTTTAATAGAAAAATTTCTTTAAAGTTTGTCTTATAGAAAAAATTAATTTGAAATTTTTCTTATACAAAAAATTTATATGAAATTTTTCTATAGAAAAAATTCATGTGAAATTTTTCTTATAAAAAAAATTCATTTCAATTTTTTTTATAGAAAAATTTAATTTCAAGTTTTTCTTATAGAAAAAATTTATATGAAATTTTTCTTATAGAAAAAATTTATAGGAAATTTTTCTCATATGAAATTTATAGAAAAAATTCATATGAAATTTTTCTTATAGAAAAAATTCAAATGAAATTTTTCTTATAGAAAAAATTCAAATGAAATTTTTCTTATAGAAAAAATTCATATGAAATTTTTCTTATAGAAAAAATTCATATGAAATTTTTCTTATAGAAAAAATTCATATGAAATTTTTCTTATAGAAAAAATTCATATGAAATTTTTCTTATAGAAAAAATTCATATGAAATTTTGCTTATAGAAAAAATTCATATGAAATTCTTCTTCTAGAAAAAATTCATATGAAATTTTTCTTATAGAAAAAATTCATATGAAATTTTTCTTGTAGAAAAAATTCATATGAAATTTTGCTTATAGAAAAATTTATTATGAAATTTTCTTATAGAAAAATTCATATGAAATTTTTCTTATAAAAAAATTCATATTAACTTTTGCTTATAGAAAAAAATGTATGTGAAATTCTTCTAATACAAAGAACTCATATAAAATTGATCCTATAAAAAAAATTCTTATAAAATTATTCTTATAGAAAAATTCATATGAAATTTTTTTTAAAGAAAAAATTCATATGGATTTTTCTTATAAAAAAAATTCATATGAAGTTTACATGAAATTTTTCTTATAGAAAAAAATTCATATGAAATTTTGTTTACAGAAAAAATTCATATGCAATTTTTCTTATAGAAAAAATTTATATGAAATTTTTTTTAATAGAGAAACTCATATAAAATTTTTCTTCAAGAAGAATTCATACGAAAGTTTTTAATAGAAAAAATTCATATGAAATTTTTCTATAGAAAAAATTCATAGGAAATTTTTCTATAGAAAAAAAATCATATGAAATTTTTCTAATAGAAAAAATTCATATGAAAAAAAAATTTATATGAAATTTTTCTTATAGAAGAAATTCATATGAAATTTTTCTTATAGAAAAAATTAATATGAAATTTTTTTATAATATAAGTTCATACGAAATTTTTCTTACAGAAAAATTCATATGAAATTTTTCTTAAAGAAAAATTTTATACGAAATTTTTCTTATAGAAGAAATTCATATGCAATTTTTCTTATAGAAAAAAATCATATGAAATTTTTTTATAATAAAAGTTCATACGAAATGTTTCTAATTGAAAAATTCATGTTAAATTTTTCTTATAGAAAAAATTTTATATGAAATTTTTCTTATAGAAGAAATTTATATGAAATGTTTCTTGTAAAAAATTCATATAAAATTTTTCTTATAGAAAAAATTCATATGAAATTTTTCTTATAGAAAAAATTCATATGAAATTTTTCTTATAGAAAAAATTCATATGAAATTTTTCTTATAGAAAAAATTCATATGAAATTTTTCTTATAAAAAAAGTTCATATAAAATTTTTCTTAAAGAAGAATATTCATATGAATTTGTTTTTATAGAAAAAATTCATATGAATTTTTTTGGTAGAAAAATTTATATGAAATATACTTTTTAATGAAAATTTTTCTATTGAAAATTTTTTTTTGAGAAATTTTTTCGTTAAAATGAATTTTTTTGAATTTTTATCAAAACTTTTTCTGTCTGTATAAAATTAATTTATATAAATAAAATGTTGTGGTGATCCTCTAGTTATGGAACTATAGTAACTTTTGCTTATGATACCACAATGATCCAATACAAAGTTAAAACCCATTCCTTTCGTTGGTGTTTACAAATAAAGAGTACATACAACTACACATGTACATGAGAAAGAAAATTTGAATTTTCTTTTCTTTAACTTAATATAAACTTTTTCCTTGTAGTTTTATTTGTTTTTTATTGTGAGTAAAAACAAATAAATAACAATTGTTAAAGATTTTGCTTTAACATTTTATTTTCACTTAAAGTCTTTTAAAATATGTGACAACTGACATAAAATACTTATGATAACACAGACAGACAGACAAAAATACGGACGGGTAGACATAAGGACTAACAGGACAAACGCATGAAAATTATTCAATTCCTAAAGACAAATACGTTTTTTATTATTATTATTATTATTTTGTAAAATGATACATTAAGTAAATTAAATTATTTTACCACATTCAAATGTAACACACACACATACATACATCCACACATGAGTAAATACTTGGGTAAAATTTGTTAAAAGTAAAACTTTCTTTTTAGCTGATAACAATAAATCATTTCAAATGGAAAAATTTTAGTTGAAAATTTAAATTTTTTAGTTGTAATTTCAAAAATGAAGCTTAGTTTCAAATCACACCTAAATCTAAGTAAAACTAGATTTTTGGTAACAAATTTTGAAAATAGATAATTATAATATAGTAAAAATTTTACTCAATGGAAATAAAATCAAGAAAAAAGCTTATTTGGATTCAAACCTAAATCTAAAATAAAATCAGATTAAGTTTTGAGTAAGTAAAATTTTCGTTAAAAAAAAATTTTATATATAGAAAAACTTTTGTTAAAGAAATTTTTATTTATAGAAAAATTATTCTCTAAAAAAATTTTTACTGAAAATTTTTCTATAAAAAAAATCTTAAACTGAAAGTTTTTTTAAAGAAAAATTTTTATGAAAATTTTTCTTTAGAAAAAATTTTATGAAAGTTTTTTTTTCTATAGAAAAAATTTTATGAAAATTTTTCTATAGTAAAAAATTTTATGAAAATTTTTCTATAGAAAAAATTTTATGAAAATTTTTCTATAGAAAAAATTTTATGAAAATTTTTCTATAGAAAAAATTTTATGAAAATTTTTTTATAGAAAAAAATTTATAAAAATTTTTCTATAGAAAAAATTTTATGAAAATTTTTCTATAAAAAAAATTTTATGAATATTTTTCTATAGAAAAAATTTTATGAAAATTTTCCTATAGAAAAAATTTTATGAAAATTTGTCTATAGAAAAAATTTTATGAAAATTTTTCTATAGAAAAAATTTTATGAAAATTTTTCTATAGAAAAAATTTTATCACAATTTTTCTATAGAAAAAATTGTATCACAATTTTTCTATAGAAAAAATTTTATCACAATTTTTCTATAGAAAAATTTTATGAAATTTTTTCTATAGAAACATGAAATTTTTCTTATAGAAAAAATTCATATGAAATTTTTCTTATAAAAAAAGTTCATATAAAATTTTTCTTAAAGAAGAAAATTCATATGAATTTGTTTTTATAGAAAAAATTCATATGAATTTTTTTGTTAGAAAAAATTATATGAAATATACTTTTTAATGAAAATTTTTCTATTGAAAAATTTTTTTTGAGAAATTTTTTCGTTAAAAAAATATTTTATTTGAATTTTTATCAAAACTTTTTCTGTCCGTATAAAATTAATTTATATAAATAAAATGTTGTGGTGATCCTCTAGTTATGGAACTATGATAATTTTTCTATAGAAAAAATTTTATAACAAAAATTTTTCTATAAAAAAAAAAAAAAATTTAATAAAATTTTATTTATAGAAACAATTTAATAATAAAATTTTTTCTATAAAAAAATTTTATAATGAAAACTCTTCTATAAAAAAATTTTTTAAAGAAAATCTTCTATAGATAAAATTCTATAATGAAAATTTTTATATGAAAAAATTTTATAACGAAAAATTTTCTATAGAAAAAATTTTTGAATGAAAATTTTTCTATAGAAAAAATTTTAAAATGAACATTTTTCTATAGAAAAAATTTTATAATTCAAATTTTTCAATAGAAAAAATGTTTAATATAAAATTTTTTTTATAGAAAATATTTTATAATGAAAATTTTTCTATAGAAAATTTTTTAAATTGAAAATATTTCTATAGAAAACATTATATAATGAAAATTTTATAATAAAAATTTTCCTATAGAAAAAATTTTATAATGAACATTTTTCTATAAAAAAAATTTATGAAAATTTTACTATAAAAAAATTATAATAAAAATTTTTGTATACAAAAACTTTTTAAATGACAATTTTTCTATAGAAAAAAAATTATAATAGAAAATTTTATATGGAAAAAGTTTCATAATAAAAATTTTTCTTTAGAAAAGATTTTATAATGAAAATTTTTCTATAGAAAAAATTTTATAATGAAAATTTTTTTATAGAAAAATTTTATAATGAAAGTTATCTGAAGGAAAAATTTTTTAATGAAAATTTTACTATAAGAAAAATTTTATAAAGAAAATTTTTCTATAGAAGACAATTTATTCTATAGAAAGATTTCCATTATCTAATTGTTTCTATACAAAATTTTCATTATAGAATTTTTTCTATATAAACATTTTCATTATAATTTTTTTGTTTCATTTTCGTTAAGAAATTTTTTTATAAAAAAATTTTCATTATAAAATTTTTGCTTTAGAAAAATTTTCATTATAAAATTTTTTCTTTAAAAAAATTTTTATTATAAAAATTTTTCTATAAAAAAATTTATAATAAAAATTTTTCTATGGAAAGTTTTATATAAAAAATTTTTCATTACAAAATTTTTTCTATAGAAAATTTTTCATTATACAAATTTTTCTACAAAAAATTTCTTATTATAACAATTTTTCTATATAAAATTCCAATCTAATTTTCTTATAAAAAGTTTTATAATAAAAATTTGTATATAAAAATTTTTTCATTAAACAAATTTTTCTATAAAAAATTTTTTATTATAACAATTTTTCTACAGACAATTTTTAAATATACAAATTTATCTAAAGAAAACGTTCATTATAAAAATTTTTCCACACAAAAAGTTTTATTATAAAACTTTTTTCTATCGAAAAATGTTCATTATAAATTTTTTTTGTACAAAAATTTTTATAGAAATATTTTCATTATAAATTTTTTTTTTTAGAAAATTTTCATTATTAAATTTCTTCTATAGACAGATTTTCATTATTATTAAATTTTTAATTAATTTTTGTATAGAAAATTTTTTATTATAATTTTTCATAGAAAAACTTTCACTTTACAATTCTTTTTTTATAAAAAAGTTTTCAATATTTTAATTTTTCTATACAAAAATTTTCATTATAAAATTTTTTCTATAGAAAAATTTTCATTATGAAATTTTTTCTATAGAAAGACTTTCATTATAATTATTATTTATATAATTATTTTTTCTATCGAAAAATTTCACTCTTTTTTCTATAGAAAAATTTTCATTATAAAAATTTTTCTATAGAAAAAAATTTTTCTATAGAAAAATTTTTATAATGAAAATTTTCAAAAAGAAGTGTATTTGCATTTGATCCCAAATCTGTTGCATTTATTTATTAATGTAACAGACCAATTTATTGATAAAAAGCCAAAAAATGTTTGCGGAGAAACCAAATTCCTCGACGCGTTTCGATGGTTGGTTAAGCCATCTCTTCAGGAGGATATCCCCCAATTTAGACTTCTTTTTGAATAATATTTACATCCCGACTATTTTGTTATTTTTTGAGAAAAATGTTCATTATAAAATTTTTCCTATAGAAAAATTTTCATTATAAAATTTTTTCTATAGAAAAATTTTCATTATAAAATTTTTTGTATAGAAAAATTTTCATTATAAATTTTTTTGTATAGAAAATTTTCATTATAAAATTTTTTCTATAGAAAAATTTTCATTATAAATTTTTTTCTATAAAAAATTTTCATTATAAAATTTTTTTCTATAGTAAAATTTTTATTAGAAAATTAAAAATTTTTTTTTATAGAAAAATTTTCATTAGAATTTTTTTTTATAAAAAAAATTTCAATATTTTAATTTTTCTATACAAAAATTTTCATTATAAAATTTTTTCTATAGAAAAATTTTCATTATAAAATTTTTTCTATAGAAAAATTTTCATTATAAAATTTTTTCTATAGGAAAATTTTCATTATAAAATTTTTTCTATAGAAAAATTTTCAATATAAAATTTTTTCTATAGAAAAATTTTCATTATAAAATTTTTGCTATAAAAAATTTTTATTATACATTTTTTTCTATAAAAAATTTTTATAATAAAATTTTTTTCTATAGTTAAATTTTTATTGGAAAATTAAAAATTTTTTTTATAGATTTAGATTTTTAGATTTAGATTTTTTTTTTTATAAAAAAATTTTCAATATTTTAATTTTTCTATACAAAAATTTTCATTACAAAATTTTCTATAGAAAAATTTTCATTATAAAATTTTTTCTATAGAAAAGTTTTCATTATAAAATTTTTCTATAGAAAAATTTTCATTATAAAATTTTTTCTATAAAAAATGTTCATCACAAAATTTTTTCTACAGAAAATTTTCATTATAAAATTTTTTCTATAGAAAATTTTCATTATAAAATTTTTTCTATAGAAAATTTTCATTATAAAATTTTTATTATAGAAAATTTTTATTATAAAAATTTTTCATTATAAAATTTTCTTTTTAAAATTTTCATTATAAAATTTTTTCTATAGAAAAATTTCTATGGAAAAATTTTCTTTATAAAATTTTTTCTATTAAAAAATTTTCATTATAAAATATTTTCTTTAGAAAAAATTTCATTATAAATTTTTTTTTTAAATTTTCATTATAATTTTTTGTTTTAAATTTTCATTATAAATTTTTTTTTTAAATTTTCATTATATTTTTTTTTAATAAAAAAATTTTTATTATAAAATTTTTCTAAAGACAAAATTTCATTATAAATTTTTTTTGAATCTTAAAAAATTTTCTTATATACTTTTTAGAATTAGTTTGTTGAACAGGAGTAAACTGAAATTTTTTGAATTTTTTTAATTTAACCACAATAACTATTTAGAAACTTGACTCCATAATGAGCTCATTTTTCGTTTTTAAATTTATTTCAAATTTTTATTGTTTTTTTTTTTTTATAAATTTTAAACTGTTTTTTAAAAGCCGAAAACACATAATTAAGTTTTTATGTTGATTTTTTAAAGTCAATTTTTGACTATCAATGACCGTCGATAATATCTCAAATTTTATTACAGATGAGCGATTAACTTATTTTTATTACTTTAAAGTTTAAACTATTTTGAGTAATTCATTCATTCATTTATTTGTTGTTTACATTATTTTAAATTTTATTTTCCATTTAAACTTGAACTTGACTTTTTAAGGTTTTTGATTTCATTTAAATTTTGTTTCAAAAACAATTCCATAAATTTATTTTCAACTTTAATTTTTTTTACTCTTATTTAATAATTTTTGAACCGTACACGTTTAGCGCTTTCAAGAGACTGACTCTGAACCTGTTGAGTTTCCAATGTTTATAGACAAAATTGAACAGAAAAAAGAAATAACAACAATTCACTAAAAAAATAAAATATATAAAAAGTGACAAACGAAAGGTGTTCGTAAGCTACAAACAAAAGGATACGAAAGGACTTAGATTCACATCATAGATACACCCACAAATACATTTACAAAAATCTTAGCTAAATAATAACATTAGACAAACACTACAATAATGTTAAGGATAACATCACGTTCTAATACTAATACCATCTCATTTTAAACTTAACGTTACATTACACAAACACACAGACACACTCGTATTATCTCATACACACGAGAAGCAAGTTCTTCTATAAATTCTTTTAAGGATAATACAACAAAATACATATAATTCATCTAAAAAAAAAGAAAATACAAGCAATCTATGAGATGACAGTAATTCACGTTGAATTTAAATAAAAAAATCGTTAATGTTACAAAATTAGTAAATATTTACACATATTTTTTTTTTATCTGTTCTCATGTTATTTTCTTACTTTTTTCTGATGATAAATTTTAGACTTGATGGAGACAATATTTTAAGATTTCCTTTTCTGTTTGTATTTTTCAAAGGTTTTTCGATATAAAAAATACAAATATTTGTCTGTTCAAAAGCATAAATTATAGTGAAGATGAATTGCTATAAAATTAATATCATTATTAGGTTTAAGTTTACATAAATCTAAGGAAAATAATCAATCACTTTCTAATAAGTACATTTAAGACTAAATAAAATTTTTTCTGTAGAAACAATTTTTTAAAAAAATTTCTAATGAAAAACTTTTAAAACGAAAATGTTTCTAAGGAACAACTTTTAAAACAAAAAAAAAAAAATTTTAAAGAAAAAATTTTGATACGAAAATTTTTCTAATTTGTCTAAAGAAAAAATTAAAAATAAAAATTTTCTGAAGAAAAAATTTTAAAACGAAAATTACCTAAAGAAAAAATTTTATAACGAAAATTTTTCTAAAGAAAAAAATTTATTCAAAAAGAAGTGTATTTGCATTTGATCCCAAATCTGTTACATTTATTTATTAATGTAACAGACCAATTTATTGATAAAAAGCCAAAAAATGTTTGCGGAGAAACCAAATTCCTCGACGCGTTTCGATGGTTGGTTAAGCCATCTCTTCAGGAGGATTATCCCCAATTTAGACAGATCGAAAACCTCGCATTATTACTAAATTTACAAACATAACTATTAAGAATTATGTTCAAAAACCAAAAGTAAAAGCGTAGATTATCGACTGAACAAAAACAAACATTTTTCAGTTTTCATCTACCTTCACTTCCCACATTCTTGCTGTAGCCGTCGGCTACTATATGCAGAATGCTGAGAAGAAGGGGGGGGGGGGGGGGGGGGGGTAAGATGTTTTAAAATAAACAAGTTTATTTTAAAAATAAGCTGAATGCATGCAGTTTTATCAAAAAATAACAAATTAGTCGGGATGTAAATATTATTCAAAAAGAAGTGTATTAGCATTTGATCCCAAACCTGTTACATTTATTTATTAATGTAACAGATCAATTTATTGATAAAAAAAAATTTATGATGAAAATTTTTCGAAAGAAAAAATTTTAATACGAAAATTTTTCTGAAGAAAAAATTTTGATAGAAAATTTAAAAAAAAAAAAATTTTGATACAAAAATTTTTCTAAAGAAAAAAATTTGATACGAAAATTTTTCTAAAGAAAAAATTTTGATACGAAAATTTTTTTAAAGAAAAAATTTTTCTAAAGAAACTACAACTTTTTAAAAAAACAATTTTAATTCGAAAATTTTTCTAAAGAAAAAATTTTAAAACGAAAATTTTTCTAAAGAAAAAATTTTAATTCAAAAATTTTTCTAAAGAAATTTTCTCTAAAGAAAAAAATTTTATACGAAAATTTTTCTTATGAAAAAATTTTGAACGAACATTTTTCTAAAGAAAAAATTTAATACGAAAATTTTTCTAAAGAAAAAATTTTAATTCAAAAATTTTTCTAAAGAAAAAATTTTAATACAAAAATTTTTCTAAAGAAAAAAATTTGTAACGAAAATTTTTCTAAAGAAAAAAATTTATGATGAAAATTTTTCTAAAGAAAAAATTTTAATACGAAAATTTTTCTGAAGAAAAAATTTTGATAGAAAATTTTTTTAAGAAAACATTTTGATACGAAAATGTTTCTAAAGAAAAAATTTGAATACGAAAATTTTTCAAAAGAAAAAATTTTGATACGAAAATTTTTCTAAAGAAAAAAATTTGATACGAAAATTTTTCTAAAGAAAAAATTTTGATACGAAAATTTTTTTAAAGAAAAAATTTTTATAAAGAAACAATTTTGATACTACAACTTTTTAAAAAAACAATTTTAATTCGAAAATTTTTCTAAAGAAAAAATTTTAAAACGAAAATTTTTCTAAAGAAAAAATTTAAATTCAAAAATTTTTCTAAAGAAAAAATTTTAATTTTCTCTAAAGAAAAAAATTTTATACGAAAATTTTTCTTATGAAAAAATTTTGAACGAACATTTTTCTAAAGAAACAATTTAATACGAAAATTTTTCTAAAGAAAAAATTTTAATTCAAAAATTTTTCTAAAGAAAAAATTTTAATACAAAAATTTTTATAAAGAAAAAAATTTGTAACGAAAATTTTTCTAAAGAAAAAAATTGTAACGAAAATTTTTCTAAAGAAAAAATTTTGATACGAAAATTTTTCTACAGAGAAAATATTGATGCAAATTTTTTTTAAAGAAACAATTTTGATATGACAATTTTTTAAAGAAAAAATTTAAAATTTTTTCTAAAGAAAAAATTTTAATACGAAAATTTTTCTAAAGAAAAAAAAATTGATAGGAAAATTTTTCTAAAGAAAAAATTTTGATACGAAAATTTTTCTAAAGAAAAAAATTTTATACGAAACTGTTTCTAAAAAACATATTTTGATACAAACATTTTTCTAAAGAAAAAATTGTAATACTAATATTTTTCTAAAGAAAAAGTTTTACTACGAAAATTTTTCTAAAGAAAAAATTTTACTACGAAAATTTTTCTAAAGAAAAAATTGTGATACAAAAATTTTTCCAAAGAAAAAATTTTGATACAAAAATTTTTCCAAAGAAAAAATGTTGATTCGAAAATTTTTCTAAAAAACAAATTTTAATACGAAAATTTTTCTAAAGACAAAATAATTTTTTTTTAATTTTTTCTTTGAAAAATTTTCGTGTTAAAATATACGAAAATTTTTCTTTGAAAAATTTTATTGAGAAAATTTTTCAAAGAAAAAATGAAAAAAAAAAATTTACAAAAAAATGTATTTAAAAAAAAGAAAATTATAACTAAAATTTTACAAAGAAAAAAATTTGTAACGAAAATTTTTCAAAGAAAATAATTTTAAAAGAAAATTTATTTCTAAAGAACAAATTTTATAAAAAATTTTCTTTTAAAAAAAATTATAACGAAAATTTTTCTATAAAAAAAAATTTATAACTAAATTTTTTTCTATACACAAAATTTTAAAGCAAAATTTTTTGTATAGAAAAATGTAAGGAACAATTTTTCAAAGAAAAAATTAAAAAAAAAATTATTTCTAAGGAAAAAATTTTACACAAAATTTATTTTTTAAGAAAAAATTGTCTATAAAAAAATATTTTATAACGAAATTTTTGTATACAAAAACTTTATAACATAAATTTTTCTATAGAAAAAATTTTATAACGAAAATTTTTCTGTAAAAAAATTTTATAACGAACATTTTTCAATAGAAAATAATTTTAAACTCAAATTTTTCTATAGAAAATATTTTATAACGAAAAATTTTATAAAAAAAATTTAATATAAAATTTAAATTTTATAACTATAGAAAAAATTTTATAACGAAAATTTTTCTGTAAAAAAATTTTATAACGAACATTTTTCAATAGAAAAAAATTTTAAATTCAAATTTTTCTATAGAAAATATTTTATAACGAAAAATTTTATAAAAAAAATTTAATTTAAAATTTAAATTTTATAACTAAAATTTTTGGATAGAAAAAATTTAATAACGAAGATTTTTCTATACAAAATATTTATAACGAAAACTATTCTACAGAAAAAATTGCTTAACAAAAATTTTTCTATAGAAAAAATTGTTGAACGAAAATTTTTCTATAATGAAAAATTTTCTATAGAAAATATTTATAATAAAAATTTTTCTATAGAAAATATTTATAACGAAAACTTTTCTATAGAAAAAATTTTTAAACGAAAAATTTTATAAATGTTTGCTAAAAAAAATTTATAAAACTTTTCTATAGAAAAAAAAAATTATAACGAAAATGTTTCTATAGAAAAAATTTGCTACAAATAAATTTTTTTAGAAAAATTTTTCAAAAAATTTTCTATAAAAAGACAAAAAAATTTTCTATAATAGTAAATTTTCGAAAAATCTTCTATAAATAGTAAATTTTGTAAAAATTTCCTAAAATATAAAATATAAAAAGTCAATTTTCAAAAAAATTCTTATAAATAGTCAATTTACGAAAAATTTCCTAAAAATAGTAAATTTTTGAAAAATTTTCTGTTAATGTCAATTTTCGAATAATTTTCTATAAATAGTCAATTTTCCAAAAATTTCCTATAAATAGTCAATTTTCCAAAAATTTCCTATAAATAGTCAATTTTTGAAAAATTTCATATAAATAGTCAATTTTCGAAAAATTTTCATTAAATAGTCAATTTTCGAAAAATTTCCTAAAAATAGTCAAATTTCGAAAATATCTTATAAATAGCCAATTTTCAAAAAATTTCCTATAAATAGTCAATTTTCGAAAAATTTCCTATAAATAGTCAATTTTGTAAAAAATTCCTATAAATAGTAAATTTTAGAAAAATTTCCTATAATTAGTCAATTTTAAAAAAATTTCCTGTAATTAGTCAATTTTAGAAAAATTTCCTATAATTAGTCAATTTTCGAAAAATTTCCTACAAGTAGTAAATTTTATGAAAATATACTTTAAATAGTAAATTTTCGAAAAGTTTTCTATAAATAGTTGATTTTCGAAAAATTTCCTTTAATAGTCAATTTTCGAAAAATTTCCTAAAAATAGTAAATTTTCAAAAAATTTCCTTTAAATAGTTAATTTTGGAATAATTTGCTATAAATAGTCACTTTTCAGAAAATTTCTTATAAATAGTCAATTTTCGAAAAATTTCATATAGTCAATTTTCGAAAAATTTTCATTAAATAGTCAATTTTCGAAAAATTTCCTAAAAATAGTCAAATTTCGAAAATATCTTATAAATAGTCAATTTTCAAAAAATTTCCTATAAATAGTTAATTTTCGAAAAATTTTCTATAAATAGTCAATTTTCGAAAAATTTCCTATAAATAGTAAATTTCCGAAAATTTTCCTATAATTAGTCAATTTTCGAAAAATTTCCTATAAATAGTAAATTTCCGAAAAATTTCCTATAATTAGTCAATTTTCGAAAAATTTTCTATAAATAGTCAATATTCGAATAATTTCCTATATATAGTCAATTTTCGAAAAAATTCCTATAAATAGTAAATTTACGAAAAATTTCCTATATATAGTCAATTTTCGAAAAATTTCCTATAAGTAGTCAATTTTCGAAAAATTTCCTAAAAATAGTTAATTTTTGAAAAATTTCCTATAAATAGTCAATTTTCGAAAAATTTCCTATAAATAGTAAATTTTCGAAATTTTTCCTATAAATAGTCAATTTTTGAAAAATTTTCCTTAAGCAGTAAATTTTTGAAAAATTTTCTAATAATAGTTTTTAAAAACTTTTCTTTAGTTGTTTAATTTCGAAAAATTTCCTATAAATATTTAATTTGCTAAAAAATTGTTTATAAATAGTTTCTAACTAAATCATTTCTGTACATTTCAAAAGGTCTAAAACCACACTTTTATTTGTTAGCAAAGCCTACAACCACGCTTATTGTCAACAATCCAACCTGGTAACTCTGTTGAGTAAATAGTTTCCATTTGGCAATAACGAAAACAAAAAACAGCTGTTTGATAGCAAAGCAACAACAACAAAATACTGTCAGTGTTTGAATACTTTAAAATTGAATGTTCTTCAAACAAGTGAGTTCGCTCCATCTAGCGGTTAAAAAAGAAAAAAAACAGCTGTTCGTTTGCTACTTGTTGCGGTTTTTTTTTCTTGACAACGAATTTTTTTTAGAAAAAGTGAACATTTACTTTAAGAATGCAAAAAATATTAGTGACTGGTGGTACTGGTTTAGTGGGAAAGGCTTTGGAATCAGTTATCAAAGAGGAAAAACCTACAAATGAGCAATGGTTTTTCGCCGGCTCTAAAGATGCGGATCTAACGTAAGTGTTTATTTTTTGTTTGTAAATATCTTCCATTGAAAAGTTTTCTGCTTTCCCTTTTAAACAGTGATCTAGAAGCCACAAAGGCTTTATTTGACAAAATCCAGCCTACTCATGTTATACATTTGGCTGCCATGGTAGGGGGTCTCTTTCACAATATGAACAATAATCTAGACTTTCTGGTAAGTTTCAGTCTTTGTTTTTTTCATTGATTCTATGCTATAAATCGCCCTAAAATTCTAGCGCATTAACTTACAAATTAATGACAATGTCCTACAAACTGCCCATGAACGCGGCTGCGCTAAAGTTGTCTCTTGTCTTAGTACTTGTATCTTCCCTGACAAAACTTCTTATCCCATTGACGAAACTATGGTTCACAATGGACCGCCTCACCCGTCCAACTATGGCTACTCCTATGCCAAACGTTTGATAGATATACAAAATCATGCTTATTATGACAAACATGGTCATATGTTCACCTCTGTTATACCCTGCAATATATTTGGACCCCATGACAACTATAAACCTGAAGTGAGTCATGTTATACCCGGCATGATTTATCGCATGCACAAACTAATAAACGACCACAAAGAATTGGAAGAAAGTGAAAAGGTTTTCACAGTTTATGGTTCTGGCAAACCAATGCGGCAATTTATTTACTCCCTTGACTTGGCCAAGCTTATGATTTGGGTTTTACGCGATTACCACAGTGTTGAGCCCATTATTCTCAGTGTAGACGAAGCTCAGGAGGTAACCATCTATCAAGTGGCCGAGGCCATTGCCAATGCTTTCGATTTTAAGGGCAAACTTGAATGTGATACTACAAAGGCTGATGGACAATATAAGAAAACGGCTTCCAATCTAAAATTACGTTCTTTGTTACCCAATTTTGCATTTACTAACTTTGATGAGGCCATCAAGACTTCGGTGCAATGGTTTGTTGATCACTATGAGGAGGCTAGAAAGTAGTTGCTGTAATGGTATGATATTGGTTTGTGATGTTAGAACATTTAATGCATTAACATTCCTTGAATTTAAGGAATTCTTAATTTTTTTTAATAAAGTACATTTCGCTTAAAAAGACGTATTTATTTTAAAATATATTATTTTATTGCTAAAAGATTTCTATTTTTTTACTCAAAACTGCTTAAGGCAAAAAATAAATTTAAGAATAAATATATATAAATATATATAATAAAATAGATATCTAATTGAACTTATGAAAGTATTAATAAATCTTATAGCTTGTTTAAGAGTGTTTTAAAGATCTTCTATGGTTTTAACCAAATCGACGCTCAATGTCCAGTTCATTGTAAAAAATCTCTAAAGTAAAGTGTGGCATAGCTTTTATAAACCATTTTATGTGTCACAAAGTAAATCAAATTTATTAATAACTGACGAACATAATTTATTTAAGAATCATTCACATTTTATAGCATATTGGGGACAACACGCATTTGTTGCGGTCACAACAAGTCTACCTTAATTATTTAAAAACGTTGTTATAAGCTAGCAGAGAATTCTAAATTTACATAGACCATATCTAAATATAATATGCGACATACTATTTTACTTATTTTTTCTTATAACAAAAATTTTTCTATAGAAAAAATTTTATAACAAAAATTTTTCTATAGAAAAAATTTTATAACAAAAATTTTTCTATAGAAAAAATTTTATAACAAACATTTTTCTATAGAAAAAATTTTATAACAAAAATTTTTCTATAGAAAAAATTTTACAACAAAAATTTTTCTATAAAAAAAAAAAATTATAGAAAAAATTTTATAACGTAATTTTCTGTATACAACAAATTTTATAAAAAAAATTTCTATAGAAACAATTTTATAATTAACATTTTTCTATAAAAAAAATTTATAATGAACATTTTTCTATAGAACAATTATAAGTAATTTTTTTTTAATTTTCGAAAAATTTCCTACAAATGTAAATTTTCCTATAAATAGTCAATTTTTGAAAAATCTCCTATAAATAGTCAATTTTCGAAATATTTTCTTAAATATTAAATTTTCAAAAAATTTCCTATAAATAGTCAATTTTCAAAAAATTTCCTATAAATAGTCAATTTTCCAAAAATTTCCTATAAATAGTCAATTTTCGAAAAATTTCCTTTAAGTAGTCAATTTTCGAAAAATTTCCTATCAGTAGATAATTTTCGAAAAACATTCTATAAAAAATCAATTTCTGAAAAATTTTCTATAAGTACTCAATATTCGAAAAATTTCCTTTAAGTAGTCAATTTTCAAAAAATTTCCTGTGTAGAGTCAATTTTCGAAAAATTTCCTATAAATAGTCAATTTTCGAAAATTTTCCTTAAGGTAGTCAATTTCCGAAAAATTTCCTATAAATAGTCAATTTTCAAAAAAATTTCCTAAAAATAGTCAATTTCCGAAAAATTTCCTATAAATAGTCAATTTTCGAAAAATTTCCTATAAATAGTCAATTTTCGAAAAATTTCCTATAAATAGTCAATTTTCGAAAAATTTCCTATAAATAGTCAATTTTCAAAAAATGTCCTATAAATAGTCATTTTTCAAAAAATTTCCTATAAATAGCAAATTTTCAAAAAATTTTCTATAAATAGTAAATTTTCGTAAAATTTCCTATAAATAGTCAATTTTCAAAAAATTTCCTATAAATAGTCAATTTTCGAAAAATTTCCTATAAATAGTCAATTTTCGAAAAATTTCCTATAAATAGTCAATTTTCGAAAAATTTCCTATAAATAGTCAATTTTCAAAAAATGTCCTATAAATAGTCATTTTTCAAAAAATTTCCTATAAATAGCAAATTTTCAAAAAATTTTCTATAAATAGTAAATTTTCGTAAAATTTCCTATAAATAGTCAATTTTCAAAAAATTTCCTATAAATAGTCAATTTCCGAAAAATTTCCTATAAATAGCCAATTTTCGAAAAATTTCCTATAAATAGTCAATTTTCAAAAAATTTTCTATAAATAGTCAATTTTCGAAAATTTTCCTTTAAGTAGTCAATTTTCGAAAAATTTCCTTTAAATAGTCAATTTTCGAAAAATTTCCTATCAGTAGATAATTTTCGAAAAATATTCTATAAATAATCAATTTCTGAAAAATTTTCTATAAGTAGTCAATTTTCGAAAAATTTCCTTTAAGTAGTCAATTTTCGAAAAATTTCCTGTGTAGAGTCAATTTTCGAAAAATTTCCTTTAAATAGTCAATTTTCGAAAAATTTTCTATAAATAGTCAATTTTCGAAAAATTTCCTATAAATAGTCAATTTTCGAAAAATTTCCTATAAATAGTCAATTTTCGAAAAATTTCCTATAAATAGTCAATTTTCGAAAAATTTCCTATAAATAGTCAATTTTCGAAAAATTTCCTATAGTCAATTTTCGAAAAATTTCCTATAAATACTCAATTTTCGAAAAATTTCCTATAAATAGTCAATTTTCGAAAAATTTCCTATAAATAGTCAATTTTCGAAAAATTTCCTATAAATAGTCAATTTTCGAAAAATTTCCTATAAATAGTCAATTTTCGAAAAATTTCCTATAAATAGTAAATTTTCGAAAAATATCCTATAAATTGTCAATTTTCGAAAAATTTCCTATAAATAGTCAATTTTTGAAAAAATTTCCTATAAATAGTCAATTTTTGAAAAAATTTCCTATAAATAGTCAATTTTCGAAAAAATTTCCTATAAATAGTCAATTTTCGAAAAATTTCCTATAAATAGTCAATTTTCGAAAAATTTCCTATAAATAGTCAATTTTCGAAAAATTTCCTATAGTCAATTTTCGAAAAATTTCCTATAAATAGTCAATTTTCGAAAAATTTCCTATAAATAGTCAATTTTCGAAAAATTTCCTATAAATAGTCAATTTTCTAAAAATTTCCTATAAATAGTCAATTTTCTAAAAATTTCCTATAAATAGTCAATTTTCGAAAAATTTCCTATAAATAGTCAATTTTCGAAAAATTTCCTATAAATAGTCAATTTTCGAAAAATTTCCTATAAATAGTCAATTTTCTAAAAATTTCCTATAAATAGTCAATTTTCGAAAAATTTCCTATAAATAGTCAATTTTCGAAAAATTTCCTATAAATAGTCAATTTTCGAAAAATTTCCTATAAATAGTCAATTTTCGAAAAATTTCCTATAAATAGTCAATTTTCGAAAAATTTCCTATAAATAGTCAATTTTCGAAAAATTTCCTATAAATAGTCAATTTTCGAAAAATTTCCTATAAATAGTCAATTTTCGAAAAATTTCCTATAAATAGTCAATTTTCGAAAAATTTCCTATAGTCAATTTTCGAAAAATTTCCTATAAATACTCAATTTTCGAAAAATTTCCTATAAATAGTCAATTTTCGAAAAATTTCCTATAAATAGTCAATTTTCGAAAAATTTCCTATAAATAGTCAATTTTCGAAAAATTTCCTATAAATAGTCAATTTTCGAAAAATTTCCTATAAATAGTAAATTTTCGAAAAATATCCTATAAATTGTCAATTTTCGAAAAATTTCCTATAAATAGTCAATTTTTGAAAAAATTTCCTATAAATAGTCAATTTTTGAAAAAATTTCCTATAAATAGTCAATTTTCGAAAAAATTTCCTATAAATAGTCAATTTTCGAAAAATTTCCTATAAATAGTCAATTTTCGAAAAATTTCCTATAAATAGTCAATTTTCGAAAAATTTCCTATAGTCAATTTTCGAAAAATTTCCTATAAATAGTCAATTTTCGAAAAATTTCCTATAAATAGTCAATTTTCGAAAAATTTCCTATAAATAGTCAATTTTCGAAAAATTTCCTATAAATAGTCAATTTTCGAAAAATTTCCTATAAATAGTCAATTTTCGAAAAATTTCCTATAAATAGTCAATTTTCGAAAAATTTCCTATAAATAGTCAATTTTCGAAAAATTTCCTATAAATAGTCAATTTTCGAAAAATTTCCTATAAATAGTAAATTTACGAAAAATTTCCTATAAATAGTAAATTTTCGAAAAGTTTCATATAAATCATCAATTTTCGAAAATTTTCTATAAATAGTCAATTTTTGAAAAATTTCCTATAGATAGTCAATTTTCAGAAAATTTGAAGAACATATACGACAAATTTTATTGATATTGGAGATGGTGAGGGTAGCCTATTACGGGGTCAAAAAAATTTGACCTTTTTTTATTCAATAAAACATCTGTTGTTTTTATTTATTTATTTAAAAATATACTTTATTAAAAAAAAATATATATTTAAATTAAAATCTTAATTTAGAAAGTTTACTTTTATACAACATTTTCAATAAGACATAAATAATAAGTTTTTTTATAATTTTTTTTTATACAATTTATAGTATCTTTTTATGTTTTAATGATGACGTTATGAAAATATATAGTTAATGTTTAAATTAAAAACAAAATAAAATAAAATAATAAAGAAGAAAAATAGATAAAAAGAACTTAAACTAAGAACAAACAATAATCTCATGTTTTTTTTGTTATAGAATTGCAGTAAAATTTTTTTAAATAATTTGTTTTAAAAATAATTACATACAATATTTTAAGCTAATTTTTCATTTAAGATCTTTGTTTAAAATTGTAGTTCATTTTCATTTTTCTTAAAAGATTTTTTTAAGTTTTTTTTTTGTTTTGTTTTTTATAATTAAAAGAAAATATGCTTAACTTAAAATAACAATTAAAGAAAACATTTTGTAACTAAATTGGGATAAAAGTTTGGGGAGAACAAAGATCCAAAGGCAGGCATATGTTGTGATTTTATTTTTGTAATTTTTTTGATATTTGTTAAATTAAATATTAAATATTTAGCAGAAGAAGTGTTTTAGGAAATGACGAAAGTGTTTTAATGGGCGTGGATTTTTTTTTGTATGAAATATTTAATAATTTAGCTGTGAGTTTTGGGTGAAAATAAATCAGGAAAAAAACTAAAAGTACTAGATTCTGGCATTTGTTTTTTCACATTTCTGTAGCACTTAACTTCTTTTTTTTTCAGACTGATTTAGTTTGTTTTTGTGGCTTTTGAATGTTTAAATAAGTTTAAATAGGTTTTTTTGTTTTAAATCATAATTTACACTCTCAAAAGAAGAGGTTTACTTCTTTCCAAGAATTGAGCATTAACCCAGGCAACATCGGGTTTAATGAAACGTACGGCTTGACCTTCACCGCAGGCATTTTCAACACTGTAAATACCCTTGAGTAAAACACTGGAACCGGTACCACAGGCCAAGGCACTGCCGGAATCAAATTCACAAGCATCAAAGTTGGTAGTACTGCAGACGCCAGAGGCATCAGCACCACAATCACTGCGCGAAACAGGGGAGGTAGTGGTGACATGCATAACAGCGCCTTCTTCATGAACTGGAAGTTTTAAGTAAAGAAAAATTAAAATAAGTAAATTTTTAAGGGAAAAGTAAGGAATACTTACTAGACAAAGCTTGTTTACCCCAACCGGTGGTAATACATGTTTCCGAGGGACTAGGATCCTTATCACTAATGCAAATGGGTTGAATGTGAGAGGCGAATTGCAAACGATCAGTCAAATGTAAAACAGCCATATCATTGGAGCCAGTATTGCCATCGAATTTGGGATGAACAGCCACATTCTTAACACCCACCAACTGGAAGTTCAAGGGTTCATTGGTGCTGCCCAATTCCCATTCACCAGCCTTAACACGGATATCGTTAACAGCCACACTAATATTAAACAAAAAAAAAAAAAAATATTTAAAATCTCTTGAGTTTTAAAATTTTCTAAAAAAAAAACTTACTTTTGTACACAAGAAGCAGTGGTCAAGACAACACCATCACCAATAATGGCACCGCCGCACAACAAGGTCTTGGAAGATTCCTTCAAAACCATAGCTTGCCATGGGATCTCGGCAAAGTTAGCATCAATATCCTTAATACCTTGAGGTTTGGTATTCTGTAGAAGGGATAAGAATAAATTTTAATATTTGAAACTTTTTAATTGCCACAGTAATATAGTCGGTTAGGCTGAATCAGTGCTCTAGAACAGGGTTGGCCAAATGGAGAGCGTTTTAAATGAGAGTGCTCAATCTTAAAAAGATAATGTGCTCTAAAATTGTATTTGCTGTATGTATTTTCATCGATATGTATTAAATTATGTATTGTTGTTATTATGTATTGTCGTTATGTATTGTTGTTGTTATGTATTGTCGTTATGTATTGTTGTTGTTATATATTGTTGTTGTTATATATTTTTGTTGTTATGTATTTTTGTTATGTATTGTTGTTGTTATGTATTGTCGTTATGTATTGTTGTTGTTATGTATTGTTGTTGTTATGTATTGTTATTGTTAGTTTAGTATTAATTTTTCTTTGTGTTTTATTTGAGAACGAGTAAAGAAAACATTTTCTTGTTTAATGTAAATTGTTGTTATTCCCCTGCCGCTCAAATAATGGCCAACCTTGCTCTAGACAAGCCTAAGGTCAAATTGGTTGGTTAGTCAAAAATTCTTAAGTTTTCTTAAAAATTTCACAGGACATATCTGTGCTAAAATTGGAAAACTTTTTCGAGATTTATGTATATTTAATTATTCCCGGCATTTGGTAAAAGAAGGATTAAGGGTTACTGTAGACCGATTGTCTCTAAATCGAGTACTTTTACTTATGTTTACCCCAAACTTATTTACCGAAATTTATGGAAGGTTAAAAATACTTTTCCCGGAAGACAGACCCAAGAGATATATTCAAATAATTGAACTGTTTTGACCAATTTCAATAGCAGCAGAACAAGATATTAAAAGAATTTCATGTATTAAAACATCAGACATACATCGTTAAATTAACTCGGGAAGTGATTCTGATTCGGTCGGAACCTAAATTTTTTGGGTATGAAGATCAAAAACACTTTTTCGGAAAGTCAAACCCAAAGAAGACATTCAAAATAATTGACCTATGCCAAGAGTACTAGTGAAAAAATGTATTATCTTAAAAATTGCATATATTTGGACTTTGGACGTTCTTTAATCGATTTAGGAGGTGGTTCTGATTGGTCTTAGTCCAATATTACAAGCACAAGCTGGGTATACAAAAAAAAAAACTTACCTTATTTCTGGTGGCACAAACACCGGCCAAGTTCACGGGCCAAGGATCAACATAGTTTGGATCACGACAACATTTACCGGCGGCTCCACTGTCCTCAATAATACAATCGGTCAAAGGCACACGGAAGGGAGTAATCTCCACGGGAGTATCACTGATCACACCAATTGAACTGCAGTAATTTTCGGCGGTACAAACCAAAGCAGAAGCACACTTAGCTGGAGCAGGAGCAGCTTGTTCTTGAGGGTTGAACTTGGATGGAGGGAAAATCTGGGGCGACAATTGATCTTCACCGCGAATAGGCTTTTGTGGGTAGACTTGCTTATCTTGATTGGAAGATTGTACATCACGATCGCCGTTGTATCTAGGTTGACCGCCATTGACGGGTGGCAAGTATTTGGGTGGTGAGGTAGCGGGAACTCTACGAGGAGGCTGGGTGAAAGTGGGTCTAGTTGCTGGGGGTTGTCTGATGGGAGCTTGAGTTGGTTGTGGGGCAGGAGGCAAGTATTGAGGTTGAGGTTGTTGTTGTTGGGTGGGTTGGGGAGCAGGAGGTGTATATTGAGGTCTGCTAGGTTGAGAAGCTGGTGGATTGTAAGCTGGTCTGGCGGGTTGAGTAGGTTGGGGAGCTGGTGGATTGTAAGCAGGTCTGACGGGTTGAATAGGTTGAGGAGCTGGGGGATTGTAGGTAGGTCTGGCAGGTTGAGCGGGTTGAACTGGAGGCAAATATTCGTTAGAAGTAGAAGGTCCCTGAGGAGTAGGTTGAGGCTTTACTTCATTGGTGTAGGCAGGAGCTTGAGGTTGAGGTCTTGGTTGAGGTTGGGGTCTGGGTTGAGGTCTGGGTTGTGGCTGAGGTTGGGGTTGAGGTTGACGTGCTGGTGTCACAGACTTAGGTGGCAAATATTCCTTGTTAACAGGAGTAGTTGGGCTGTTGGGTGATGTTTGAGGATAAGTGAATGGACTAGGAGGAGTCTTCAAAACATAACCATCCAATGTCAACATAGTTGAGGGAATACCACAGCAAACACTTGGTTCGTAGCATTTTTTAGTCTAAAAGAAAAGATAAGAAATACATTTTTAAAAAATCTAGCAAAATTCTTGTAAAGTTTATATAGAGGTTAAATGGTTATTTTACAAATTTTGAAAAAGTAGATACTGATAATTGACATTTCCTAATAGAAATGGTGTTCAAATGATCATTATGAATATTATTAATAGTTCATATTATAGTGTCTAATAAAACCTTTAATTAAAGAAATACTTTTTAAGCTACTGATATTTCTTGTTTATTTTAATTTAAAATTTTGTTGTTTCTTTTTATTATTTCTCTTTTAAAATTAATTATCTTGCAGTTTGTTCAAACATTTTATTTAATAATTAATTTAAATAGTGACATAAAACTCTGACCGACTCTTAACTACATTTAGCCTGCCATTTTTCTTTGTATTGTATCCAACACCCCATGGTGTGTTTCGGTGAGTAATTTAAGATCATTAATGATCGTACGAACACATGTTTGAATGTCTTTGGGTGAATTAATCAAATGGTACCTATTCAAATTTTTACTATGTTCAATTTTTTTATAAAGTGTTGAAAGTTGCCTGAAGATAATGAAAAAATAGGTGGATAGGACTAATTGTAAGTTAGGTAATGAAATTAAATTCTTGCTTACTCAAATGCAGTTTTTAAGGGAGACAATTTTACGGTTTAAAATTTTTATAAAAATTTTTTCGATTTAAATATTTTTTTTTAAATTTTTAAAAAAAAATTTTCTAGAAAATCATTAAAATTTTTTATATAAAATTTTTCGGTTTAAAATTTATATAGAAAATTTTTCGGTTTAAAATTTTTTGTAGAAAATTTTTCGGTTTAAAATTTTTTATAGAAAATTTTTCGGTTTCAAATTTTTTATAGAAAATTTTTTGGTTTAAAATTTTTTATAGAAAATTTTTTGGTTTCAAATTTTTTATAGAAAATTTTTCGGTTTCAAATTTTTTATAGAAAATTTTTCGGTTTCAAATTTTTTATAGAAAATTTTTCGGTTACAAATATTTTATAGAAAATTTTTCGGTTTAAAATGTTTTTATAGAAAATTTTTCGTTTTAAACAGTTTTTTATAGAAAATTTTTCAGTTTAAAAATTTTTTATGAAAATTTTTCGGTTTAAATTTTTTTTATAGAAAATTTTTCGGTTTCAAATTTTTTATAGAAAATTTTTCGGTTTCAAATTTTTTATAGAAAATTTTTCGGTTACAAATATTTTATAGAAAATTTTTCGGTTTAAAATGTTTTATAGAAAATTTTTCGTTTTAAACAGTTTTTTATAGAAAATTTTTCAGTTTAAAAAATTTTTATAGAAAATTTTTCGGTTTAAAAAATTTTTATGTAAAGTTTTTGGCTTAAAATTTTTTTATGAAAATTTTTGTTTAAAATTTTTATGGAAAATTTTTCGGTTTATAGAAAATTTCTTGGTTTATAATTCTTTATTGAAAATTTTTAACTTTAAAATTTTTTTAAAGAAAATTTTTCGTCTTAAAATTTTATATGGAAAATTTTTTGATTTAAAATTTTCTATAGAAAGTTTTTCGGTTTAAAATTTTTATAGAAAATTTTTCGACTTAAAAATTTTTTATATAAAATTTTTCGGTTTAAAAATTTTTTATAAAAAATTTAAAAATTTTTATAGAAAATTTTTCGTTCTAAAATTTTTATGGAAAATTTTTCGTTTTAAAATTTTTATGGAAAATTTTTCGGTTTCAAAATTTTTTATAGAAAATTTTTCGGTTCAAAAATTTTTTATAGAAAATTTTCTATAGAAAGTTTTTCGGTTTAAAATTTTTATAGATAATTTTTCGGTTTAAAAAATTTTTTATAGAAATTTTTCGGCTTAAAAATTTTTTATAGAAAATTTTTCGGTTTAAAAATTTTTATAGAAAAATTTTCGGTTTAAAAATTTTTTATAGAAAAATTTTCGGTTTAAAAATTTTTTATAGGAAATTTTTCGGTTTAAAAATTTTTTATAGAAAATTTTTCGGTTTAAAAATTTTTTATAGAAAATTTTTCGGTTTAAAAATTTTTCGGTTTAAAAATTTTTTATAGAAAATTTTTCGGTTTAAAAATTGTTTATAGAAAATTTTTTGGTTTAAAAATTTTTATACATTTTTGGTTTTAAATTTTTATAGAAAATTTTTTGGGTTTCAAAATTTTTTATAGAAAATTTATCGGTTAAAAATTTTTTATAGATAATTTTCGGTTAAAAATTTTTTATAGAAAATTTTTCGGTTTAAAAAATTTATATGAAAAAAATTTTTAGACAGATCGAAAACCTCGCATTATTACTAAATTGAGTAAAAACCTCGCATTATTTAGTAATAATGCGAGGTTTTCGATCTGTCTAAATTGGGGATAATCCTCCTGAAGAGATGGCTTAACCAACCATCGAAACGCGTCGAGAAATTTGGTTTCTCCGCAAACATTTTTTGGCTTTTTATCAATAAATTGGTCTGTTACATTAATAAATAAATGTAACAGATTTGGGATCAAATGCGAATACTCTGTTTTTTGGAAAATTTTTTGTCATAAAATTTTATATGGAAAATTTTTTGATTTTAAATTTTTTATAGAAAGTTTCTCGCTTTAAAATTTTTATAGAAAATTTTTCGGTTTAAAAATTTTTTATAGAAAATTTTTCGGCTTAAACATTTTTTATATAAAATTTTTCGGTTTAAAAATTTTTTATAAAAAATTTTTCGGTTTAAAAATTTTTTATAAAAAATTGTTCGGTTAAAAAATTTTTTATAAAAAATTGTTCGGTTAAAAAATTTTTTATAGAAATTTTTTTTTGGTTCAACCTTTTTTTATAGAAAATTTTTGGTTTAAAATTTTTTTTTATAAAAATTTCGGTGTAAAAATCTTTTTGACGAAAAATTTCAGTGCAAAAATCTTTTTTACGAAATTTTTTCGGTTAAAAAATTTTCTATAGAAAATTTTTCGGTTTAAAAAAGGATTATTGGAACTAATTCACAATAAAAAACAACTAAGAGAGGCTATTGTAATTAACCAATCAATTATAAAAAAATCATTAAAAAATTTATTCAGCTTTTCTTAGCTCTTGTCCCACTGTTCTTGAACCATATCAATTTCAAAAAACCTTGTTTGTTCCATTAATTATTTGCAATATAAATTTAATTTATTGACAAATATTTTAATATGTATAAAATTCTTTTAATGCAACAAAAAATAACAACATGTTGTTTGTTGTTTTGGAATCTTGATAACTTGCTTTTGTTGTAGTAAAATGTTCTGTGACCAAAGAAAAAAAAGAATTAACATTTTTCTTCTCGTTTTTTTTGACAAAATAAACATATTTTCGGTTTCATTACTGGCAGTCAAGCATCTTTATTAGTGATGCTGGCAAATGATGGCGATGAGATACTTGATGCCGGTCACAATAACAACATCAGCAGCAACAACAATGACAACAGCAATATATTTTTTTATTGTTGTTGGCGATGGTGGCTTTTAAACTTTTAGTCAACGTTTTGTCACATTTGTCTTGAATTGTTTTTTTTTAATTTTTTGCATGATTTTGTAGAATAAATTTCAACATTTTGTTACAGTACAAAAGAGGGTATGTTTCTTTTTTTCCTGACGCGGGATGTCTGATTGTCTGTCCGTTCCAAAAATTTGTTTCTGGCTCTGTAATGGCCTTGTGCTTAAAGCTTTGCACAATTTGTTATTTTTGTCATTTCTACCAACCACTTGATGCATTTGTATGTCTGTCTGTCTCTATCCTTAACAGAAAAAGGGAGGAAAAAAATTTAAAATCATTTTAACGGCATCTTAAAGTTTTTGTCTGTGAGAAATTTTTCCGTGTTAATAACCAGGCTTGTTGTCTTTTATTATATTGGCCAGCAAAAAAAAAACAATAAAATCAAGAAAAGAAGATGCTACTGTTTTCTTCGCTTTTGCTGCTGCTTGATTACGAAGACAATGCCTGAGATGTTGACAATGATATGTTGTTGCTGTTTTTGTAGGTTTTTTCTTGTTGTTGTTGTTGCTTAAAGCTGTTATGTGGTTAGTTTTTTGTTGTTGATCTTTGAGCTACTGTCTTTTACATTTTGGTCATTGATTTAGCTGCCTTTGTTGTTAACCAAATGCAGTTTATTGCCTGCCTGTCAGTCACACATTACCGTTGTCTATATTTAAGAGTCAATAATAGCAATTTAAATATTTTTACGTGTGACAAATAAATCATAATTATAAGTCATACAAATCATGTTAATAGTGGGGGCGTTACAGGCTAACACAGTAGGGAAACACAATTGATAAATGTTCAAGACATGGACTAAGACATAGAGTAAGACATATACTAAGACATAGACTAAGACATAGACTAAGACATAGACTAAGACATAGAATAAGTCATAGACTAAGACATAGAATAAGTCATAGACTAAGACATAGACTAAGACATAGACTAAGACATAGACTAAGACATAGACTAAGACATAGACTAAGACATAGACTAAGACATAGACTAAGACATAGACTAAGACATAGACTAAGACATAGACTAAGACATAGACTAAGACATAGACTAAGACATAGACTAAGACATAGACTAAGACATAGACTAATACATAGACTAAGACATAGACTAAGACATAGACTAAGACATAGACTAAGACATAGACTAAGACATAGACTAAGACATAGACTAAGACATAGACTAAGACATAGACTAAGACATAGACTAAGACATAGACTAAGACATAGACTAAGACATAGACTAAGACATAGACTAAGACATAGACTAAGACATAGACTAAGACATAGACTAAGACATAGACTAAGACATAGACTAAGACATAGACTAAGACATAGACTAAGACATAGACTAAGACATAGACTAAGACATAGACTAAGACATAGACTAAGACATAGACTAAGACATAGACTAAGACATAGACTAAGACATATACTAAGACATAGACTAAGACATAGACTAAGACATAGACTAAGACATAGACTAAGACATAGACTAAGACATAGACTAAGACATAGACTAAGACATAGACTAAGACATAGACTAAGACATAGACTAAGACATAGACTAAGACATAGACTAAGACATAGACTAAGACATAGACTAAGACATAGACTAAGACATAGACTAAGACATAGACTAAGACATAGACTAAGACATAGACTAAGACATAGACTAAGACATAGCCTAAGACATAGACTAAGACATAGACTAAGACATAGACTAAGACATAGACTAAGACATAGACTAAGACATAGACTAAGACATAGACTAAGACATAGACTAAGACATAGACTAAGACATAGACTAAGACATAGACTAAGACATAGACTAAGACATAGATTAAGACATAGACTAAGACATAGACTAAGACATAGACTAAGACATAGACTAAGACATAGACTAAGACATAGACTAAGACATAGACTAAGACATAGACTAAGACATAGACTAAGACATAGACTAAGACATAGACTAAGACATATACTAAGACATAGACTAAGACATAGACTAAGACATAGACTAAGACATAGACTAAGACATAGACTAAGACATAGACTAAGACATAGACTAAGACATAGACTAAGACATAGACTAAGACATAGACTAAGACATAGACTAAGACATAGACTAAGACATAGACTAAGACATAGACTAAGACATAGACTAAGACAAAACGTACATTTACAATACATTAAAAAAAAAATCACTTGTAAATCCCCTTGATGCAAAACTGTCTCTGAAACATACCTAAGAGAGCTTTTTTCATTTAAAAATTTTTTATAAAAAATTTTGTCGATTTAAAAATTTTTTAAAGAAAATTTTTTGGTTTAAAAATTTTTTATAGAAAACTTTTCGGTTAAAAAATTTTTTTATTGAAAATTCTTCGGTTTAAAAATTTTTTATAGAAAATTTTTGGGTTTAAAAATTTTTTATAGAAAATTTTTCGGTTTAAAAATTTTTTATTGAGAATTTTTCGGTTTAAAATTTTTTTTATAGAAAATTTTTTTGGTTTAAAAATTTTTTTTAAAGAAAATTTTTTTGAGATTTTATATAAAAAATTTTTTGGTTTAAGATTTTCTTAAAGAAAATTTTTCGGTTTTAAATTTTTTATTTATTTGATTTAAATTTTTTTATAAGAAATTTTTTGTTTTTAAGTTTTTTTTTTCGGTTATAATTATTTATCGAACATTTTTCAGCTTAAAATTTTTTATCGAAAATTTTTTGGTTTAAAAATTTTTTATAGAAAATTTTTCGGTTTAAAAATTCTTTATTGAAAATTTTGCGGTTTAAAAATTTTTTATTGAAAATTTTTCGGTTTAAAATTTTTTTATAGAAAATTTTTCGGTTAAAAACTTTTATAGAAAATTTTTCGATTTCAATTTTTTATCAAAAATTTTTTGTAAATTTTTTTTTTTTTTTTTTATAAAAAATTTTTTGGTTTAAAATTTTCTTAAAAAAAATTTTCGGTTTAAAATTTTTTTTGGTTGAAACTTTTTATATGAAATTTTTTGATTTGAATTTTTTTATAAGAAATTTTTTGTTTTTAAGTTTTTTACAGAAAATTTTTCGGTTAAAATTATTTATCGAAAATTTTTCAGTTTAAAATTTTTTAGTTTAAAAATTTTTCATGGCAAATTTCTTGAAAAATTTTTTGGCTTAAACATTTTTAATAGAAAATTTTTTGGTTTTAAATTTTTCTATAGAAAATTTTTTGTGTATAAATTTTTTATAGAAAATTTTTTTGGTTTAAAATTTTTGTATAGAAAATTTTTTGTTTATAAATATTTTATAGAAAATTTTTTGGCTTAAAATTTTTTTATTGAAAATTTTTCGGCTTAAAAATTTTTTATAAAATTTTTCGGTTTAAAAATTTTTCGGTTGAAAATTTTTTAAATAAAATTTTTCGGTTCAAAATTTTTAAAAGGAAAATTTTTCGGTTTAAACTCTCTAATACCTTTAAAAACTGTCTCTGAAACATTGTATAAGATTTAGTTTTAAGGTTTACCTAAAAAGCTCTAGGGGTCTTCTTTTATCATAGCGCAAACTTTTCAAAGCATTTAAAAACCTTTTGTGTATAAAATAGCAATAAACTTAATAATAACTTAGTGTCGATTTGGTTATGGCCACTATTAAATTAATGGCAATAAAATGTAGCCTGTTTAACAAAATCAACATATTTGAATTATTGTTAAAAAAAAATCTTGCCTAAAGGCTTTTTAAATTAAAATGCATAACAGATAAAAAATACATTCAAAATTCAATGAAAACGTTTAACTCTTTATTAATAAAATGAGGCTAAGAAAAAGAGGAGTGAGGCCTAAATGTTTAATTTTTATTTTCTTTATGATTTTATTTTGTTGGTAGACTTAAAACTGCCATTGTTTTTAATGATAATGACTTTGATTTACAGATTTTTATTTGTTTGTTAAAGTATAAGCATTTCCTGTTTAAGTTTTCTTATTTGGTAAAATTTCATAAAACAACTAATAAAAATTTATTTATGCTTTAGTTAAGACAACAAGGTCTAGGTCAGTGCTAAAGATTTTTGATTTATTAAGATTGAGTGTTTGCATGTTTGAATCTAACAAATTTTCAAATAAAATACAAATTTGGAAAACTTTCAAGTAATGAAAAAAATACAAGGTATTTTCCTAGCATCTTTAAATGATTTAATGTTATTTATCTTAAATTTGTTGTCATATCTGAAGGACAAGCGTTAATGTTTTATTATTAGAAAAATTTAGTATAAATGTTTTCTCATTATAAAAGTAATCAAAATACTATTAATTGTTAAAAAGATTTTTTGTTTGTTGAATTTTAAGCAATAATAAATTTTCAACATAATATAAGATCTCATTTTTGGTTTTGTATTGTAAGAAAATACAAGGTTTCAATTGATACCTATTTCCATTTAAATTACAAAAACTTAACCATAAATATAACATTGTTAAGCGAAATTAATCCAAATTTGTTGTTCTTTTTTCTCAACTTCATCTCGAGATCTGAAATGAATTTAAAATGCCATCCATCCCTTTATATGTATGTTATATCTATATATTCTGTATTCTCAGGCATATCAAACCTAAGTCTTGTCTTGTCTTATTAAAGACTTCTTGTATTTCAATTGAGGTTTATTGTGTTGATTAATAGTTCGTTTTAGTTTTTCTTGCAGATTTATTTTAATTTTTTTTCTCTTGATTTTATTTGATTGTATTTTTTGTATTTAGTTTTTTTTTTTTGAGGAAGAACGAGAAACGGAACAGAGTTGTACTTTAGCTTTAGCCGCTAAGGTACTAAAAAGTACCAGCGAATGTATGAATGGATGAATGAATGAATATGTTGTCAGTTTGAAATTTAAGATGTTGTTTAAATTGAAAAATAAAATTGCAAAATTGTATTGTTGTATTCTTTTGTAATTCTAATGTAATCATATTTCATCAACTAAATGAATGAGTGAATGAATGAATTAATGAACGAATGACCTACCATTTTTTTTCTTGTAAAGGGACGAGGAGAAACTACCCAGAACATTATTCTTTTTTAGAATGACTTTTAAACAAATGGTTTAATTTAAAAATTTTGCCACTTTAAAGCCATAATTATGGTTTAAATTTATTAAATTAATGTTAGATCTTTAGAAGATTTTGTTTAAGATAATTTTTTAAATGAAATAGCTTTTTATTATCTTAGATTTTTCTCAGAAAAAGTTTTTTTTTAAATATTAAATTTCCAAAAACTACGTTATAAAGCTCCTGGATATCCTTATTTTTTTTTTTTGTAAATTCAAATTTAAATAACTTGGTAAACCTTAAAAAAAAAGAAACGCTTTCGCTTATAAAACTTTTCCTCAATGAAGCTTCTATGCAAAAATATTTAGAAAAAAATGTTTTTTTATTAATGTTTCAATGAAAATTCTTTCAGAAAAATATTCCCCTGATGAACATCAAAATAAAGTTTCACTTGAATCATGTTGATCAAAAGACTTAAGACACATACTTGAAAATATTTTATGTTTTGAACAAAAGACTTAAGACACATACTTGAAATGATTGTCTAAGGAGCGAGATTAGTGCACGAACGTTTTAGTATAACTTCTGATAGAGTCAACCAATTTTAATAGCAAAAAAGGTTTGTAATAATTAATGAAATATAAAAACTAAAGAAATGAGAAAACTGAAAAATGTTTGTGTGTTTCTGTTCAGATGATAATCTTCGCTTTATGTTGATATTTGCCGGACACAATAATAATTCGTATTTATTTTATCCCTCAAATAATACATAATGTGTAGTTTTCGCTCTGTCTAGAATTAGGGATAATCCTCCTGATGAGATGGCCTAACCAACCATCGAAACGCGTCGAGGAAAGGTTTCCCCACCAACGTTTTTTGGTTTTATCAAAAAACTATTTATTACAATAATAAATAATTGTAATAAATTGGAATCTTAGTGCAATACACTACAGTAAAACTTTTAAATTAAATGTTTGATGACCCAAAATGTTGATAAACCTTTTTACTATTTTTTTTTTGTTGAAAACAATTTAATTTTTTTCTAAATATTTCCCCGTATTGTTTTTAAAGTGGTTTCAGTAACATTTTTGCTGTTCATGGATCACTTCATTTTAAAATTTGAAATGACTTTGGCCTTTTAGGTCGCTCATTATTCTTTTTACGAGGGGCAAAAGAAGGCAAGGACATAAGTTTCATTGTTCATTATGCATTAATTATATTTTGTTAGAAAATTGCAATGCAACTTTTAAGCTTCCTTATTCTTTCTTGAATTTCAATCCGGCACCCTTTTGACTTTATACGACTTTGAGCGGTCAAAGTTTGTTAACTTTTCTGTTGGAAAAGTTAGGATTTTTCTCTAGAAGACACATAATTTTGTTCGTCTTATAAAGATCAGAAATACACTTTCTCTAAATAGTACCAAATTCATTATACTTCCTAAAAATCCAAGAAACCTTATAGCTTCATATACAAAAGGTATTTTGTTCAATAGATACTTTAGTCAAATTAAGCTTTTACTTTTGTTAGATTTTTTATTTGGCGCATGTGTCTTAAATCTTTTATTTTAATCGTTATTAAAAAGGTATTTTCTTTAAAAGTTACTTTTGTCAAATCAAACATTTTTTATTAGATTTTCATTTAATGTATGTTTCTTAAGTCTTTTGTTTTATTTTTTAATATTGAAATACTCAAATGGTACTTTATTCAAAAGAAGGGTTTTTCTGAAGTTTTTTTTATAGAATATTTATAAAAAAATGTTCATAAAATATTTGCGTTAAGCTTAAATAAAAGCTTTTTCTAAAGATTTTTCACAGAAGCTGGAACCGAAGAAGGTAATATTTTTTTCTAAAGTTTTTCTAAAAAGTTGCATAATTGAAAGTTATTTTTATGTTTTTTTATGGAAACCTTTACAAAAAGAAGCTTTTTTAAAAGTTTCTTTAATTATAGCTTTATAGTAGAAAGCTTTTTTTTACACTTTTTCTATGAAAGTTTTTGTCTTTAACATTTTCAAATCTTTGTCTTTATTTATAGAAAAATTCCAAAAAGCTTAAATCTTTCATTAACAATAATTTCTTAAACACACACACACTCTCTCATTCACATTCTGTAAATAATGATTAAAAGCCTCATTAGCTTATTAAATTAAGCCCTGCAATTTATTTTTGAATAAGGCCGATTATGTATATTTTTTTTAGGTAGAAATACCAGAGATTTGAGTATTAAATAAATATTTTACAATTAGCCTACTGGAAAATTTAAAATAAAACAAAACAGCCACCTACCAACATTGTTTTAACTTGAAATAAAACTAAACTAAATAAACCTTAAAAATGCCTTAATGAAAATCCACATGCCACTGAAACTTAAATTTTTTTTTGATACCTTAAAAAATTGTGAAAATAAAACAAAAAAATAAAACGCTAATGTAAAAATTCCTTAATTTGCCAGAGTGCGAAGAGGAAAATACCTTAATGTTAGTTGTTGTGAAAAAAAAATTATATATAAATGTCAGTAGGTTTGTTGGTTCCTCAGTCAGTCAGTCATTTGGTTGTTTATTTTCTTGGTCAATCAGTTGGTATGTATGTATGTATGTATGTCCGTCTGTCTGTTTGTTGGTTGGCTTGATTGGTATTCACTGGATTTGTGTACAAACAACAAATATATATTGATATGAAAATAGTAGGTTTTGTATAATATGTTTTAAGCTTATAAGAGCATTGCCCATGAATTATGCGAAAAATGCACGACAAGGTCGTTGAAGGCTGAGACTGGCACCAGGCTCTATGTCTTATAGTTAAGTTAAGTATAACATAACAAACCGGCATTTAAAGGGGGGCATTCAAACTCAAAATTGCCTACTCCAAGTGCCTAAATAGCACACTTGTTGTTTCTTGGTTGGCTGGCTGGCTGCCAGCAGGCAGCATGACCAAATAACTATTTAACTGGCTGCCAGCAACTGGACATTAACACTGACTTAATGCAATCATATAATCAAATGTAGTCACTAGCTTTTGCACAAGGAAATCATAATGATATTGATTGGTTGTAGTCTTTTTTTCTGCTAGTGAACATTTCCCCTAAAGTTGCTAGCTAATTTGTAATAATAGGAATATAAGCTTTAAAAGCGGTGATGATTTTCCTTGAGCCTTTAGCATAGGTTTTGAAATATATCTATGTCTTGTTCGGCCTATATGTGCTATTCCTTATGACTGTTTGAATGTTTTGTTTTAAATAAAGAATTGACTACTTTCAAAGTCTGTTTTTAAAAACGTGTGTCATTGCAACCATCATTTTGTGGCGTCAAATTCGACTGCATAATTTAACAAGTTGCTAAAGCAATGTTCATTTCAATGTTTAACTACAAAACTAAATTATTGTATAAATATTTCCCTTTAAACAAGAACTGGCTACAAATTAAGTAAGATCTCAGTTGTGGCCAATAAGTACGTATTTAGTTTAGTTTTGTTAATGTTATAGTTTTTTTCTACTTCTTTAATAAGAAAAAAAATTTAAAGTGGGAAAATTATAACTACAAGTTGCTAGTATTTAGTATTGTAATATTTTTAGTTTTTTTTTTCTTAAAGAAACATATTTTGTTTAATTTTATTGGGTGTCATTTGTATGATGGTGTTTTGTTTTGGTTTCATCTGTTGGCATCAACATTTCAGTCGGGCCATAATTCACCACCATCCTAGACAGTCGTAGTCGAGCAGTCAGTCACTCGGTCTGTCAGTCAGTCAGTCAGCACTACTTTATTTTACACATAGATATTTACTACTACTGGGTTAAAACAACATGTAACTTAAATTTGTTGTCAATACAAAACTCTACTTGATCGCCAGCTTACAAGGTAGTAAGTAACAACTAGCAACAACAACAACAACATCAACGTGCATTTGCTGCCAACATTTATTTAGCAGCAACAGCACCAGTTAAACAAAAATGCAGTTTATGTTGCTGTTGTTAACAATATTATGCAATATATTGTATTATTGTGATAAAGGGTTACAGGTTGAAAATTAACAATTTTATATGCGTTTTCGTTTATTTTTTATTTTTGTTAATTTTTCTTATATTCATTACATTTAAATGTATAAAGAGATTTTAATGGTAAAGGAATGCAAAATGATTACATTTTGAAACAAATTTTGATGAAGAGCATGTTAAAATATTTATAGGGGAATTTTTGTAATTTTAATTTTGTTATTGAGATTTGCATTTACAAAAAAAAAAAAAAAAAATATTTCATGTCAGGGCTATGATGGAATTATTCGATTTTGCTTCTTAATTCACAAAGATTTATGAAAATTTAGAATAATACATTATGATCAAATTTTAAACTAAAATATCCAATTTATTCTTTATTCAATTTATTCTAAAAAATCCAATTTATCATTTCAAGTCTTTTGTTCGAATGAAAGAAAATATTTTTAAGTTTGCGCCTTAAGTCTTTTGATCAAATGATTCTCAATTCAAGTGAAACTGTATTCTGATGTTTTAAAAATATAATATTCATCAGGGGAATATTTTTCCAAAAGTATTTTCGTTGAAGTTTTATCAAGAAAACTTTTTTTTCTAAACTTTAGATTTTATAAGGGAAAGCTTTCTTCTAAAAATTTTCCACTTTGAAACTTAATCAAATTATTGAGATTTGTATTTACAAAAAAAAAAAAAAACAAAATCCAAGGATAATTTAAAATTCGTTTAACTTTTTATCAAGGTATATGGACCGAATATCATACCTATAGTGCTCAAAGAAAGTTTACTCAAAAAATTAAAAAATAAAATTTAATGAAATTAGCTCTTATTCAAAAATAGATTCCTCAAAAGTTACTTTAGACAAATTAAATTTGTTTGTTTTAATAGATTTCCATTTAATGTATGTGTCTTAAGTCTTTTGTTTTACTTTGTTATTGAAATATTTAAATGATAATTTTTTTATAAAATATGTAAATAACTTTTAAAGAAAATAAGCTGTAATATTTTGTTCAGCTTTCATTACTTTATTTCAAAGAAGCTTTTTTGTTGTATTATCCTTTATCGTAGAGAATTCTAGTATATTTTGTTTTGTAGCAGTAAACCATATAGTAGTTAATTTTACTATATAGTGGTAAATTTTACTATGTAGTAGTCAATTCTACTGTATAGTAGTCAATTCTACTATATAGTAGCCAATTCTTCTGTATAGTAGTCAATTTTACTATATAGTAGTCAATTCTACTGTATAGCAGGGAATTTTACTTCATAGTAGTCAATTTTACTATACAATTCTATTATACAGTAGTCAGTAGTCAATTCTACTGTATAGTAGTCAACTTTACTTCATAGTAGTCAATTGTACTATACAGTAGTCAATTCTACTGTATAGTAGTCAATTCTACTATATAGTAGCCAATTCTTCTGTATAGTAGTCAATTTTACTTCATAGTAGTCAATTCTACTACACAGTAGTCAATTCTACTGTATTGTAGTCAATTCTACTATACAATTCTATTATACAGTAGTCAGTAGTCAATTCTACTGTATAGTAGTCAGCTTTACTTCATAGTAGTCAATTCTACTATATAGTAGCCAATTCTTCCGTATAGTGGTCAATTTTACTTCATAGTAGTCAATTCTACTATACAGTAGTCAATTCTACTGTATAGTAGTCAATTCTACTACACAGTAGTCAATTCTACTGTATTGTAGTTAATTTTACTATACAATTCTATTATACAGTAGTCAGTAGTCAATTCTACTGTATAGTAGTCAACTTTACTTCATAGTAGTCAATTCTACTATATAGTAGCCAATTCTTCTGTATAGTGGTCAATTTTACTTCATAGTAGTCAATTCTACTATACAGTAGTCAATTCTACTGTATAGTCGTCAATTCTAATACACAGTAGTCAATTCTACTGTATTGTAGTCAATTCTACTGTATTGTAGTCAATTCTACTGTATTGTAGTCAATTCTACTATACAATTCTATTATACAGTAGTCAGTAGTCAATTCTACTGTATAGTAGTCAACTTTACTTCATAGTAGTCAATTCTACTATACAGTAGTCAATTCTACTGTAAAGTAGTCAATTCTACTATATAGTAGTAAATTTTATTGTATAGTAGTCAATTTTCCTTCATGGTAGTCAATTCTACTATACAGTAGTCAATTTTACTGTATAGTAGTCAATACTACTGTATAGTAGTCAATTCTACTATACAGTAGTCAATTCTACTATATAGTAGTAAACTCTACTGTATAGTAGTTAATTTTACTTCATAGTAGTTAATTCTACTATAAAGTAGTCAACTCTACTGTAAAGTAGTCAATTTTTCTTCATAGTAGTCAATTCTACTATATAGTAGTCAATTCAACTGTATAGTAGTCAATTTTTCTTCTAAGTAGTCAATTCTACTATACAGTAGTCAATTCTACTATACAGTAGTCAATTCTGCTGTATAGCAGTCAATTTTACTTCATAGTAGTCAATTCTACCATACAGTAGTCAATTCTACTTCATAGTAGTCAATTCTACTGCACAGTAGTCAATTCTACTGTATAGTAGTCAAGTTTACTTCATAGTCGTCAATTCTACTATATAGTAGTCAATTCTTCTGTTTAGTAGTCAATTCTACTATATAGTAGACAATTCTACTATATAGTAGAAAATTCTACTGTATAGTAGTCAATTTTACTTCATAGTAGTTAATTCTACCATATAGTAGTTAATACTGCTGTATAGTAGTCAATTCTAATATATAGTAGTCAAATATACTATACAGTAGTCAATTATACTATATATTAGTCAATTCTATCATATAGTAGTCAATTCTACTATATAGTATTTAATTCTACTGTACAGAAGTCAATGCTGCTGTATAGTAGGTAATACTACTATATAGAAGTCAATTCTATAGTATAGTTGTCAATTTTACGGTATAGTAGTAAATTTTACTTCATAGTAGTCAATTCTAGTAGTAGTAGTCGTTTTATTGATCTTTTCTAGTGTATGGTAGAATAATAGACAATAGTCCTTTCTCTTGGGTCCATATAAACATCCCTGCAAAACTTTGGTAATGGCAAGTACTCTGATAACTGGTTACCTTGTAACGACTACAACATACCATCCGAATAAATAATAAGTTATTACAGAAGTACTTATTTGTAATTAAGATGGTAATTTAAACTGAATGGCCCCGGTTCAAATCCCACCAAGGGCAACAATTTTTTTTAGTTTTTTTTTATTAAAAGAGTCTTTTTAAATGATTTTTGAATTTTAAGAACTTAAATATTATCTTCTGTAAAAAAAATTTGTAAAACTAACTCACGTTAATGAAAAAATACCATCATGAGTCAATTTTGATTATGTAGGGGATGTTGAATACCAAACACGATTCTAATTGGTCTTAACTTGGTAAGCCCAACTTATCTGGGTCATCCTTCATCTCATGGTATCACCCGGGGAGATAGTTTAACACCCATTAATATTGTGAGTTAACATGTTCCGAGAGTTGTCCCATAAGATCGATAAAAATGGGTTAGAATTACGGGCTAGTAACCCTCTCTTGAAAAAAAATACAATGAAGAGGATAAAATTAGAATTGAAATGTCCCACTACCTAATGTTAGAGAAGGATGTCCGAAACTTCGATAGAAAGACCAAGTAGAGGAACATTTTTCAAAGCTTGGCTATAAAATTGGAGAATATTCGCACAAGATCGAAATCCATGGAATTCTAAAATATGCTCGGACTTTGACCTTAACAAGTTGTAACATTTAAGTAAGTAAGAGTCAATCTTATGTAAAAACTTATACAAAAAAGAAGATTTAAATTGTTTAAGTTTTAAAATAATTTTAAAAAAGTTTTAAAATAATTACAAAAAATCGTATAAAAATATTTTTCCAAAAATTACAACAAAGCAAAAAAAAGCAGGAAAAAACAAAGTTATTTTCACATGATTTTGGATCTAAAAATAAAAATTGTTTATATTAATTATAAGCTGCTAAGTTTTCAACATATGAAGTAGCTCAGTGGAAGAGTCTCTGCCTAGCAGTCGGAGGGTCTGGGTTCGAGCCCCCATGGGATCATAAAAAAATTTTGTATTTCGTTTAACAATATATGTTTTTAATAAAACAACAACAAAAAAGTTGTTGCTGTTGTTGTTGTTGCTTTTAAATTGCTTACCCAAGTCATTACTTTTCTGCAATTGGTAAGTACTTGCCTCCAATGACATCCCCATGTTAATGTAATGACTTAAACAGCGAATGAGTAAGTAGTTCGTGTTCAATAGTTTAACTGTTTAACTCATTATTTGGTAATGAAAAGTTTTACTGGGATGTTCGTATTCTAAACCTTTTGTTTATATTTGAAATTACTAGGTTTATATGAGAAAATGGTCATGAGTGTTAGTTGTCATTTGTATAAAGTAACATTTGAATATATTTATTTCATGAAAGTACCTTCTTGACAATGTTTCAGCGCAATAAAGTATCCTTTGAATAAAGTTTCATTTGAGTAAGGAACTATTTTGGAGAAGATTTTTGTTCAATAAAATACTGTTAGAATGAAGTTTCATTTCAGCAAGATAAAATATTTCTATTTGAGCTTTTTCCTTGACTCCTTATAAAAAGAGTTAGTGTCTTAAATCTTTTGTTTTTAATCTAAACTACTTTGCTTATATGAGTAAGTGCCTGATTGTGGTAATTTAAAAAGTACCTTTATTAAAAGGTACTTATTTTTAAAAGTATTCTGTAATATTTTTTTTAACTTTCCCTTTTCATTCAAGATTTCTTGTTATCATCTCAAAGAAGCCGTTGTAGGAATTTGTTTAATTTTTCTCTTGCCTTTTTGGTTGGTACATAAAAAAAAGTTCGTGTCTTAAATCTTTTGTTTTTAATCTTGCTTACTAGCTTTAGGTAAGTATGATTGCATGCGTGTTAAATATTTCTAGCTAAAAAAATATATGCTATCAATATTGATTTTGTTATGTGACACTATTTTTTTCCTGTCGCTTGTTATTGTTGCTGCTGCTGTTGCTGTTGCTGTTTATGTAACTTAAGAATTAACAACAAGTACAACAAATTTCAACAATGCTTACAACATTTATGGTTGGTTGTATGAGAGAATAAATGCAGAAGAAAAAAAAACGAATTTCTTAAACAAAAAGACTCTCAAAGACAAACGGACAGACAGACATATGTGTATAATATTGATTACATTCACATTATGATGATTAATTTACACAATAATTTGCATTTATGCTTTTTTTTAAATATTCTTTTCTTTTTTTTTGAGTTTTGAGGTGAATAATATAATTATGAAATTCTGAGATTTTTTTTGTAATATTTTGCATAATAATATAAAGAAAAACAATAAAAACTTACCTCTAAATTAACAACAGCATTGCTAAGGATTTCACCATTGCGACAATCACGGGCTGCTACACAGGCCATGTTGGACGAACAAGTAATAAAAGGTTTTTGTGTAATGGGAGCTGGTGTTGGTGCAGGTGTGGGGGGATTGTAAGTACAACACACATTTTCTTCAGGGGCACAATTCTAGAAAGAATAAAAAAACGAAATCTCATTAGTATTTTAAAACTTTTTTTTGGTAATAAAATAATGCAATTCATTTTAAGAATATTTCTTAAGAATTTAAGATATTAAAAAATAAACAAAAATTTTAATTAAACAAACAAATAAACAGATTTATTTGTTTATACTAAATTCCTCTTCAAGTTTGTTTATTTATTTAAGGTTTTTTTTTTTAAATTAAAATCTTTAAAACACCAAGATAATGTAGTTATTGATTGCTTTCGATTTTAATTTTGAATATCAATTTAAACCTCATCAATCATAATTGATTTTTTTTTTCAATTTCAAACTGATTAACTTTAATTTAATATTTAATAATGACAAATATTAACAAAAATATTTCATGTTAAATAACAACATGTTTTAATTAAAAGAAAATGACATTTTTTAAGATAAAATAGTTTGAAGTTATTTTTTAAATATAAATTTTTGATTATACGAGATTTTGTTGTGTTTTTTTGTTGTTGTTGTGCTCTTTTAATTGCCTTGCAATTTTCGTAACAATTAATAACCACTTAATATTATTTTTGTTTAATTTTTAAAAAATTTTGTAAGTTAATTAAAAACAAGTTAAAAAGGTTAAGTTTTTAGCACTAAACATTAAAGACGGAGCCACAGTAAGACATACAGACGGACAGACAGACACAACTGGATGAAGAATGGTCAGTTTATCACATAAATACACAAACATTTAGACAACAAAAACGCAGTCAAACAGTCAAAATCTTTTAAACAAATTATATTCATAAAATTATTATAAATGTATTTAAATGCAACCACATCTCTACTATTTTTATAAAATAAATGAACTGTCATTAGTTATTTGAAAACTTTAGATGTTAATACTTAAAGACTCGTTTCTAACACCTTCTACTGATCGTTAACGCTAACGTTCTAAGCCAATGATTGGTTTGCTAAAAAGCTATACAAAACCCCAAAAAAATTGCAATAAACTTGGCAAGCGACTATTTATAATTTATATTGACCTCTCTGTCTTAGAATAAACAACATATGCCACCACCAATTGCTTAGAATAAAGAATAACAAAAAATCTTACAACAATTTATTAAATGAGCAACACCCATTAACAAAAAAAAAAAAAATATACAAATATTTTTTGTTGTAGTGTTTTCAATATCTCCAAGCCATTTTGGCAGCGATAAATGTTTAAATGACTTTAACTTTGGCATATGTCACTGTATCATAGTAAAAACATCACTTTTAACAGCGCAAATGATCAGATGATAAGCAAATACAACAAATAACAGCAAGAAAGAAGAATAATTTTCGTTGAAACAAAAATGGTCAAATATTGACACAAAATAAATCCCTTTTAAAAAAAGTACTTTTTTTTTAAAAGTACATTTTTTAAAAAGTATTTTTTGAAGCTATTTTTTGGGTACTTTTTTGAATAAAACATTGTTCAAAAGGTACTTTTTTTGATTTTATTTAAAAATATAAAATGTAATTTAATATAAAGGTTCTTTATTCAAAAGGTACTTTAATTAAAAGGTTCTTTATTCAAAAAGGGCTTTAATTAAAAGGTTTTTTTATTCAAAAGGTACTTTTATTAAAAGCTACTTTATTCAAAAGGTACTTTAATGAAAAGTTCTTTATTCAAAAGGTACTTTAAGTAAACGATTGTTTATTTAAAAATTACTTTGATTAAAAGTTACTTTAATTAAAAGATACTTTAATTTAAAGGTATTTTAATTGAAAGGTACTTTAGTTAAAAGGTTTTTTAATTAAAAGGTACTTTAATTAAAAGGTACCTTAATTAAAAGGTACTTTAATTAAAAGGTACTTTCATTAAAAGGTACTTTAATTAAAAGGTACTTTAATTAATAGGTACTTTAATTAAAAGGTACTTTAATTAAAAGGTACTTTAATTAAAAGGTATTTTAATTAAAAGGTACTTTAATTAAAAGGTACTTTAATTAAAAGGTACTTTAACTAAAAGGTACTTTAATTAAAAGGTACTTTAATTAAAAGGTACTTTAATTAAAAGGTACTTTAATTAAAGGTACCTTTTAATTAAAAGGTACTTTAATTAAAGGTACTTTACTTTTCATTAAAAGGTACTTTAATTAAAAGGTACTTTAATTAAAAGGTACTTTAATTAAAAGGTATTTTAATTAAAAGGTACTTTAATTAAAAGGTACTTTAATTAAAAGGTACTTTAACTAAAAGGTACTTTAATTAAAAGGTACTTTAATTAAAAGGTACTTTAATTAAAAGGTACTTTAATTAAAAGGTACTTTAATTAATAGGTACTTTCATTAAAAGGTACTTTAATTAAAAGATACTTTAATTAAAAGGTACTTTAATTAAAAGGTACTTTAATTAAAAGGTACTTTAATTAAAAGGTACTTTAATTAAAAGGTACTTTAATTAAAAGGTACTTTAATTAAAAGGTACTTTAATTAAAAGGTACTTTAATTAAAAGGTACTTTAATTAAAAGGTACTTTAATTAAAAGGTACTTTAATTAAAAGGTACTTTAATTAAAAGGTACTTTAATTAAAAGGTACTTTAATTAAAAGGTACTTTAACTAAAAGGTACTTTAATTAAAAAGTACTTTAATTAAAAGATACTTTAATTAAAAGGTACTTTAATTAAAAGGTACTTTAATTAAAATGTGCTTTAATTAAAAGGTACTTTAATTAAAAGGTACTTTAATTAAAAGGTACTTTAATTAAAAGGTACTTTAATTAAAAGGTACTTTAATTAAAAGGTACTTTAATTAAAAAGTACTTTAATTAAAAGATACTTTAATTAAAAGGTACTTTAATTAAAAGGTACTTTAATTAAAATGTGCTTTAATTAAAAGGTACTTTAATTAAAAGGTACTTTAATTAAAAGGTACTTTAATTAAAAGGTACTTTAATTAAAAGGTACTTTAATTAAAAGGTACTTTAATTAAAGGGTACTTTATTTAAAAGGTACTTTATTAAAAAGGTACTTTATTCAAAAGGTACTTTATTTAAAAGGTACTTTATTTAAAAGGTACTTTTTTCAAAAGGTACTTTATTTAAAAGGTACTTTTTTCAAAAGGTACTTTATTTAAAAGGTCCTTAATTTAAATGGTCTTTATTAAAAATGTACTTTATTTAAAAGGTACTTAATTTAAATGGTCTTTATTAAAAAGGTACTTAATTTAAATAGTTCTTTATTCAAAGGTACTTTTGTTAAATAAATGTGTTTTTGTTTTGATGTTATGTTTATGCACGTGTCTTAAGTCTTTTGTTTTAATGCATTTTTATTTTATGGAGGTGTCTTAAGTCTTTTGTTTTAATGCATTAAATGTATGTGTCTTAAGTCTTTTGTTTAACTTGAGATATATTCCAAAGGCCTTTAATTTAAAAGACCTTTAATCCAAAAATTACGCAATTTAAACAAAAACTTTATTTACAAAATGTTCTTTTTGAAAAGGTATTTTATATAAAAACAATTTTTTCGCTATAAAGAGTAAAGTCAATATGCGAAATATGATTTTGGTTTGTAAAAGCTTTTTCGTTTATCTTCTTTAACATTAATTGTCAGCAATTTGTTAACATGTTTCGACAAAGACACATTTACCCAAACCAAAAAAAAAAAAAAAAAATAAACAAAACCAACGAAAAAGACACAATTTAACAAAAATAAAACTTCTGTTAGAATAAACAATAAATAAAGAATTTACCTTCAAATTTTTAATTTTCCTATAAAACTCAAAGATTATGGAGATTTAATGGAAAATAGAAACACTAACTAACAAAAAACAGATAAATGCTTAACCACAAAAAAAACATCATGGTTAAACCACACAAAGCCAAAGTTCAATTAAGTGTACACCTCAGATCGAAAGAAAAAGAAGAAAAACAAAACTCTAATTAACTAATGTTCTATGATTCGAATTAAAACGTATAAATTAAAACGTTTATGATAGAGCCACCATCACTAAAAGCCAAACAAAATAAAAAGCATAAGTAGCTCTAGAACCACCACCACGATAATAACAAATGATCTTTCAAAGATTTTGTGCTAAAGATCTGCCAAGTTTTTTTTGCTGTTGCTTTGTAATTTAGTTATAGAACTTTACATTTTTCACAGCGTTGTCATTGATTAATAAAGTAATTTATTTATTGACGTTAGTTAATTTATAATATAAAGTTTTGAGATTTTTTTTAAATAGAATTTTGTTATACTAAGAGGCTGGCAGTTGGGAGGTGTAGCTTTTAAATGATGGACAGTTTTAAAATTTTGAAAATCACTTTGATTGAGTATTATTATAAATATGTTTTTATTTGAAATTTATGGTTATCTTTAATTGATTGTAATGAGAGACGAATTTAAGTTATTTTTTAACAAAAAGTTTGTGTCTTAAGTTTTTAGTTTTTAAAATATTTTTCAAGTCTTATCATAATTATTAGTATTTAAGGTATGTGACTTTAAGTAAGTTTTTTGCTTAAGGTTTTCTTTAAAAAGTTTGTCTTCTAAGTCTTTTGTTTTAGTTTTATGAGTTTTGTTTTACTAAGAGGCTGCCAGTCTTGAGGAGTTTTACTATTAAATGATGGACAGTTCTTATGTTTAAATAATCAATTTAATTAAGTATTAATATAAACTTTAAAAATTCTTATTTGTTAAGAATGATAAGCTTTAGTTAAATATAATACAAGAAAAATATATTATCTAGTTATTTACTACAAGTTTGTTTCTTAAGTCTTTTGTTTAGTTTCATATAGTTATTTTTATTTTTCTATTCTTTAATGCATGTGTCTTAAGTCTTTTGTTTTAATATGTTGTAATCATTTAGATTTTCATTTTAGGTTTGTGCCTTAAGTCTTTTGTTTTAGTACTTTAAATAAATTAGGGTTGAAATAGGGTTGAAAGTTATGTAGCTTATATTTTCTGTTTTAAAGGCTACAACCACTTGGGTCTTCATTTAAGTTTTGTGTCTTAAGTCTTTTGTTTTATTTTGTGTTACTGAATTTTAAACCATTAAATTTTAATTTTGTTTTTAGTTATTATTAATGAAATAATGAACAAATGTTTAAAAAACTAATTAAATATGGAAAATTTTTAGAATAAACATTTTAATAATTATTTAAATAATTTAATTTTCAAATCATTATGCCTTATTATTTTAATGAATTCTCTTTTTGTTTTTTTGCAGTTACACTCAAATTCTTTTCAACACCTTCAAATTCTGGTAAGTTTAACAAAGCAAAACCTCAATCCGTTTTTGTTCTCAATAAAGATATTACAAAGAAATTTTTAATATGTAAAAAAAATCAAGCTGACACATTATTACGTCAGTTTGGTTTTTACACTTTAAAAAACAATCATACAATTAGCACTTTATTCTACAAATCATCTAACAACTACAAAAAATTCTAAATTGGCAAAGTTTCCTACGTAGGAGTCTCAGATTATGACGCCTCAACAGTTTTATGCGTTCATATTATAAAATTTAAAATTTTATACAACTACAACAAATAATTTGTCTATGACTGTTTTATTCATTATTTATTCATCACTCCCGCCAAAAATGGTAACTTGTTGGCAAGAAAACCAACGTCTGACAATTGAAAAAAGAAAACCAAAAATAAACTTAAATTTAAAAAAAAAAATACAATTTTCTCATTACTTTTTAAAACCAATACTACTACTCCCTGGCTTTTAAATATGTGTTTGTTTTAAGTTTTGTATACTTATAGCAACAATATTTTATAATTTTTTATTTGCTTCTAAAATTGCTATAAACTTGACTTTGACTTAGTAAACTAAAAATAATTATAATTTCGCTATAAATAAACAATTTGCGTTAGAGGGAATAACTGAATAGAGGAAGACTTGAGTTAAGATTTATGTTTGTTTAACACGCTTAAAATTTGTAGTATTTACATGAAGCTGGTGTCTGGTGGGAATTTTTGTCTTTGTATTAAGTTTCTGTTTTTTAATTGTAACTTAATTAAGTTCACAGCTTATGAGTTTTATTAAGATGAACTGCATTTATTTTGAGGGCTGAAATTTTATAAATTTAAAAGACGTGTCATTATGGAATGTAATTCTACTATACACATAAAAAGTGTTCCGAAAGAAATAAGCATTTACTTCTTGAGCCAAAACTTATCCTTACGGCTACTATTTTAAAAGTTATTAATTTGAAGGGGAAATATAATTAAAGCTTTTCAAAAAATTTCGTCATGAACTTAAAAATAATATCAAAACATTTGAATGTTGACTTACGATCTGTTTCAAATGCCATTAAACGGTGTAAAAAAGATCTAACCAATAAAAGCAAACCTGGATGCAGAAGTAGAAAATATCTATTGAATATTGGCAAGACAAAAAAAGTCGAGCAACTCTTTCGAAAAGCGCCTAACCGAAGATATATAAAGATATTGCACTCCATACATTTTTCTGTCAAAAGTGAAATTAAAGTGGGTAAAGAACTAAATTTTGTGTGTGCCTTAGGTTTCTCTCATTGGCTAAACGTCTCTATTAGTTGTCTTCGAATTAGAGTAACAAAAATCTTTTCTATGGGAGTTTTCAAAACGACCATATGGAAAATTAATGTATGGAAGTGCAACATCTTTGTATTATAAAGTCTTTGGTTTAATGTATTCAGGTTTAAATTTAATCTATGTATGTGTCTTAAGTCTTTTGTTTTTATAAGGTTTTCATCTAGGGTTTGTGTCTTAACTCTTTTATTTTACTTGATTTTACTAAATTATTAGAGGTTATTGATTTTATGATACAATTGTATACATTTTTTTTCTGAAATTTCAATATTTAAATTTAACCTTTCTAATCTGGTAATTTTAAATTTTAACGTAATAAATATTCTTTAATATACCAGCCTATTAAATTTTATTCATATATGACTTTTAGATTTTACTATAGCAAAAATGCACATCCGGCTAAAATAATTAACTGTGTAATTCTTAATAAATTCTCTATTTTAAATCACTTAACTGTTATTGACTTTTGAAAAAATGACTCAAGTCATTCGAAAAATTCCCCCCTACTCAATAAATTAGTAATCAATAAACAAATGCACACACAAATAAAATTATGAATATTAAAATTATAAATTTTAAAATGCCTGTTAATTTGAGATGTTAACTGAATGTTTGCATACACTCAACAAAAACAACTTCATCATAATTAACGACATCATTAAACTGATTTAATAATAACGTCATTATTATTAAAGTATTGAAGTTTTTTTTATGAATACAGCGTTAAGAAATGCTTGGTTTTATTTTTGAAGTTTATTGTTTTTTTAGTTTTTGGTTTATTAAATTATTAGTTCAATTTGATATACAAACAAAACTATTTATTTATTTATTAGTTATGTCAACAGGTAAATAATCATCAAAAATTAACAGAGATTTAAAACAGTTAAAATCTTACCCAGCAAACAAAATTTTTAAAAAACTGTAAATCTTTAGTCTTTTAAAATAATTAAAATTTTTTTCTAACTGTTCCTTATATGTTTGTTGGTTTCTAGACAAAATTTTTGTGTCTCACTACATAATGCTGCTGTTTTTTTTTGTTTTCTAAATATTTGCATTATTATATTTTTTCATGTTGTAGTTGGTTCTTATGGAATTTTGAAAATTCACACATTTTAATTATGTGATAAAATAAATATGTTGATTTTCGTGTTTTGTTTCACCAAAAAATTAACATTAGTTTGTGAATTTATTTAAAGCTTGACTAAATTTCACAATAACGAGTCACTAAGGAAAAAATTAAAACAAAATTAAAACAATCATCATCATCAGCATAAAGATTTTCGTAGTTTATCGTAATGCTCTAGTCGTGTGGACTTTTTTTTGTTTTTTTTTTTTGGCAACATTGTTTAATGCAACAAGATCTTTAGATCGTGGGATTTTAATAATATAGTTACATAGTTAAATGCGGAACAATTTTTTTTCAAATAATTTACATTTTACATAGAATTCGATAATTATAATTAGTGTATTGCAAATATTAGTTAAGGAATTTTTGAAATTTTCTTAGTGATAAATGTAAATTGGAGAAAATCTTTACTTGACTATATAGGAAGATTGATAATAGTGTTCCGTATGAAATAGGCATTTACTAAAACTTATCCAACAAACATTTCATGAGCATATGTGTGAGCCTTAGCTCTCTCTCATTGGATAATCGACTCTATTAGTAGTTTCCGAATTAGAGTAAAAGCGGTATACTCTCTTTTCTATGCGAGTTTTCAAAACGACCATAAGGCAAATCAATGTAAGGAAGTGCAAAATTTTTATATTAAAGCCTTTGGCCTAACACTTTGATCAAAAAAGCAGCTAGTTTGGTGAAATGTTAAAATAGTTTTGTTCACAAAGTCAAAGCTTATGTTGGGCTAAGGACATAGAAAGTTCAGAAAGATCATAATTTGGTAAAGATCTTAGAAGTAAAAAAAAAACGATCGAAAAAATTGAAGACAGATTTTATAAAAAAATACAACTGTTGTGTGATGGATGACGAAATAGACATACTGGCAGACTTTTCTCAACTTTCCGGCCAAGATTTTTGTGATGAACGAGGCTGTGCTCAGCAAGGGTTCCGGACAAAAAACAAACGAAATTGTCAAAGAACTTTCTAGAGTGGCAAGCTATTTGTAGTTGTGGCAAATGCAGTAGTTAATTTTTTTATATAACAGTCAATTCTACTATGTAGTAGTCAATTTTACTAAATAGTAGTCGGTTATACTATATACTATTCAATTCTACTATATAGTAGTCCATTCTACTATAAAGTAGTCAATTCTACTATATAACAGTCAATTCTAGTAGCGAATTCTTCTATATAGTAGTCAATTTTACTATATAGTAGTCAATTATTCTATATAGTAGTAAATTCTACTATATTGCAGTCGGTTCTTCTATATATTAGTAAATTTTACTATATATAGTAAATTCTACTATATAGTAGTTAATTATACTAGTCAATATAATCCTTAATTCTGCTAGTCAATTCTACTATATAGTAGTCGATCCTACTATAAAGTAATAAATACTACTTTATAGTAAATTCTACTACATAGTAAATTCTACTGTATAGTCAATTCTACTATATAGTAGTCAATTCTACTAGTCAATATAATAGTCAATTCTGCTACTTAATTCTACTATATAGTAGTCGATTCTACTATATACTAGTCAATTCTACTATATAGTAGTCAATTCAACTATAAAGTAGTCAATTCCACTATATAGTAGTCAATTCTACTTTATAGTAGTCAATTCTATTATATAGTGGTCAACTCTACCATATAGTAGTTAATTCTACTATATAGTAGTCAATTCTGCTATGTAGTAGTTAATTCTACTAGTCAATATAGAAGTCAATTCTGCTAGTTTATTCTACTATATAGTGGTCAATTCTACTAGTCAATACAATAGTCAATTCTGCTAGTTAATTTTATATAGTAGTGGATTCTACTGTATACTAGTCAATTCTACTACATAGTAGTCAAATCTACTACATACTAGACAATTCTACTATATAGTCGTTAATTCTACTATATAGTAGTCAATTCGACTATATAGTAGTCAATTCGACTATATAGTAGTCAATTCTACTATATAGTAGACAGTTCTACTATATATTAGTCAACTCTACCAACTCTAGTCAATTCTATTATATACTAGTCAATTCTACTATATAGTAGTCAATTCTACTATAAAGTAGTCAATTATACTATATATTAGTCAATTCTACTTTAAAGTAGTCAATTCTACTACATAGCGGTCAATCCTACTATATAGTAATCAATTCTGCTATGTAGTAGTCAATTCTGCTAGTTAATTATATATAGTAGTGGATTTTACTATGTACTAGTCAATTCTACTACATACTAGTCAATTCTACTATATGGTAGTTAATTCTGCTATATAGTAGTCAATTCTACTATATAGTAGTAAATTCTAATATATACTAGTCAATTTTACTGTATAGTAGTCAATTCTACTATATATAGTAGTTAATTATGATATGTTGTAGTTAATTCTACTATATAGTAGTCAATTCTACTATATAGTATTACATTCTACTATATAGTGGTCAATTCTACTAAATAGTAGTCAATTCTACTGTATAGTAGACAATTCTTCTGTATGCTAGTCAATTCTAATATATATAGTAGTCAATTCTACTATAAGGTGGTCTACTATATACTAGTCAATTTTACTAAATAGTAGAGTCAATTTATCTATACAGTAGTCAAGACTATATTGTAGTCGATTCTTCCATATATTATTTAATTCTACTAAATGGTAGTCAATTCATTGTCAAATTTATTACAAACCAAAAAGGATATACAATTCACACAAAAATTAAAATGTTTATCACTTTCAAAAACGGTCTAAAGTGTGAGTTTTATGATAATTATGTAAGTCTGCCAGTTTGAATATCAGATTTGTAAAACTTATCATTTATCTGTTTATCTATCTCAGGGTCATTTTTAATTATATTGCCATAAGATATTTTTATTGAGATTATTTAATCACTTTTGTTTTTAGATAATGTTGTTTTTCTTTTTTCATTTAACATATTGTATATATTTGCAAAACAGGTGCCTAAACAGGAAATTGTTAAGAAACAAAGTCCATACATTGAATGGCATTTTCTTATTATATTTTCAAATTTTTCGATCATTCCATCAAAAAATGTGTCTGCTATAGGTGGATTTTGACATTATGTTAATTGATATTAATTGATTTAAATAAAACTGCTATAGCCACAAAATTTTTAAATTTCCTAATCTTTATGATTTAATTTTTTTTGTTTCAAAAAAAGTTCAATAAACTTAAGCAAGATGAAGGAAGAATAGCAGTAAAAACAATAAATTTTGTTATTTATATTTTTAGTAAAATTTTGCACAATTTTTGCATATAAAACTTTTGCTCTTATTTTGAATATCTTTTTTTTTGGTTTTTTGTTATTGAAAAGTGAAACTTTATTTTGTTTTTTTTTAAGAGATCCTGCTTGATATTTTGTTAATTTTCTTAACTACCTGAATATGTTTTAATTTATTTTGAAAATTTATGTGACATTTGTGACACCAATGTCTTTCAAACTGATACCCTTAAAAATTAAATTAAGGAAGAGCTAATGAATATTTTTGTGATAAGAATAAGAAAACAAGGGAATTGAAATTAAATATTTTAAACCCTGGCCAGGCCAGGGAGTGTTGAATAAATTTGAATGTAGGAATAATTGACTTATTTTGGATATAATCGACTTGATCACTTTAAAGTAGAATTGACTATCAAATAGGTGAAATGGCTATATGACAACTTGACTATCAGTTGGTAGAAACTATTTAATAGAATTGTGTACAGTTTAGCAAAATCTGCTATACAGTAGAATTTACTACCATATTGTATAATTGACTACTATGAAGTTAATGTAACTAATTTATAGCCTACTATTACTTATAGATGACTATAATATAGTATTACTGACTACATGTGGAATTGGCTACTGCATAGTATAATTGACCACTATAAAGAAGAATTGACTACATTATATAGAGGAATTGACTACCCTATAGTATAATTGACTACTATATAGTAGAATTGACGACTATAAACAAGAATTGGCTACTAATTGACTATGTATACCAGAATTGACTACTATATAGTTAAACTGATTCTATTATGTAGAAAAATTGAATACTGTTTAGTAGAATTGTATACTGTATACCAGAATTGACTACTGTATAGTTAACCTCATTCTATTATGAAGAAAAATTGAATACTGTTTAGTAGAATTGACTACTATTTATGTAGTTAAACTGACTACTACGTAGTAGAACTGACTACTGTATAGAAGAATTGACTACTCTAGTAGAATTGACTACTATATAGTAGAATTGACTACTATATAGTAGAATTAGCTACTATGTAGAAGAATTCCCTACTGTATAGAAAAATTGACTACTGTATAGTAGAATTGACTACTATATTGTTAAACTTAGTACTACGTAGTAGAATTGACTACCGTATAGCAGAATTGACCTTTATATAGTAGAATTGACTACTGTAGTAGAATTGACTACTATATAGTAGAATTGACTACTATATAGTAGAATTGACTACTATATAGTAGAATTGACTACTATAAAGTAGAATTAACTACTTTGTAGAAGAATTCTCCACTGTATGAAAAATCGACCACTGTATAGTAGAATTGACTACTACGCAGTTAAACGATCCTATAGCAGAATTAAGTTCTATATAGTAGAGTTAACTACTATATTGTAGAATTGACGACTTTATACTCGAATTGACTAATATATAGTTAAACTAACTACTACATAGTAGAAGTACAATTTACTACTAAATAGAAGAATTACTATGTAGTAGAATTGAATACTATATAGTAAAATTCACTACCAAATATATAGTAGAATTGACAAGTATTTAGATGATTTGCTACTTTATAGTAGAATTGATTACTTAATTAAAGGTCTGACTCTTATATAGTACAATTGAATTATTTTATAGTACAACTGACTATTATGTATAAAAATTGACCACTATGTAGTAGAATTGGTTATTATATAGTATATCGAGAGAAGTCAACTCGCAGAATTGACTTATGTATAGTATAATTGACTACTATAAAATAGAATTGACTACTATATAGTTAAACTTACTACTACGTATAATAGAATTGATTACCGTATAGCATAATTGACTTTTATATAGAAGAATTGACTACTGTAGTTGAATTGACTACTATATAGTAGTATGACTACTTACTAATAGTAAAAATAACTACTGAATGTTGCAATTGAGTAGATAACAGAATTGGCTTCTGTATAGTGAAATTGACTGTTATATAGTACAATTGACTAGTATTTATTAGAATTGACTACTAAAAACTGGAATTAACTAATATATAGTCAAACTTCTTCTTAATATTAGAACTTACTGTTATATAGAACCTATTGACTACTATAGTAGCACTGACTGATATGTATTACTACTATTTGACTATATTAGGAACTATTCCAGATCTATAAGATCGATTTCACTTCTCTATTCAAAACACAAGTAAATTCATTAGTATCTCTTAATTCCCTTAAAGTAAAAGTATTTTGTAATCCTTTCTTTAACATTTAAGGGTTAAAGAAAATCTCCTTTTGTTTTTTCCTTAATAAAATTTGCATAAATGAATGATTTTTTTATTGGTTGTCCCCAAGAACCTGTTTTGCAATTAAACATGAACTTAATATTTGATATCGTGAATACCCTCAGAGTGTGTGTAGGCACTCAATACAAAAAATATTGTGAACGATCGACACACTTTTCCTGGCAAACAAACCGGCACATGAACCAATGGACGGACGGCCGAACGAACGGACTGACATACAACAGACGGCTGGATAAGGTAGCATCATGTTATTAATACTTTTTATTACGAAATTTTGTGAAAAGAGAAAAAAAAACTCTTATTTTGATTGGCTGTAATAAATGCCAAAAAGGACCTAAACCGGAAATTAACGGTTAAGCTCTTATTTTTTTTTGTTGGCTGCTGTTGTTATTTGAAGATCAAGCCAGAGATATCAAGAAAAAAAATTCGATCATAACAAATATCTCTGATGTTTGGCTTATCTGCATAAAATATATATTTTATCTCAATCAAGTTTTGTTGATTTTTTTTGCCAACATTTTTTTTTTCTTTTTTGAATTGATAAACGTTTAAAAACGTATTTTTTATGGAGGAATAAGTATATTAATGTGTTCATAAATATTAAGTTGGGTAAAACCAAAATATTTAAAATAAAATCAATTCTGATTATATAACTATTGGGGCAAAAAAAAAGGAATTTTAAATTAACTTGATTTCTTAATGTTTTGAAAGAATTTCTAATAATTTTTTTCGAAAATCGCCTTACCTTAACTTTGGGTAATTGCTGGGTGAAATAACCATTTACACATTGATCCTTGGGCACACACTGTTGACCACGTCCCTTACACTCCAACAAAGTGGGCAAATATTGTTGACCTACAAAGGGTGTGGCTCTTTTACTGATCAGCGAAATGAAAGCTGCGGCAGGACTTTGTGGTTCACTTCCGCTGTGTACATCTTCGAGTCTTGTCTGTAAACCATTTTGATATTCACCATTCAGGAACATATTTGAGGAATATTGTGAGGCACTAACTGCCGTAGCAGCAAATAGTAAAGTGGCCAAAAGGCCATATGCTAAACAGCTACAACGTGACATAATTCTGATCCGATTATGAAAGTTGTGAGGGAAGTTCTTGTTTTTGGTTTAAAAATTGTTGATTCTGCTATAGCTTTTTTTTGTCTCGAGACGATTTATTAAATCCTGTTATATTTTAACTAAAAATAAACTAGAGAATAGAAAACATAAATTACTTAGTTTTGTGTGAAAAAAAGAAGAATATTATTACTAGAAAAAAAACTATGTGAATTTTTAAGTTAAACAAATAAACTTGTTTAATATTATTTAAGCCCTAAGATTAGCTTTTGTCGTTAAGTTCTTAAAGTGTTTTTTTGATAGTTTTTTGAATTTTAATTTTCTTATTTCTTAGATTTAGGAAGCAATTTGATGATATTTAGGTTTTTTGTTTAATACGAGGAAAATTTATTATGCGGAAATTTTTTTTATGTTCCTACTCGTATATAGGTAGAAATAATTTTAATGAACCCGACTGCAGTAAATTTTAGTTAATATCTTGCTAAAAAATGAAAAAACTATAAATATTTTCTATAAAAATTATAGTATGGTACTAATATTTTTTAAGGCTTGCAAAATTGAAGTCGTAGGCCAAGACAATTAAATAAGTCATTAAGACATTTGTGTTAAGTTTAATTTGCAAAAGTAGGAAATGTTTCACTCTCACACCCTAAACATTTGCTTAACAAAGTTTCAGGTCAGTCTTAACACCTTAGTTGCTTTGAGGCCCGATTTAACAAGGCTTGTGTGTGATAAGTTTTAATTCTAGGCAGTTATTTTTGGATGGTGCTCTTTTAAACATGGAAAGCAATAAGCAACATTGATGTCATACTATGCTTATACAAGTTAATAATGTCGTTTTGGACAACATATCGCTTAGCTATCACAAATGGTTTGTGTCAATAATAACAAATATAATATTTTAGAGGGCAAACATCTATCAATATAATTCAGTAATTCTAGGCAGTTATTGTGCAACCTTTCTGTCACATTATGGCTACACATGAAATTAGTGACATTTTTGTCAATATATGGCATATCTATCACAAAAGGTTTGTGTCAATACTAACAAATATGATATTTTAGAGGGTTAATATCTGTCATAATTCGGTAAACCTTGACAGTAATTTCGCAGCTCTTTTATCATATTATAGCTACATAAGATAATAGTATCGTTTTGGCCAACATATAGCAAGCTATCACACATGGTTTGTGTCAATAATAACAAATGTGATTTTTTAGAGGGTAAACATCTGTCATTATAATTCAGTAAATTTAGACAGTTATTTTGCAACTCTTTTGTCATATTATGGCTATACAAGATAATAGTTACGTTTTGTTCAACATATGGCAAAGCTATCACACATGGTTTGTGTCAATAATAACAAATCCGATATGTTGGAGACTAAACATCTGACAATATAATTTAGTAATTCTAGGCAGTTATTTTGGAAGTTGTTTGTCATATTATGGCTACAGAAGGTAATTGTGTCGTTTTGGCACAGCTATCACAAATGGTTTGTGTCAATAGTAACAAATCTGGTATGTTGATGGGTAAACATCTGTCAATATAATTCAGTAAATCTAAGCAGTTATTTTGCAATTCTTTAGTCCTATTATGGCGACACAAAATAATGGTCAACATATGGCATAGCTATCACACATGGTTTGTGTCAATAATAACAAATATAGTACTTTAGAGGGTAAACATCTGTTATTATTATTCAGTTATTGTAAGCAGTTATTTTTGGTCGAGGCCCTTTTTAAGAGCAGGAAGCAACGTTTTTGTCATATAATAGCTGTACAGATTAATAATGACGATTTGGACAATATGTGGCATAACTATCACATAAGGTTTGTGTCAATAATAACAAATATGATATTTTGGAAGGAAGTCAGATAACTTTCTTTCATTTGAAGAAAATATGTATTGAAACTTATCGATTGTTTGATTGGCCAAAAGTTACCGTGGGGTTTACAAAAAATATAATTTTATCAATCAATAGCTTTTTTTTATTTGAATATATGCAGAATTGTAGGTTCTGGAGTTCTGAAAATCCAAGAGCAAATCATCAGCGCCTCATTAGGTGTACAATATCATTGGTCCTTACTTCTTCTAGAATGAAGATGGATGGATGGATGATAGAACATTTTTTCATAGTCTTGAAAACAGACCTGATATGTAGTTTCAGGAGCCACTGCCCACACTGGCGGGGACACAATGGTATTTTTAAGTTACATTTTTAGAAAGCGAATAATTTAAAGAAATTCGGAATTTGGCCCGCACTGTACAATTGTGTATATCGTGAGCCTATATTCAATACCGCCTATGAACTAATTTTTTTTAGAAACACTTTTTATTGAAAAACTGTTTTTTTATAAAAGAACATCTCTTGTAATAGAAATCAGAGGCAATACATCTATTAAGGCAATTATTGGCTTAAATATATTGTAGGGGAAATATTGACTTCTATTTTGGATATTAAACACTTTTTTGCCTCTACTTAAAATTTTTTTAGTTGTTTCATAGTCGGTATTGAATATAGGCTCACGATATATGAATACCTCACGATATTCATATATCGTGAGTTACCTACTTTGAAAAGGACATAGTAGAGGGTTAAAAGGCGGTGAAATTGAGAGTTAAAGCCTTGATATTATTCAACACTGCAGTTGCACTTCATATCTATTGTCAGAAAAGTGAAGTTGAGTTATTTGTTGTTGTCCAAAGTCATTTTTTCATTTTACATCGACAGCGTGTTATTGCTGTAGGGCTTACAGTTGATAAAGGGTGCTTGCTGTGGCAATTAATAATTGTAATAGAAATTGACGTGTGCCAAAACTAGGGCACTAAGACTCATTTTACAATTAAATATTAATACAATTTTTGAAAAATTGCATTAAAAAACCAATTTGCAAAAAACCAAATAGAAACAATTAAGGCTTTAATAAAAATTATATAAAATTATATTTTTGCCTTGTTTGGTTATTATTTTATTTTGTGACTGGTGGCATCATTGCTAAATGGTCGCGTGTCATAACCAAAATTCGAGAAAAAAAATTTCAATTTAAAATATAAAAATTTATTTCTTTTAATAAATGTTTTTTTCTTCTTATAAACGTCTACCAAAAACAAGTTGTTCAACAAATTTATGGTTTAAGATGTTCTGATGTTTTATATAAATATAAAAAAAAATCTTAAAAGAAAAAACTTTAATCGTGAGTCTAAATAAAATAGCGGCTAAATATGTAAGGTAATGTGAACCTATACAAATACATTTGTTTGTAAAATTGTACAGAAAAGTTTTCGGTTTTTACCCTCCAAAAATGGAAATTGCAAAACTTTTTTTTTGAAAATAAAATACAGAAAACAAGACGGACATTTAGACAGACAACAGACTAAATTGAGCAAACAAAAACAAAAAAATGCATATATAAAAATACTTATTTATACACTTTTATATAAATAAATAAAATTATTTATTTTCAAATAAATATCGAAAAAAACAGCTGTTACTAACACTTAAAACAAACTTAAACAAATTTCGTAAAATTTGTTTTTCGTCTTTTTCTTCATTTTTTCTAAACCACAATTTTCATGAAAATTATTAAGCTTTACCTTTGCCTAAGCCATTTTTGTTAAATTTAATCATCGAGAATTGTTAAGAAGAGGATCTTCAATGATTACTCCAAAAGCAAACTAACTAACTAACAAGCCAAGTCCACACATTTTGGCCACACACCAGAAAATAAACCACAATTTGATGTATTGATGTTTTGACAACGTAATGTGCAAAAATTCTCAACTTGTTTCTAAAAAAAAAAAATATTTACTTCCTTCTAAGTTTGACATGTTAAAAAAGACATACCAAAAAAAAAAGTTTTCAAAAAAACATGACAGGCTCATGTCTGTGATGGATAGTATGTGCAACTAATAGAGTTGCTTAACTATTTAGCAACAATATTCTAACATTAATAATTTTGTTGAATTATTAATAAATATTAACAATTAAGTAGGAGGATTTATAATTAGCTAAAATTGCTAAATTTTAAAAATTGTGGGCAGTCAAAGCAATTAAAAAGGATTTCGATAAAATGATACAACATACACAAAGACATAGACTAATCAATAGAGTAAGACAAAGACTAAGATATAGACTAAGACATAGACTAAGATATAGACCAAGACATAGACTAAGACATAGACTAAGAAATAGACTAAGACATAGACTAAGATATAGACTAAGATATAGACTAAGACATAGACTAAGACATAGACTAAGACATAGACTAAGACATAGACTAAGACATAGACTAAGACATAGACTAAGACATAGACTAAGACATAGACTAAGACATAGACTAAAACATAGACTAAGACATAGACTAAGACATAGACTAAGACATAGACTAAGACATAGACTAAGACATAGACTAAGACATAGACTAAGACATAGACTAAGACATAGACTAAGACATAGACTAAGACATAGACTAAGACATAGACTAAGACATAGACTAAGACATAGACTAAGACATAGACTAAGACATAGACTAAGACATAGACTAAGACATAGACTAAGACATAGACTAAGACATAGACTAAGACATAGACTAAGACATAGACTAAGACATAGACTACGGCATAGATTAAGACATAGACTAAGACATAGACTAAGACATAGACTAAGACATAGACTAAGACATAGACTAAGACATAGACTAAGACATAGACTAACACATAGACTAAGACATAGACTAAGACATAGACTAAGACATAGACTAAGACATAGACTAAGACATAGACTAAGACATAGACTAAGACATAGACTAAGACATAGACTAAGACATAGACTAAGACATAGACTAAGACATAGACTAAGACATAGACTAAGACATAGACTACGGCATAGATTAAGACATAGACTAAGACATAGACTAAGACATAGACTAAGACATAGACTAAGACATAGACTAAGACATAGACTAAGACATTGGCTAAGACATAGGCTAAGACATAGACTAAGACATAGACTAAGACATAGACTAAGACATAGACTAAGACATAGACTAAGACATAGACTAAGACATAGACTAAGACATAGACTAAGACATAGACTAAGACATAGACTAAGACATAGACTAAGACATAGACTAAGACATAGACTAAGACATAGACTAAGACATAGACTAAGACATAGACTAAGACGTAGACTAAGACATAGACTAACACATAGACTAAGACATAGACTAAGACATAGACTAAGACATAGACTAAGACATAGACTAAGACATAGACTAAGACATAGACTAAGACATAGACTAAGACATAGACTAAGACATAGACTAAGACATAGACTAAGACATAGACTAAGACATAGACTAAGACATAGACTAAGACATAGACTAAGACATAGACTAAGACATAGACTAAGACATAGACTAAGACATAGACTAAGACATAGACTAAGACATAGACTAAGACATAGACTAAGACATAGACTAAGACATAGACTAAGACATAGACTAAGACATAGACTAAGACATAGACTAAGACATAGACTAAGACATAGACTAAGACATAGACTAAGACATAGACTAAGACATAGACTAAGACATAGACTAAGACATAGACTAAGACATAGACTAAGACATAGACTAAGACATAGACTAAGACATAGACTAAGACATAGACTAAGACATAGACTAAGACATAGACTAAGACATAGACTAAGACATAGACTAAGACATAGACTAAGACATAGACTAAGACATAGACTAAGACATAGACTAAGACATAGACTAAGACATAGACTAAGACATAGACTAAGACATAGACTAAGACATAGACTAAGACATAGACTAAGACATAGACTAAGACATAGACTAAGAAGTAGACTAAGACATAGACTAAGACATAGACTAAGAAGTAGACTAAGACATAGACTAAGACATGGACAATAACAACACATTAAATAAGACATTGAAGTCCCTAAATCTAAACAGTTTTAGCATTTTCTAAACCTTTTTAGTTTTCTTGGAAATTCTATTTTAATAATAACTTCCTATTGACACAATGACTATTTCTTAGTTATCCGGGAACATCTCAAAAAATATTAAAATATTTATAAATATTTAATTTACAAAGAATTTTAAAATCTTATTTATACAGATTTACGTTTGTTTCTATGTTAACAACTACTGCAGCTTCTGCTATTTCAGCTGTCATATCAAATAATTAATACCTGTCCATAGACATATTTACACATGTCTTCATACGAAAATTGTTGTTCACTGCAAAAAAAAAAAAAAAAAAAATACCAAAAAGGTCTATAACAAGTAGTATTTCTCTATAATTATAAGTGTTTAACTGAAAATCAACGCTATTGAACGCGGCGTTGAAAAATTACACCGACTAATAACTTTTAAGACGCTACAAACTCAAACTATTCGCACATTTACATTCAACTTAACGCTTAAGTAAAATGTTAAAATTTTTTGTTTCTATAAATTTATTGTAAACATTTCAATAAATATTGATAAGCAAATATTTCAACAATTTAAAAAAGTCTAATTCTATTACGTAAAAAAATCGCATATGTAAAGAATTATAAAAAAATGAATACACTTTAATAAACTTGTATATAAAAGAGTATTTGTACAAATACACTCACAAAAATATGATTAATAATAAAATTCTTAAGTCACTCTTTGCCAGTAGTATCTACTCGAGTACAAATACTACTGAAGTTTAGCAAAGTTTAAATGTTGTCATAGTCTTTGGTAGTATGACGACTGACTGCTTCATATATTGCAGCAAAAGTTAATGTGATTAAGTTGATAATGTCATAATTGCTGCAAGGTGACAACTAATGGATCCAACATCAATAGCTCTAAAAACTATTTATCTAAGGAGTATGAGAATCTTTTTTTCTTCGAAACAAATGTCTTGAGAAGATAGATTTAGATTAATGATTATTTCGACGTTAAAAAAAAACAGATATTATGAAATTATTCTTCTTATTTTTTGGCTAATATCTAATGCCAAAAGTATGCCGACCTTACCGACATTAATATATTTCAAGTCATTTGTAATTATGGCAAATTAATTGATGTACGAGTGTAATGTTAAAGAAACTATATAATTAACAGATGCTTTGGATTTTTAGGAAGTTTTTAGCAAATAATGTATGACTAGTAATAATGTTATATAATACTAAATAGATTAAATTGGTTTTGATAGTTAGAGGAGATTAATTTGTTTTAAATTAGAAGTAAAAAAATAGACAAATATATTATGTTTTTGTAAAAGTATTTATCTGCCAATTTACGGAGGGTTTAAAGCTGAAAATTTGTAGCAATTTTAAAAAAGTAAAATTATATAGTCAAGCCCTATTATATTATACCAAATTTAACGGAGCTAAAATTTAGATTATTTACTCTAGTATTTGGACAGTTATTTGACTAGGGTCAAATACAGATCAATTATTAACCAATCTAAAATTGATTAAATAGGCTTGTGAAGCGTGCTAGAATGGTTTGATTCCCATCAAAGATTTTATGTCTTAGTTCATATATTAGTCTATGTCTTAGGTATATCTTAGTCTATGTTTTAGTCTATGACTAAGTCAATGTCTTAGTCTATGCCTTAGTCTATGCCTTAGTCTATGCCTTAGTCTATGTCTTAGTCTATATCATACTCTATGTCTTAGTCTATGTCTTAGTCTATGTCTTAGTCTATGTCTTAGTCTATGTCTTAGTCTATGTCTTAGTCTATGTCTTAGTCTATGTCTTAGTCTATGTCTTAGTCTATGTCTTAGTCTATGTCTTAGTCTATGTCTTAGTCTATGTCTTAGTCTATGTCTTAGTCTATGTCTTAGTCTATGTCTTAGTCTATGTCTTAGTCTATGTCTTGGTCTATGTCTTAGTCTATGTCTTAGTTTATGTCTTAGTCTATGTCTTAGTCTATGTCTTAATCTATGTCTTAGTCTGTGTCTTAGTCTATGTCTTAGTCTATGTCTTAGTCTATGTCTTAGTCTATGTCTTAGTCTATGTCTTAGTCTATATCTTAGTCTATATCTTAGTCTATGTCTTAGTCTATGTCTTAGTCTATGTCTTAGTCTATGTCCTAATCTATGCCGTAGTCTATGTCTTAGTCTATGTCTTAGTCTATGTCTTAGTCTATGTCTTAGTCTATGTCTTAGTCTATGTCTTAGTCTATGTCTTAGTCTACGTCTTAGTCTATGTCTTAGTCTATGTCTTAGTCTATGTCTTAGTCTATGTCTTAGTCTATGTCTTAGTCTATGTCTTAGTCTATGTCTTAGTCTATGTCTTAGTCTATGTCTTAGTCTATGTCTTAGTCTATGTCTTAGTCTATGTCTTAGTCTATGTCTTAGTCTATGTCTTAGTCTATGTCTTAGTCTATGTCTTAGTCTATGTCTTAGTCTATGTCTTAGTCTATGTCTTAGTCTATGTCTTAGTCTATGTCTTAGTCTATGTCTTATTCTATGTCTTAGTCTATGTTTAATCTATGTCTTAGTCTATGTCTTAGTCTATGTCTTAGTCTATGTCTTAGTCTATGTCTTAGTCTATGTCTTAGTCTATGTCTTAGTCTATGTCTTAGTCTATGTCTTAGTCTATGTCTTAGTCTATGTCTTAGTCTATGTCTTAGTCTATGTCTTAGTCTATGTCTTAGTCTATGTCTTAGTCTATGTCTTAGTCTATGTCTTAGTCTATGTCTTAGTCTATGTCTTAGTCTATGTCTTAGTCTATGTCTTAGTCTATGTCTTAGTCTATGTCTTAGTCTATGTCTTAGTCTATGTCTTAGTCTATGTCTTAGTCTATGTCTTAGTCTATGTCTTAGTCTATGTCTTAGTCTATGTCTTAGTCTATGTCTTAGTCTATGTCTTAGTCTATGTCTTAGTCTATGTCTTAGTCTATGTCTTAGTCTATGGCTTAGTCTATGTCTTAGTCAATGTCTAAGTCTATGTCTTAGTCTATGTTCTAGTCTATGTCTTAGTCTATGTCTTAGTCTATGTCTTAGTCTATGTCTATGTCTAAGTCTATGTCTTAGTCTATGTCTTAGCCTATGTTTTAGTCTATGTCTTAGTCTATGTCTTAGTCTATGTCTTAGTCTATGTCTTAGTCTATGTCTTAGTCTATGTCTTAGTCTATGTCATAGTCTATGTCTTAGTCTATGTCTTAATCTATGTCTAAATCTATATCTTAGTCTATGTTTTAGTCTATGTCTGGGTCTGTGTCTTAGTCTATGTCTTAGTCTATGTCTTAGTCTATGTCTTAGTCTATGGCTTAGTCTATGTCTTAGTCAATGTCTTAGTCTATGTCTTAGTCTATGTCTTAGTCTATGTCTTAGTCTATGTCTTAGTCTATGTCTTAGTCTATGTCTTAGTCTATGTCTTAGTCTATGTCATAGTCTATGTCTTAGTCTATGTCTTAATCTATGTCTAAATCTATATCTTAGTCTATGTTTTAGTCTATGTCTTAGTCTATGTCTTAGTCTATGTCTTAGTCTATGGCTTAGTCTATGTCTTAGTCTATGTCTTAGTCTATGTCTTAGTCTATGTCTTAGTCTATGTCTAAGTCTATGTCTTAGTCTATGTCTTAGCCTATGTCTTAGTCTATGTCTTAGTCTATGTCTTAGTCTATGTCTTAGTCTGTGTCTTAGTCTATGTCTTAGTCTATGTCTTAGTCTATGTCTTAGTCTATGTCTTAGTCTATGTCTTAGTCTATGTCTTAATCTATGTCTAAATCTATATCTTAGTCTATGTTTTAGTCTATGTCTGGGTCTGTGTCTTAGTCTATATCTTAGTCTATGTTTTAGTATTTGTCTTAGTCTATGTCTTGGTCTATATTTTTGTTTTAAGCATTGACTGAGCTCTGTTTTTAATCTATGTCTTAGTCTATGTCTTAGTCTATGTCTTAGTCTATGTCTTAGTCTATGTCTTAGTCTATGTCTTAGTCTATGTCTTAGTCTATGTCTTAGTCTATGTCTTAGTCTATGTCTTAGTCTATGTCTTAGTCTATGTCTTAGTCTATGTCTTAGTCTATGTCTTAGTCTATGTCTTAGTCTATGTCTTAGTCTATGTCTTAGTCTATGTCTTAGTCTATGTCTTAGTCTATGTCTTAGTCTATGTCTTAGTCTATGTCTTAGTCTATGTCTTAGTCTATGTCTTAGTCTATGTCTTAGTCTATGTCTTAGTCTATGTCTTAGTCTATGTCTTAGTCTATGTCTTAGTCTATGTCTTAGTCTATGTCTTAGTCTATGTCTTAGTCTATGTCTTAGTCTATGTCTTAGTCTATGTCTTAGTCTATGTCTTAGTCTATGTCTTAGTCTATGTCTTAGTCTATGTCTTAGTCTATGTCTTAGTCTATGTCTTAGTCTATGGCTTAGTCTATGTCTTAGTCAATGTCTAAGTCTATGTCTTAGTCTATGTTCTAGTCTATGTCTTAGTCTATGTCTTAGTCTATGTCTTAGTCTATGTCTATGTCTAAGTCTATGTCTTAGTCTATGTCTTAGCCTATGTCTTAGTCTATGTCTTAGTCTATGTCTTAGTCTATGTCTTAGTCTATGTCTTAGTCTATGTCTTAGTCTATGTCTTAGTCTATGTCATAGTCTATGTCTTAGTCTATGTCTTAATCTATGTCTAAATCTATATCTTAGTCTATGTTTTAGTCTATGTCTGGGTCTGTGTCTTAGTCTATGTCTTAGTCTATGTCTTAGTCTATGTCTTAGTCTATGGCTTAGTCTATGTCTTAGTCAATGTCTTAGTCTATGTCTTAGTCTATGTCTTAGTCTATGTCTTAGTCTATGTCTTAGTCTATGTCTTAGTCTATGTCTTAGTCTATGTCTTAGTCTATGTCTTAGTCTATGTCATAGTCTATGTCTTAGTCTATGTCTTAATCTATGTCTAAATCTATATCTTAGTCTATGTTTTAGTCTATGTCTTAGTCTATGTCTTAGTCTATGTCTTAGTCTATGGCTTAGTCTATGTCTTAGTCTATGTCTTAGTCTATGTCTTAGTCTATGTCTTAGTCTATGTCTAAGTCTATGTCTTAGTCTATGTCTTAGCCTATGTCTTAGTCTATGTCTTAGTCTATGTCTTAGTCTATGTCTTAGTCTGTGTCTTAGTCTATGTCTTAGTCTATGTCTTAGTCTATGTCTTAGTCTATGTCTTAGTCTATGTCTTAGTCTATGTCTTAATCTATGTCTAAATCTATATCTTAGTCTATGTTTTAGTCTATGTCTGGGTCTGTGTCTTAGTCTATATCTTAGTCTATGTTTTAGTATTTGTCTTAGTCTATGTCTTGGTCTATATTTTTGTTTTAAGCATTGACTGAGCTCTGTTTTTAAACCAAAGTTCTTTTAATTTATTCAAATTCTCACTGCTTCTTTCACGATTTAAAATTTATTACCAAAAAAAATAAACCAGGTTTTGTTCTAAATCTCAAGATTATCGCAAAATAATGAATTTATAAATTTCTAAGGCACATGTCTTCATTTAAAATTATAATTACGAAATTAGCAAACCTGATCCTATTATTATCTACTGTTCGCCAAAAAACTTGATCCTATCAAATTCTTTCTCGCCAAATCAATTTAACTTAAATCATTTTAGAGATTATCTAACAATATCTAAAGTCTGTGATTAACATTTAGTCATCATTAAAATTATCTCCCGATTTAGTCAATTCTAAAAATATTTGATCGTACAAGATACAAATTAATAAAATAAAAAACAAATAAATAAATAAAACAAAAGTTAATTTAAACAATAAAAAAATTAAAAGAAATGATTATAATTTAAAGAACGCTTGTGGCATTATTAAATTTTAGAATAACTTAAGTCTTAAGGAATTATTAATAATTTATGCGAATATTTGCTAAAGCTTTTGTTTTATTAATCATAAATTTGGCAAACAAAAACACTATTTGGAACTTGTTTTTGGAAGTTTTGAATTTAGTAAATTTAAAAATTTAAATTTTAAGAAAAACATATATACTTTCTATTTCTAACTCTATAAATTTATTTAATAATAAAAAAAAACCCAAAGAATTTAAAAAAACAACAAATGACTATGTTTTTTTAAATTCCAGAATTAGGTTGCACTTAATTATTTGGCTTTTGCTGACTAAAAGCTACTGGAAGCTTTTGGAAGAATCTTAAGATTATTGTTTTTAGTTTTCGAAATTTTATAAATTTTTACGCAGTTAATCATCTTCTTTATGATTTTAAATTTTTTATTGACATTTTAGAGGTTTTTAATTAGTATTAACGATATATTTTTATTTGCAATTTATTTTGGATGTTATAATCAAATTATATCTTAAAGCTTTTATTAATAAATCTTATATTCTTAAATGAGCAATAATTGTATATATATATATATATATATATAGAATGGCTATCTCGAAAACGGCTCTAACGATTTTGATAAAATTTGGACAGTGGGTATCTTTTTTGATGTATAGGTCGAAGAAGAAGGGACTTTTGTAACTTTTACCTCTAAGAGGGTAAAAACGGGTAAAAAGGGGAAAAAATCGAAAACGCTATGTCTCCTAAAGTAATAGGTATAGAAACAAAATTAAAATTACGTTTTAAACAGCTTTGAAAATAAGCGGACAGGTGTTTGGTACTTTTTTGAAACTATGTCCGATAGGGGGTAAAAAAGGGTGAAAATAGTTTTTTTGGCACCTTTTTAACCCACTCTTATATTTTAAACTAAAGAATATAGAAAGAAATTTGGTATTGCAATCAATAGATGTAAAAAAAACATGAAACACGTATTTGGTACTTTTTTGATTTTGGAGCCAAAATGGGTAAAAAAGGGATAAAATGATAACTTAACATCTCCAAAGTAATATGAATAGGAACATTATACATTATGTTAAATGCGTTTTAAAAAAATGTACCGAATTCAATTGGCACCAAAAAAGTACCAAATATACATATGGAACTTTTAGAAATTAGGGAATAAAAAGGGGGAAAAATTAGTATTATTTTAAACAAATGAATGTTTGTCTGTATGTATGTTCTTTATAGAATAGTAAACTGTGAATTTGATTGTGTTATGCTCTTTAGCGAAGATGTTGCGGATAAGCCGGCAAAGGTTTTAAAGTTGATAAGACTAATTTCCGACAGATGGCGCCACTGAAAATTACTAAAAATTAATTAAATCGTAAACTGTACATTTGATCATGCTATGATCTTTAGCAAAGTTGTAGCGCATGAGCCGACGAAGGCTTTTTAGTTGGTATGAATAATTTCCGACAGGTGGCGCTACAGAAACTTACTCAAAGTCAATTTAATCGTAATCTGTACATTTAATCATGCTACAATCTTTAGCAAAGTTGTTGCACATGAGCCGACGAAGGTTTCTTAGTTGGTATGAAGAAATTTCGACAGGTGGCGCTACTGAAATTTACTCAAAGTCAATTTAATCGTATGCTGTACATTTAATCATGCTATAATCTTCAGCAAAGTTGTTACGGATAAGCCGAAAAAGGTTTATGAATTGGAATAAGCAAAGTCCGACAGGTGGCGCCACAGAGAACTACTCAAAATGAATTAAATCGTAAACTGTGCATTTGATCAGACTATAATCTTTAGCAAAGTTGTTGCGTATGAGTCGACAGAGGTTTCTGTTGATATGAATAATTTCCAAAATTATTTAAAATGAGTTAAACTGTAAACTATGCAAACTATGTGTTGGTAGGACAAAATAAATCAAATAATTCAAAATTAACTGAATATTTCTACAATGTCTTTCCTCTAAATTTATTTTAGCACTTTATAATATATAAAAACTTTAAAATTTTCCTCAAAAGGCTTATCATAAAGCTCCGAGCAAGGCTCGGTCTACCAGGTACTATGTAATTATAAAAGAGAAACTCTTGTAATATCTTGAGAAATGATTACATTATTAAAAAAATTGATGATATAAGAAGCGTGACACTAAAAAATTGAAATATTTTTATCTCATTTTGGCAAGATTACTTTGAAAAGAAGTAATTTGTATCAATAAATAACTTGATGGTACGAATCATAAATAGAATTAGAAACAATAATTTATTACCAAAACTCTTCCAACTGTTCTAAATTTGAAGATCATGTATGTGGGCTTATTTGTTATCAAAACTGGGTCATATTTTGAAACATAAATTAAAAATTTAAATAATGAATCATTATTTTAAATTTGTAAATTATTTAAACATTTTCTACGACAACTTATTTATTTAATATAAATTTTTAAAAACTTATATTTGGGTTAAAGTTCAAATTAAGAAATATTTGAAAATTTTCAGTTTTTTAGTCTATATCTTATTTGATGACGTGAATCTTAATCAATATCTCTTTCTATGTCTTAGTTTTTTTCTAAGTCTACGTCTTAGTATACGTCTTAGTCTATGTCTTAGTCTATGTCTTAGTCTATGTCTTAGTCTATGTCTTAGTCTATGTCTTAGTCTATGTCTTAGTCTATGTCTTAGTCTATGTCTTAGTCTATGTCTTAGTCTATGTCTTAGTCTATGTCTTAGTCTATGTCTTAGTCTATGTCTTAGTCTATGTCTTAGTCTATGTCTTAGTCTATGTCTTAGTCTATGTCTTAGTCTATGTCTTAGTCTATGTCTTAGTCTATGTCTTAGTCTATGTCTTAGTCTATGTCTTAGTCTATGTCTTAGTCTATGTCTTAGTCTATGTCTTAGTCTATGTCTTAGTCTATGTCTTAGTCTATGTCTTAGTCTATGTCTTAGTCTATGTCTTAGTCTATGTCTTAGTCTATGTCTTAGTCTATGTCTTAGTCTATGTCTTAGTCTATGTCTTAGTCTATGTCTTAGTCTATGTCTTAGTCTATGTCTTAGTCTATGTCTTAGTCTATGTCTTAGTCTATGTCTTAGTCTATGTCTTAGTCTATGTCTTAGTCTATGTCTTAGTCTATGTCTTAGTCTATGTCTTAGTCTATGTCTTAGTCTATGTCTTAGTCTATGTCTTAGTCTATGTCTTAGTCTATGTCTTAGTCTATGTCTTAGTCTATGTCTTAGTCTATGTCTTAGTCTATGTCTTAGTCTATGTCTTAGTCTATGTCTTAGTCTATGTCTTAGTCTATGTCTTAGTCTATGTCTTAGTCTATGTCTTAGTCTATGCCTTAGTCTATGTCTTAGTCTATGTCTTAGTCTATGTCTTAGTCTATGTCTTAGTCTATGTCTTAGTCTATGTCTTAGTCTATGTCTTAGTCTATGTCTTAGTCTATGTCTTAGTCTATGTCTTAGTCTATGTCTTAGTCTATGTCTTAGTCTATGTCTTAGTCTATGTCTTAGTCTATGTCTTAGTCTATGTCTTAGTCTATGTCTTAGTCTATGTCTTAGTCTATGTCTTAGTCTATGTCTTAGTCTATGTCTTAGTCTATGTCTTAGTCTATGTCTTAGTCTATGTCTTAGTCTATGTCTTAGTCTATGTCTTAGTCTATGTCTTAGTCTATGTCTTAGTCTATGTCTTAGTCTATGTCTAGTCTATGTCTTAGTCTATGTCTTAGTCTATGTCTTAGTCTATGTCTTAGCCTATGTCTTAGTCTATGTCTTAGTCTATGTCTTAGTCTATGTCTTAGTCTATGTCTTAGTCTATGTCTTAGTCTATGTCTTAGTCTGTGTCTTGGTCTATGTCTCTTTATTTCATTATTTTGATTTCGAATTTTGGGTTTGTTTAAATTTTTTTGGGGCATTTACGATTTTTCCAAAAATTTTGAAATACGTGTCCTTTTTACAGGACTAAAATTAAATTTCGCAACTGAATAATTTTTTGTTCGAGTATTTTTCGAGTATAACAAATATTTAGTTATGTTTATAGTTTTTTTAATCCTGCAAATCCTTTTACAATTTCTCACTGTTATTTAAATCCATTTAATAAACTCTAAAACTTTTTGAGTGAGTGTTCGTAAATTTTGCAAAATGTCACTCAGAAAAACAAAAGACTTAAGCAACAAACTTTCTTAGTGCAAGCACACGAAATAACGATTGTCAGTCGGATTTGGTTGGTTGTTTTGTGGATTCTGTTGATTTCGTAGGGCCATTAATGACAAAACAATGATGTTTTGAAATAAATTTCAAACTTGAACATAAATTTAAATGTACAAAGCACATAAAATGACTATTGTCTTTTGTTTTGTAGTTTTTGTCTGTTTAGAATTCGAAATTTGCAAAAAGTCGTAAATAAACGGCAACGGCAAAAGCAAATATTGTGGACATTAGAAAAAATAGAAAACAATTTTTTCGATAAACAATAAACTTAAATAAACATCAAATATCTGGTAATTTCAATATTTAATAAGAAATTCTAAAGTTCAAATTTTATTTATTTGAATTTTATTTTAAACACTGATTTTATAAAGTTTTTTTTTTTTATTTTTAAAACGACTTTTTGTTGTGCAAATAAATGTTAATCCTTTTTGTGGCAGAATAATGTTTGTGGTGGTTTTTGGTAATAATTTTTCAAAACACTTTTTTGTTTTTGATTTTTTAATGTAACACTTTTTTACAGTTTTTTGGTCCATAACAGTTCTTTTTAAAATTTTTAAAATTTTAGTTCGGTTTAAATTTTTTTTTAACTTTTTATTAAAAATTTTTGTTTTAGTTAATTTTTTAATTCCTTTACCTATTTTTTTTAAGATTTATTTTTAATTTTTTGAAATTTGTTTAATTTCACAATTGATCACCAAAACGCTCAAGTCAACGTCCGCGCGCACTATCTGTTTACGATTGTCTTTATTTGTGCTAAAGTTGAGCCTTTTATATGCAGCCGCATTTTGGTGGGTGAAGCTTAACGCAAACGTTTGCACATTAACGTCAATCTTTACAGATTGGCAGAATGTATCATTATTTTTGTCTCTTCTTTTTTTCCGATTTCTTTCTTAAGCTTTTAACTACCAAATTATTCACAACTTTTTGTTTTTTTTTTTTTTTGTTATACATTTATTTTTGCTTCCACAGACTTCTTGTTTAAGCTGTTATTGTATCTTTTGGACGGCAGCAAAAAGCGTAGCTTCGTAGCATCTCCTCAGCTGATTAAAGTGTCTGCAAAAAACAAGTGTTTTGTTTGCCTTTTCCTCAGCTGTTCGTACTTCTTACAGCTGCTGGCTTTAGCTGTCAACGTTGACTTTGAACACAAGCTCTTGGCAGTAATAAAATAGTTTAGGCTTATCTCGTTTGAAGCCTCTGTAGCCGGTTCTGTTTACGTCTCGGTTCTCTGTTCTTTGGAGAAGAAGATGTTGCTCTTTGTGTTTTGTTTCGAAGGAAAAATATTATCAAAAAAACTCATTGTTTTAAAATTTTGTTTACAATTCTCTTTCTCATTTTGTATTTTATTAGTTTTTGTGTTTTGAAAATTGTTTCTAAATTCATTCAATTTTATTCATTCACTGTATCTGATACTTGTTCTATTTTATTGATCTTGATTAATTTTAAAGATTTGAAATTTTTAAAAACTTTATTGCAAGATCTTTTAAAAGAACTCTAAACCGATCAATTTTTTATTAAAGTGCTAAAAATTTTGTTATACAAATATAGTACCATTAACTTAAAATCTTTATAACTCGTTAATGTTTTGTCTTTGTTTTGCTAAAACTATAAACTTGAAAGAACCTAAACTTTAGAAAAATAAGTTATAAAATTGAATTTAATTATCACATAAATATAGTTTTATTTTCTTCTTTTTGGTTAATAAAAACTTTTAATTTGATCAGTTCGAAGAGATTAAAATGTCTTTAGAGTATTTATGTATTTTTAAGTAGTGGGCGCTTGAATTATAAAATATCTCTGAATCATATGGTTTTCCCGCTTGAAATTTATTCTATAATTTTCTACAAAATATTTTAATATTTACAAATTTTCTTTGAAAAATTTAAATATCAAATTTTTTTTTAAATTTCATCTTCAGAAAACTTTAAAAATTTTAATAAAGTCAATTTTTTTTTATAAAAAAAAACTTTCAATATCACGAAATTTTATTCGATACTATATTAATTGAAAAAAATCCTCTAAAAAAATTTTCGTATTAAAGAAATCTTAAAAGATTTTTAGACCAAAACAAAAAAAGAAAATTTCTTTTCAAATATTTTAAACAAGAAATTTTTGAAATTTTATAAAAAAAAAATTTTAATATCACGAAATTTTATTCGATACTACTTTAAATAAAAAAATTCTTCTAAAAAAATGTTTTCTATTAAAAAAATCTCTTAGAAGATTTTTAGACCGAAATAGAAGAAAATTTCCCTTCAAATATTTTAAACTAGAATTTTTTGAAATTTTATATAAATTTTTTTATAAAAAAAACTTTTGATATTACAAAGTTTTATTCGATACAATTTTAATATCACGAAATTCTGTTGGATACTATATTAATTGAAAAAGATCCTCTAAAAAAAATTGTTGTATTAAAAAATCTCTTAAAAGATTTTTAGACCGAAACAAAAGAAAATTTCTCCTCAAATATTTTAAGCTAACATTTTTTGAAATTGTATATAAATTTTTTTTATCAAAAAAAAAATAAATATCACGAAATTCTATTGGATACTATATTAATTGAAAAAAAAAATCCTCTAAAAAAATTTTTTATATTAAAAAAATCTCTTAAAAGATTTTTAGACCGAGACAGAAGAAAATTTCCCTTCAAATATTTTAAACTAGAATTTTTTGAAAATTTATATAAAAAAACTTTTTCTACAAAACTTTTTATGAAAAAATAAATATAAAATTTTAAATAAAAATAATGTTTAGGAAAAAAGATTAAAATCAATAAAAATATTCTCTAAAAAAAAAAATTTACTAAAAAATTCAAAAAACTGCTATAAAATTTTAATAGAAAATTATCTTCTATGAAAAATAATTTCTGAGAAATTTTTAGACCGAAACAGAAAAAAATTTCTCTTTAAATATTTGAATCTGGTATTTTTTGAAATTATATATAAAAAAAATTTTGTACAAAAAAAAAAAAAAAAATATTCGCACTTGATCCCAGTCTATTATATAGTAGATGTTCTTATAGACCCACCTTTTAGTATACCAATAGGCCTAGAACTACTTTCTGAGTCGATTTAGCGATGTCAGTCAGTCCGTCCGTCTGTCTGGGCCCCCATATAAACCTTGTAATCAAAGTACAGGTAGCAATTCTAAAGATAATTTGATGAAATTTCGCACAGATTATTTTTTTGACATTATTTATGGTTTTACGGATATGATATATTGGCCACAAATATCAATATTTTTTCATGAAATTAAAAAAAAATAATGCTTATATAAACTAAAATTACTGTACCAAATTTCGTTGAAATCGGTCCACATTTGACCATAGCTCCCATATAAACTCTCCTGTCAAAACGCACTAAATAAGACAAAAATCACTAAAACGTTCCCAAATCTGAATGTAGTGAGAATTTTAAGTTTATTTTTTTGTAACAACTGTAATCATTTTGCCAAATTTCGAAATAATAGGTCCACATTTGACCCCAGCTCTCATATAAGTCCAAATGACGGAAACAGCTTTTAAATATATAAGTTTTGAGAAATGTTTGTATGATGGCAAAATTTAGCAAATATTTATCTTTATACGGGAAAAATAACACCTTTGACCTTAGTGGTGAAGGGTATCGTATGTTCGGGCTTGACCGACTATAGCACTTTCTTACTTGTTATAGTAGAAGTTCATTTTAAAAGTTAGATGTATTTTTTTAAGATGCAGTTTTGTATACCGACAATTTTGTTATTTTTTGAAAAAAAAAAATTTATCGTCGACATATTTTATTCGATACAATTTAAATAGAAAATTATCCAACAAGACGAGCCACATAAAATCAGCGGACACAAGTTTTTAGTCCTTAAATTCTTTAAGAGATTCTCACAATCATTTGTATGCATTAAATATGTATGTCTAAAAGCCTTTAAGTACAAAAAAATCATTCAAAATTTCACTTAGAAAAACAAAAGACTTAAGCAACAAACTTTCTTTAAAAATATATTTTCTAATTTTGCCATCGGTCGGTTTGTAAGGCATAAAGTGACGATAATCGCTGCTAAATCCCATAAAAGCTATTTTATAGCCATTATGTCTCTACTAAATTATAGATTTTTGTTAGAAAAATTAAAACCCCCCTTTTTAAAAATAAGCAAATTTTTATTTTAAACTTTTTAAAACTTTACTGACGATGTTCCATGAGTCCACACATTTTTTTAAATACGTAATCTTCTATATATTACTAAATTTTCATTTCAAGGTCATAGTTTTTTTTTGTCTAAATGCAATTAAAATTTTTAAAATTTTTAATTAAAAAATGTCTCCAGCTTTTGCCTGTCATGCTGTTATCAAAATTATTACATCGTCTTTTGATGAAAAACTATTTTCTTACGAAATTTCTAAAAATTGCATATAATTGTAATCTGTAATTGTAAAGTGATCTGATAGGTTTGTAATTTTTTCCCATAATAGAATTATTTTTTTTCGATGTAGTTAAAACAAAATTAATGACTTTTACTTAAAAATTTGACCGAAGTTTCTTTCTTTGTAGGTCAAACTTCAAATGTTTATTCCCAAATTTAGTTCCGTTTCTGAATGAAACAAGTGACTCAAAGAAGTCTAATGATGATGATGCCGATGTGTTGTGGGTTTTCTAATAATTTTGTTTTTTATTGTTCTTTTTGCTAATTGTTATTAGTTTTAATGATATCAAATAAATATATTAAAACCCTGCAGTTTGATGGTAATCAGTTTTTTTGTGTTTTGTGAACAAAATTTTAATTAATATCGTCAAATTTTCTATAACAAAATTGTTTCTTAATAATTCTTAAACTGAAAAATTATTGTAAATGAAAATTATCCATATAATTTTTGTGAAGAAAATTTTTTATAAAAAATTTCTATAAAAAATTTTTCAACCGAAAAATTTTTTATAAAAAATTTTTCAACCGAAAAATTTTCTATAAAAAACAGAAAAATTTTCTATAAAAAATTTTTCAACAGAAAAATTTTTCAACCGAAAAATTTTCTATAAAAAATTTGTTAACCGAAAAATTTTCTATAAAAAAATTTGTAACGTAAAATTTTCTATAAAAAATATTTTAACGAAAAATTTTCTATAGAAAATTTTTGAATGAAAAATTTTCAAAAGAAAATTTTTGAATGAAAATTTTTTTTTAAATATATTTCTATAAAAAAATTTATAACAAAAAATTTTTTATCGAATATTTTCTATAAAAAATTTTTTAACGACAAATTTTCTATTAAAAATATTTTAACGAAAAATTTTCAATTAACATTTTTTTAAGAAAAATTTTCTATAAAAATTTTTTTAACGAAAAAATTTGCTATAAAAAATTTTTTAACTAAAAATTTCTATAAAAAGTTTTTAACAAAAAATTTTCTATAAAAATTTTTTTAACGAAAAAATTTGGTATAAAAAATTTTTTAACTAAAATTTTTCTATAAACAATTTTTTAACTAAAAATTTCTATAAAAAATTTTTAACAAAAAATTTTCTATATAAATTTATTTAACGAAAAAATTCTTTAAAAAAATTTTTAACATAAAATTTTCTATAAAAAATATTTTAACAAACAATTTTAAACAAAAAATTTTCTATAAAAAATTTTTTAACGAAAAATTTTCTATACAAAATTTTTTTAACGAAAAATTTTCTATAAAAATTGTTCTATGAAATAAAAAAAAATTCCGACAAATTTTCTATAGAAGAATTTGTATACCGAAAATTTTCTATAGAAAAATTTTTATACCAAAAATTTATCCAAAAAATTTTCTTAGAAAAATATAGAAAAATTTTTATGCCGAAAAATTTTCTAAAGAAACATTTTTATACCGAAAAATTTTCTATAGAAAAATTTTTACACCGAAATTTTTTTATAGAAAAATTTTTATACCGAAATTTTTTTATAGAAAAATTTTTATACCGAACAATTTTGTATCGAAAAATTTTTATACCGAAAAATTTTCTGTAGAAAAATGTTTATACCGAAAAATTTTCTATAGAAAAATTTGTATACCGAAAAATTTTCTTTAGAAAAATTTTTATACCGAAAAGTTTTCTTTAGAAAAAATTTTTTACCGAAAAAATTTTTCTATAGAAAAATTTTTATACCGAAAAATTTTCTACAGAAAAATTTGTATACCGAAAAATTTTCCATAGAAAAATTTTTATACCGAAAAATTTTCCATAGAAAAATTTTTATACCGAAAAATTTTCTATAGAAAAATTTTTATACCGAGAAATTTTCTATAGAAATTTTTTTTTACCGAAAAATTTTCTATAGAAAAATTTTTTTACCGGGAAATTTTTTTATAGAAAAATTTTTTTACCGGGAAATTTTTTTATAGAAAAATTTTTTTACCGGGAAATTTTTTTATAGAAAAATTTTTTTACCGGGAAATTTTTCTATAGAAAAATTTTTATACCGAAAATTTTTCTATAGAAAAATTTTTATACCGAAAAATTTTCTGTAGAAAAATTTTTATACCGAAAAATTTTCTATAGAAAAATTTTTATACCGAAAATTTTTCTATAGAAAAATTTTTATATCGAAAATTTTTTTATAGGAAAATTTTTATACCGAAAAATTTTCTATAGAAAAATTTTTATACCGAAAATTTTTCTATAGAAAAATTTTTAAACCGAAAATTTTTCTATAGAAAATTTTTAAACCGAAAATTTTTCTATAGAAAATTTTTAAACCGAAAATTTTTCTATAGAAACATTTTTATACCGAAAAATTTTCTATGGAAAATTTTTAAACCGAACATTTTTTATGGAAAATTTTTAAACCGAAAATTTTTCTATTGAAAAATTTTATACCGAAAAATTTTCTAAAGAACAATTTTTATATCATTGGTAGAAACTTCTAGAACTGTAGGGAAAAAAATTCAAAACACAAAAATATCTTACCTGTCAGTTATTCCCGGAGCAAATCATGTGAATGATTTTTTTCCATAATACCCTACAACAGAACGGCCAAGAGGTTATTTAGTTTGTATAGAACTGACACAAACGAAACATTTAGGTAACAAAGCTCCAAAATATTAACAAATTAACAAACAAAATATTACCAAATTGAGTTCTTGAAACTTCAAGAGTTCAAAAAAGTGTAACTAACTAATGCTTCTATTTTATTTAATATCGAAAATCTAAAATTAATTTGTTTCAACTTTTAGAACTAAATAAATTCATAAAAGTGAATTGTATGTATAGGATATTAAAGGGTCGGATTGGACCAACTTAGGTTTTTGGTTTTGTTTTTTATTGTCTATGTGTATGTATATACATATGTATGTATTTGTAAGTGATGACATTAATGTTCTTATTCTTCTGATTCTTTGTGTCTACACAAGAACTTTTTTTGTACAATTTTAACTATGATTCAATTTTGTCTTTATAATCAAATCTTTGTTGTTTTATATTTTCCTTTAAGTTTTTTCGATTTCTTTTATTTGTTTTTGAAATTAATTTGTTTGTATCTGTTGTTGTATCCCACTATCATTACTAAAATTTACGTATTGTTTTATTTATATTTTTCTAATTTTTGTTGTTATTTGTTTAATGATCTTTAGCTTGAGAACAAATAAAGCGTTGGTTTTTTAATTTTTTCCCCCTAAACTCTAAAAAATTTAGTTGACGTATTACCCCCGAGAAATAGTATGTAGATAGTAGTAGTATTATTATTGTTTATTAAATAGTACTAGAAAAATTTTATAATTACTTAATTTTTTCTCAGATAATTAAAGAATTTAAAATATTTTTGTTTTTTTATTTACGTATTTTCTGGGATTTTTTCAAAAAAAAATATTTTTAATAAATTTTATTTTAGTGTGTGTAAATATTTTTTTTGTTGTTGTCAAATTCCCCAACAACTTTGGGAACAAGACTATAAAAGTAAATTAGTTAAAGATCGTTAGATTAAGATGAGTAAGTCGGTTTGCTCCTGGTAACAGAATATTTGGATAAGAAATTGTAAATTTTATAATTTAAAAGTTTTAAAGTATTAGTAAATTTTTTGAAGAATGGAAACGAAAAAGAAATTACATCTATTAAGAAAAAAATTAAAGTATCTTAGAAGTCAACTAAGGCGATCGCCAACTTTTCTATAGAGAATTAAGGCGATCGCCAACTTTTCTATAGAGAATTAAGGCGATCGCCAACTTTTCTATAGAAAACTAAGGCGATCGCCAACTTTTCTATAGAAAACTAAGGCGATCGCCAACTTTTCTATAGAAAACTAAGGCGATCGCCAACTTTTCTATAGAAAACTAAGGCGATCGCCAACTTTTCTATAGAAAACTAAGGCGATCGCCAACTTTTCTATAGAAAACTAAGGCGATCGCCAACTTTTCTATAGAAAACTAAGGCGATCGCCAACTTTTCTATAGAAAACTAAGGCGATCGCCAACTTTTCTATAGAAAACTAAGGCGATCGCCAACTTTTCTATAGAAAACTAAGGCGATCGCCAACTTTTCTATAGAAAACTAAGGTGATCGCCAACTTTTCTATAGAAAACTAAGGCGATCGCCAACTTTTCTATAGAAAACTAAGGCGATCGCCAACTTTTCTATAGAAAACTAAGGCGATCGCCAACTTTTCTATAGAAAACTAAGGCGATCGCCAACTTTTCTATAGAAAACTAAGGCGATCGCCAACTTTTCTATAGAAAACAAAGGCGATCGCCAACTTTTCTATAGAAAACTAAGGCGATCGCCAACTTTTCTATAGAAAACTAAGGCGATCGCCAACTTTTCTATAGAAAACTAAGGCGATCGCCAACTTTTCTATAGAAAACTAAGGCGATCGCCAACTTTTCTTTAGAAAACTAAGGCGATCGCCAACTTTTCTATAGAAAACTAAGGCGATCACCAACTTTTCTATAGAAAACTAAGGCGATCGCCAACTTTTCTATAGAAAACTAAGGCGATCGCCAACTTTTCTATAGAAAACTAAGGCGATCGCCAACTTTTCTATAGAAAACTAAGGCGATCGCCAACTTTTCTATAGAAAACTAAGGCGATCGCCAACTTTTCTATAGAAAACTAAGGCGATCGCCAACTTTTCTATAGAAAACTAAGGCGATCGCCAACTTTTCTATAGAAAACTAAGGCGATCGCCAACTTTTCTATAGAAAACTAAGGCGATCGCCAACTTTTCTATAGAAAACTAAGGCGATCGCCAACTTTTCTATAGAAAACTAAGGCGATCGCCAACTTTTCTATAGAAAACTAAGGCGATCGCCAACTTTTCTATAGAAAACTAAGGCGATCGCCAACTTTTCTATAGAAAACTAAGGCGATCGCTAACTTTTCTATAGAAAACTAAGGCGATCGCCAACTTTTCTATAGAAAACTAAGGCGATCGCCAACTTTTCTATAGAAAACTAAGGCGATCGCCAACTTTTCTATAGAAAACTAAGGCGATCACCAACTTTTCTATAGAAAACTAAGGCGATCGCCAACTTTTCTATAGAAAACTAAGGCGATCGCCAACTTTTCTATAGAAAACTAAGGCGATCGCCAACTTTTCTATAGAAAACTAAGGCGATCGCCAACTTTTCTATAGAAAACTAAGGCGATCGCCAACTTTTCTATAGAAAACTAAGGCGATCGCCAACTTTTCTATAGAAAACTAAGGCGATCGCCAACTTTTCTATAGAAAACTAAGGCGATCGCCAACTTTTCTATAGAAAACTAAGGCGATCGCCAACTTTTCTATAGAAAACTAAGGCGATCGCCAACTTTTCTATAGAAAACTAAGGCGATCGCCAACTTTTCTATAGAAAACTAAGGCGATCGCCAACTTTTCTATAGAAAACTAAGGCGATCGCCAAGTTTTCTATATTTGTATGTAACATAATTTTCGTTCTCATCCTTTAGTAATATGAGTAAAGCTAAAATTTGGTCTGAGCTTAATTCTTAATTATGACTTAATATTAAAATAAGCCTTCCTTTTTTTATAAATATTAATATTCGATATCACATTAAATTCTTTTTATATATTTCATCTTTTTTATTTGTTTAAAATATTAAGTAATTTGATTTTGCAATTTCTTTTTGTTGTTATTTCTTGTTTTGAAGCAAATAATTGCGTTTTCTAAACAAATTATAAAAAGTTATATACAATAGAATTCCTGTTAAATTTTCCCTCTTTTTAGTTGAAAAATAACCTTAAGAAATCTTTGAAAGCTGACGAATTGCTTGTCTGTCTTTCTTTCTTTTCAAATGTTTGAACAATGCAAAAAGTTCGTTTTCTAAGTCTTTTGTTTGGTGTAGAGGCATTAGTGAAAAAAAAGCATCTAACAATGACGTAGAAAAGGCTTGGCTAGAGATCTCAATTAATTATTCAAAAATATTAATTACTTTTTGGTTAAATAAATAATTGATTAATTAAAATTTGTAAGTTTATTACTGGTTCCGTTTTTTAAAGGAAATTTTGATAAAAGGAAGATTGATTAGAGAACATGTAGAAAATAATTTGAGTTGAAAGTTTTTATGATTTCGCAAATAATATTCTATATTGTTGCTTCATGCTATCATAAATCGCTCCATATTCCAATTTAAAAAATTTATTTTATTACCAAATTATTCTAAAAAATTTCTTTTTCGCAAAAAACTTTTTGAAAGCATTTATAAATTTGATTGATTTATTTCCACCATAATTCTACTATTTATTCTAAATTATGTTTCTATTTTAGAAAACATAATAAAAGTCTCATAAATTTAAACACTCACTCAAGTTTAAAGATTAAATAATTCCGCTTTGTCGTGACTAAGTGAAAGAAATATTTATATTGTTTCTTTTTTAACCAAATCAAATCCTATTCGATGGTTTTGAAAACCGCAAATAAATTTTGGGTGATTTTATAAAGTTTAAAACATTTAAACTTTAAAGACAACTTAATTACACTGGACAACATAACAAATTCTATCAATTTCTTTAGAAAACTTGTTCGGTCGCCAACTTTTCTATAGCAAATTAAGATAATCGTCAGGCGATCGCTAAGTTTTCTAAAGAAAACTCAGGCGATCGCCAACTTTTCTATAGAAAAATCAGGCGATCGCCAACTTTTATGTAGAAAACTCGGGCGATCGCTAACTTTTCTATAGGTATCTCAGGCGATCGCCAACTTTTCTATAGAAAACTTTGGCGATCACCAACTTTTCTATAGAAAACTTTGGCGATCACCAACTTTTCATAGAAAACTTTGGCGATCACCAACTTTTCTATAGAAAACTTTGGCGATCACCAACTTTTCTATAGAAAACTTTGGCGATCACCAACTTTTCTATAGAAAACTTTGGCGATCACCAACTTTTCTATAGAAAACTTTGGCGATCACCAACTTTTCTATAGAAAACTTTGGCGATCACCAACTTTTCTATTGAAAACTTTGGCGATCACCAACTTTTCTATAGAAAACTTTGGCGATCACCAACTTTTTTATAGAAAGCTTTGGCGATCACCAACTTTTCTATAGAAAGCTTTGGCGATCACCAACTTTTCTATAGAAAACTTTGGCGATCACCAACTTTTCTATAGAAAACTTTGGCGATCACCAACTTTTCTATAGAAAACTTTGGCGATCACCAACTTTTCTATAGAAAACTTTGGCGATCACCAACTTTTCTATAGAAAACTTTGGCGATCACCAACTTTTCTATAGAAAACTTTGGCGATCACCAACTTTTCTATAGAAAACTTTGGCGATCACCAACTTTTCTATAGAAAACTTTGGCGATCACGAACTTTTCTAAAGAAAACTTTGGAGATCACCAACTTTTCTATAGAAAACTTTGGCGATCACCAACTTTTCTATAGAAAACTTTGGCGATCACCAACTTTTCATAGAAAACTTTGGCGATCACCAACTTTTCTATAGAAAACTTTGGCGATCACCAACTTTTCTATAGAAAACTTTGGCGATCACCAACATTTCTATAGAAAACTTTGGCGATCACCAACTTTTCTATAAAAAAACTAAGGCAATCACTAACTTTTCTATAAAAAACTAAGGCAATCACTAACTTTTCTATAAAAAACTTAGGCCATCACCAATTTTTTCTATAGAAAATTTTTCTATAGAAAAAATTGCACAAAATGTTTTTTGGTCAAATTATCAAATAGAGTTTAAATTTGTATGTTATTACTTTCCCGATGTAAGAAGGTCTATCCATTTGACTTATTTTGGAAGCAGCTTAGTTTTTTTTTGTTTTGTCTGTCAGTCAGTCTGTCTTTTATTTAACCATTAAAGAAATGCCATTATTTGCTGACCATAACATTTAATCGTGACCAGTATCAAGTTTATAATAAAAAAAAACTAAAAATAAACCCCAAAAATACCACAAAAATTTAAAGCATTTAAAAACATTTTTTTTGTTTTTCAAAGCAATAAAAGATGAATCAAACAATAAAACTTCGAAAACAGAAATAAGTCATCATGCATCCGCTTTAGGAGGAGGCAAACTCTATTATTTGGTTTGTTCAAAACTTCCATTATTTGCTATAATTTTCTTTTGTGGTCTTAAATGTTGCAATATCCTTAACTTTAAAATAATTGCTATTAAACTAAAATTGTATTAATAATAATTAAATATTGATATACATTTTCTATTCATTTATAAAATTATTATGCGTGAGTGTTGAACTATTTCTCGCGCCCTAATTTCGAAATCTTGTGAAATGTGTAACGTTTTAAAGAAACCGCATTTTACATTTGACACCTTAAGGCATTTTTTTCAACTTGTCTTTTTAACAAGTTCAAAATATTCAATATTATTGTAATAGTTTGTATTTTTTTTCCTACTTTATCATGTTTTTCTGCTTAATTAGTTTTGCATTGGCTTAAATTTTTATTTGTATAATTAGTTGTTAATGAAAAGTTTGATCTATTAAATGTTATTATTAAATTATTTCATGTTATTTGTTATTTTTTGTTTTTGTTGGTTTTTGTAGTCAAACTTAATTGAATTTTATTTACATTTTGATCAATCATCATCAGTGATGGATGATTTTTCGGTTGAAATAGATGTAGAGCGATTACTTAATGCATCCATTTATTTATTTACCTAAGACTTACGCAATGTCAACTTGTACGACAAATGTTTTAAATTTTTATAGAAATCGTTATAAAATATTGTAAGGTCATATGCAAGGTTGAAATGCATTTTTATTGGAATGTCTACCTGCATATTTAATAGTGTGGAGCCCAGTCATAATCAACATCAACGTAACGAAATGGAGCTGTACTGGCGCCTTTGACCACATCATAAGGGAGAAAAAGAGTCAAAAGGAAATTGTTAGAAGAGGAGGGCGTTCAACATTGTGATAGCGGAAACGAAGCCAAAAAGCTATCAAAGCTTTAAACTCTAATCATAAAATTCATAAACTGGCATTAACTTATATATATGTTTTTAAAATATTGTGTTGTAATGTTGTATTTCCCTACAGAAGCCATAATCGATATATAATTTGAGAATTGATATAGCAAAGCTTTTTAAAGCTTAATTAATTATATGTAGTAGTAGTTTCTCATAAATTATATGTAGTAGTTTTCTCATAATTTTCCTATCAATTTAAAAAAAATCATTAAAATAGTGAATTTTCGACAAAATTTCCTATAAATAGTAAATTTTTTAAAAATTTCCCACAAATAGTCAATTTTAGAAAAAATTTCTATAAATAGTAAATTTTTGAAAAAATTTCCTATAAATACTAAATTTTCGAAAAATGTCTTATAAAAAGTAAATTTTCGAAAAATTTCCTATAAATAGGAAATTTTTAAAAAATTTCCTATAAGTAGGAAATTTTCGAAAAATTTCCTATAAATAGGAAATTTTCGAAAAATTTCCTATAAACAGACAATTTTCGAAAACTTTCCTATAAATAGTAAATTTTCGAAAAATTTCCTAAAAATAGTCAATTTTCAAAAAATTTCCTAAAAATAGTCAATAAATAGTAAATTTTTGAAAAATTTCCTATAAATAGTAAATTTTTGAAAAATTTACTATAAATAGTCAATTTTCGAAAAATTTCCTATAAATAGTCAATTTTCGAATGATTTACTATAAATTGTATATTTTCGAAAAATTTAATATAAATAGTAAATTTTCGAAAAATTTCCTATAAATAGAAAATTTTCGAAAAATTTCCTATAAATTGTAAATTTTAGCAAAAAAAAATTCCTATAAATATTCAATTTTTAAAAAATTTTTTATAAATAGTAAATTTTCTGAAAATTTCCTATAAATAGTAAATTTTCTGAAAATTTCCTATAAATAGTAAATTTCTGAAAATTTCCTATAAATAGTAAATTTTCTGAAAATTTCCTATAAATAGTAAATTTTTGAAAAATTTCCTATAAATAGTAAATTTTTGAAAATTTTCCTATAAATAGTAAATTTTTGAAAAATTTCCTATAAATAGTAAATTTTTGAAAAATTTCCTATAAATAGTAAATTTTTGAAAAATTTCCTAAAATAGTAAATTTTTGAAAAATTTCCTATAAAAAGGAAATTTTTGAAAGATTTCCTATAAAAAGTAAAATTTTGAAAAATTTCCTATAAAAAGTAAATTTTTGAAAAATTTCCTATAAATAGTAAATTTTTAAAAAAATTTTCTATAAATAGTAAATTTTTGAAAAATTTCCTATAAATAGTAAATTTTTGAAAAATTTCCTATAAATAGTAAATTTTTGAAAAATTTCCTATAAATAGTAAATTTTTGAAAAATTTCCTATAAATAGTAAATTTTTGAAAAATTTCCTATAAATAGTAAATTTTTGAAAAATTTCCTATAAATAGTAAATTTTTGAAAAATTGCCTATAAATAGTAAATTTTTGAAAAATTTCCTATAAATAGTAAATTTTTGAAAAATTTCCTGTAAATAGTAAATTTTTGAAAAATTTCCTAAAAAAGTAAATTTTTGAAAAATTTCCTAAAATAAAAAATTTCTAATAAAAAGTAAATTTTTTTTCCTATAAAAAGTAAATTTTTGAAAAAATTTCCTATAAAAAGTAAATTTTTTCAAAAATTTCCTATAAAAAGTAAATTTTTGAAAAATTTCCTATATTTTCGAAAAATTTCCTAGAAATAGTAAATTTTTGAAAACTTGCTAGTTAATAGTAAATTTTCGAAAATTTCCTATAAATAGTCAATTTTTGAAAAATTTCTTATAAATTGTAAATTTTTGAAATTGTTTCTTTAAATGGTAGGTAAACATGGATGAAGTCTTATGGTAAGGAAGCAAAGGAAGGAAAAATAAAATTGGCTGTAGTATAAAAAGATTCAAACTAACAACAGATGGCGCAACTAGAAAAACCTACTGTTGATCATTTTACCTACAATTTGAAATTAGTTTAAACAATTTTTTGAAAAACTCTGAAGCTAACAAGGTTAAATGACCCATATCATCTATTAGAAAAAAATTTAAATATTTAACAACTCTTTAAAAATTTAATTGATAACAATTGAGTTCAAACTTTAGTCTTTAATGTTAACTTTAAAAATAAAATAAAGAAAAAACGCGGGTTAACAAAAAAGGAAAAACAAAACAAATTAAATGAAATGATGAATCTGTTAATTGGTTTTTTTGGTATTGTCTTAAAGTTAAAACAATAGGTTTTAATGAAAAATAAAGAAACACAAATTTATTTATAGAAATTAACTAATTTTTTAAAATAAAAAGAAACAAAAACTAATTATGTTGGTTTATAAAATTTTTAAATACCAAACTCTTAATAAACAAACAAAGATGACTTTAACTAATCATCATCATCTTATCATTATGATTAATATTATCCTCTAAAGTTACCAAAAAACAAGCAAACAATAATTCCTTCAAGAATCAAATAAAATTTTATAACACAATTAATGTTTAATTATACTAAATAAACAGAAAAAACTGTATAATAAAACACCTAATTATTTATAAACATTTAATTATAAAAATAATTAATTATTTTGTTAAGCAAAACTCGTTAAACTTGTATCATCGGAATAATAAAAAAATTAAAAGGAAACCTAAAAACTTTAATTAAAAACGAAAGTTTATTTTTGAATTTTCTGTTTTTTTTTATTAAATTTTTGCTTGCAACTGCTAAATCGTTAAGCCGTGGCCTATTGTATAGAAAAAATTGGCCCAATTTAAAGTTAACAGACAAAATACCATAAATAATGATTAAAAATTGCCAAAGTTTGAGTTTAGAATAATTTGTCCAGTCATGGCTCAATGTTTAAAATCCCCCTTAATTTATCATGTAATCATGTGTGTCATGACGATGTATATAAAATATTTTTGCAAAATACACAAATCATTATCGCACCTAGATTAGGGGGGTCCCAAGAAAAATAAATATTATTTTATCAAAACAAACACTTTGATTCCTCACCACAAGACTTCGTCTATGTTAAAATCTCTTTATTGGAACATTTTCGAAAATTTATTATTTAAAAGAATTTTTTTTTAAAATTTACTATTTTTAGGAAATTTTTAAGAAAATTGACTATTTATAGGAAATTTTTCGAAAATTCACTATTTATGGGAAATTTTTCGAAAATTGACTATTTATAGGAAATTCTTCGAAAATTTACAATTTATAGGAAGTTTTTTGAAAATTGACTATTTTTAGGAAATTTTTGGAAAATTGACTATTTTTAGGAAATTTTTCGAAAATTGACTATTTTTAGGAAATTCTTCGAAAATTTACAATTTATAGGAAGTTTTTTGAAAATTGACTATTTATAGGAAATTTTTCGAAAATTAACTATTTTAAGAAATTTTTCGAAAATTTACTATTTATAGGAAATTTTTCGAAAATTTACTATTTATAGGAAATTTTTCGAAAATTTTCTATTTTTAGGAAATTTTTCGAAAATTTACTATTTTTAGGAAATTTTTCGAAAAATTACTATTTATAGGAAATTTTTCGAAAATTTACTATTTATAGGAAAATTTTCGAAAATTTACTATTTATAGGAAATTTTTCGAAACTTTACAGAAAATTTTTCGAAAATAGACTATTTATAGGAAATTTTTCGAAAATTGACTATTTATAAGAAATTTTTCGAAAATTGACTATTTATAGGAAATTTTTCGAAAATTGACTATTAATAGGAAATTTTTCTAAAATTGAGTTTTTTTTTAGGAAATTTTTCGAAAATTTACTATTTTTAGGAAATTTTTCGAATATAGACTATTAAAAGGAAATTTTTCGAAAATTTACTGTTTTTAGGAAATTTTTCGAAAATTGACTATTTTTAGGAAATTTTTCAAAAATTGACTATTTATGGGAAATATTTTGAAAATTGACTATTTATAGGAATTTTTCGAAAATTTACAATATATAGGAAATTTTTTGAAATTTTTCAATAATTTACTATATTTAGGAAATTTTTCGAAAATTTACTTTTTTTAGGAAAATTTTCAAAAATTTATTATATATAAGAAATTTTTCGAAATTTGACTATTTATAGGAAATTTTTCGAAAATTTACTATTTAAAGGAAATGTTTCGAAAATTGACTATAATTAGGAAATTTTTCGAAAATTGACTATTTATGGGAAATTTTTTGAGAATTGACTATTTATAGCAATTTTTCGAAAATTGACTATTATTAGGAAATTTTTCGAAAATTGACTATTTATGGGAAATTTTTTGAAAGTTGACTATTTATAGGAATTTTTCGAAAATTTACAATATATAGGAAATTTTTCGAAAATTGACTATTTTTAGGAAATTTTTCAAAAATCTACTATTTATAGGAAATTTTTCGAAAATTTACTATTTATAGGAAATTTTTCGAAAATTTTCTATTTTTAGGAAGTTTTTCGAAAATTTACTATTTTTAGGAAATTTTTCGAAAAATTACTATTTATAGGAAATTTTTCGAAAATTTACTATTTATAGGAAAATTTTCGAAAATTTACTATTTATAGGAAATTTTTCGAAACTTTACAGAAAATTTTTCGAAAATAGACTGTTTATAGGAAATTTTTCGAAAATTGACTATTAATAGGAAATTTTTCTAAAATTGAGTTTTTTTTAGGAAATTTTTCGAAAATTTACTATTTTTAGGAAATTTTTCGAATATAGACTATTTAAAGGAAATTTTTCGAAAATTTACTGTTTTTAGGAAATTTTTCGAAAATTGACTATTTTTAGGAAATTTTTCAAAAATTGACTATTTATGGGAAATATTTTGAAAATTGACTATTTATAGGAATTTTTCGAAAATTTACAATATATAGGAAATTTTTTGAAATTTTTCAATAATTTACTATATTTAGGAAATTTTTCGAAAATTTACTTTTTTTAGGAAAATTTTCAAAAATTTATTATATATAAGAAATTTTTCGAAATTTGACTATTTATAGGAAATTTTTCGAAAATTTACTATTTAAAGGAAATGTTTCGAAAATTGACTATAATTAGGAAATTTTTCGAAAATTGACTATTTATGGGAAATTTTTTGAGAATTGACTATTTATAGCAATTTTTCGAAAATTGACTATTATTAGGAAATTTTTCGAAAATTGACTATTTATGGGAAATTTTTTGAAAGTTGACTATTTATAGGAATTTTTCGAAAATTTACAATATATAGGAAATTTTTCGAAAATTGACTATTTTTAGGAAATTTTTCAAAAATCTACTATTTATAGGAAATTTTTTGAAAATTGATTTTTTTGAGGAAATTTTTCGAAAACTTACTATTTATAGGAAATTTTTTAAAAATTTACTATTTATAGGAAAGTTTTCGAAAATTACTATTTATAGGAAATTTTTCGACAATATGCTTTTTATGGGAAATTTTTTGAAAATTGACTATTTATAGGAAATTTTTTGAAAATTGACTATTTTTATATTTCTGGGAGGCCCTTACTAATTTCTAAAGAGTTGCATTGACAGCTACTTTTGATTTCCTTTCTTCTCCATTAACAAAATAAAACTCCCTCATTCGTATAATACAATCACTAAATAAGAAGTTAAAGATTTTAAATAAATGAATGAAATATAATCAAATGAATCAAATATTCATAAGATAAACTATCGAATGCAAGTCATAACTAACTATTCATTGACTAACTTGGCCACGCAAACTGATCAATTGATCAATAGGTATCTTTGACTGCTATTGCCGCTGCTGCTGCAGTAGCAGACTAGACTAGACTGAACTACGGTTGTTTATTATTCATTTCGAAACGGTTTTTTTTACAAAAAAAAGCGCATTAAAAATTCCATTGTATTGGAAAAAATTGAATAGTAAGAAAAACTTTAGCAAAAAAAAAAACTCCCACTTGTTAGCTAAATTGACTTAAACTTCGGTTCATTTAACGGTTGCACGGCCCTGTAGACAATTAAAAAATCGTTATAGGTTTTTGGTAATGAGATCGGTTAATGATTCATTTGTATATGTTTCACTTCTTCGTAATTGGTTTATTAAAGGTTGTACTTTTAATTAGGAAATTTTAAATTAAATTGAAATTTGTTTCAAATTCGTGTTATAGTTTCGGCAAAAAACAATTGGAATACAATAAATGATTTATAAAATTTGTTTTTTAAAAATCGGAAGTGGTTTACATATTATTTAGAAATCAGTTCACCTAAGGCTACATATTTAGACAAATTAGATTTGACTATTCAAATTTAAAAACAATAGAGATACACTTTCAAAATTTTAATAACAAAGTCCTTGTCCTTAGAATTGCAAAATTTTAATTGTTATGAAATACAGATAATTTTGAGAAAAAAATAGCAAACTTTTGAAAAGTTTAATAAAATTCGTCAATATTGGCAAAATTTCCCAAAAATTGACAAGTTTCGAAAAATTTTCTATAAAAGTCAATTTTCGAAAAGTTTCATATTAATAGTCAATTTTCGAAAAATTTCCTATAGATAGTCAATTTTCAAAAAATTTCCTATAAATAGTCAATTTTCGAAAAATTCCCTTAAATAGTAAATTTAAAAAAAAAATTCATATATTAGTCAATTTTCGAAAAATTTCCTATAAATAGTTAATTTTCGAAAAATTTACTATAAATAGTAAATTTTCATAAAATTTCCTATAAATAATATATTATCGAAAAATATTCTTATTGTAGTCAATTTTCGAAAATTTCGTAAAAATACTCAATGTTTGAAAAGTTTCCTATAAATATTAAATTTTCGAAAAATTTCCTATAAATATTAAATTTTCGAAAAATTTCCTATAAATAGTCAATTTTCGAAAAATTTCCTATAAATGGTCAATTTTCGAAAAATTTCCCATAAATAGTAAATTTTCGAAAAATTTCGTACAAATAGTCAATTTTCGAAAAAATTCCTATAAATAGTCAATTTTCGAAAAAATTCCTATAAATAGTCAATTTTCGAAAAATTTCCTATAAATAGTCAATTTTCGAAAAAATTCCTATAAATAGTGAATTTTCGAAAAATTTCCTACAAATAGTCAATTTTCGAAAAATTTCCTATAAATAGTCAATTTTCGAAAAATTTCCTATAAATAGTTAATTTTCGAAAAATTTCCTATAAATAGTCGAAAATTTTCCTATAAATAGTCAATTTTCGAAAAATTTCCTATAAATAGTGAATTTTCGAAAAATTTCCTATAAATAGTCAATTTTCGAAAAATTTCCTATAAATAGTCAATTTTCGAAAAATTTCCTATAAATAGTCAATTTTCGAAAAATTTCTTATAAATAGTCAATTTTCGAAAAATTTCCTATAATTAGTCAATTTTCGAAAAATTTCCTATAAATAGTCAATTTTCGAAAAATTTCCTATAAATAGTAAATTTTCGAAAAATTTCCTATAAGTAGTCAATTTTCGAAAAATTTCCTATAAATAGTTAATTTCGAAAAATTTCTTACAAGTAGTAAATTTTCTAAAAAATTTCCTATAAGAAGTAAATTTTCGAAAAATTTCCAATAAAAAGTCGATTTTCAAAAAAGTTCCTATAAATAGTCAATTTTCGAAAAATTTCCTATAAATATTCAATTTTCGAAAAAATTCCTATAAATAGTCAATTTTTGAAAAATTTCCTATAAATAGTCAATTTTCAAAAAATTTCCTATAAATAGTCAATTTTCAAAAAATTTCCTATAAACAGTAAATTTTTGAAAAATTTCCTATAAATAGTAAATTTTCGAGTAATTTCCTATAAACAAGATGATGATAAATAGTCAATTTTCAAAAAAATTCCTATAAATAGTAAATTTTCCTATAAATGGTAAATTTTCGAAAAATTCCTATAAAAAGTAAATTTTCGAAAAATTTCCAATAAAAAGTCGATTTTCAAAAAAGTTCCTATAAATAGTCAATTTTCAAAAAATTGCCTATAAATAGTAAATTTTCCTATAAATGGTAAATTTTCGAAAAATTCCTATAAAAAGTCAATTTCCTATAAATAGTCAATTTTCAAAAAATTTCCCATAAACAGTAAATTTTTAAAAAATTTCCTATAAATAGTAAATTTTCGAGTAATTTCCTATAAACAAGATGATGATAAATAGTCAATTTTCAAAAAAATTCCTATAAAAAGTAAATTTTCCTATAAATTGCAAATTTTTGAAAAATTCCTATAAAAAGTAAATTTTCGAAAAATTTCCAATAAAAAGTCGATTTTCAAAAAAGTTCCTATAAATAGTAAATTTTCAAAAAATTGCCTATAAATAGTAAATTTTCCTATAAATGGTAAATTTTCGAAAAATTCCTATAAAAAGTCAATTTTCGAAAAATTTCCTATAAAAAATAAATTTTCGTAAAATTTCCCATTTGTTAACATCAAAGAATAAGATGAAAATTTAAAATTCGAAGAATTTTAAACCTTAAAAAACCACAACCATTGAACAAAAGGAAGGAATTAAAACTTTGAATTACCCGCATATAATTAACGTATGGGATCGTCAAGAAGTAGTTATTTCTTTTGTTTCTCAGACATAGAGGCGACCTTGACGATGGCCACTAGCCATCATCATCTTGTTCGTTATGTTGACGTCTTTTTGCGTTTCTTTCTACTTTTGAGCTTGGCTAAAGCTTTTTCTACATATTCGTATTAATGTAAAGTGTGTACATTTTCTCTAGAAATTTCAATGTAATCATTCTTATTTCGCAATAATTAAAAAACTATTTCAGCAGAATTTAATTTAAGTCAGATTTTTAAAAGAATCGTTTTAGCGGAAAAACTACATGAAATTTACAAGTTCTTGGTAGAGTAATTAATTAAGTCTTAAGTTTAAGTAATTTTTTTTTTTTGAAAATCGACAATTAATAAGAAAATTTTCAAAAATTTACTTTTTTTAAGAAATGTTTTTGAAAATTGGCAGTTTAAAAGGTATATTTAAAAAAAAAATTCCTATAAATAGTCAATTTTCGAAAATTCTCCTATATTTTCAATTCAATTTTCGAAAAAATTCCCATAAATAGTAAATTTTCGAAAAATTTCCAATAAATAGTAAATTTTCGAAAAATTTCCCATAAATAATAAATTTTACTTTTTTTAAGAAATGTTTTTGAAAATTGGCAGTTTATAGGAAATTTTCTTTGAAATAGTCAAATATTTATAGGAAAATTCTCTATTTAAATAATTTTTTTTTTAGAAAATATTTCGAAAAATTAATAGTAAACTTCAAAACTTTTTTTCGAAAATTTATTATTTATAGAAAATTTTTTAATAACTCACTTTTTTTGCAAAATTTTTCAAAAATTTACTTTTTATATGCTCCCCACTGTAAGTAGCTTTAGTTCTTGAAAATTATACTTAGAACAAGTTCTTCTTCTTTAGCCTTTAGGTCTTTCAAAATATTTGTTCTACAAGGTCGTTTGTTATATTTAAATAAAGAAAGACTTAGAAAAGCAAATGTTAATAACAAAAATTCTTTTAAAAAACTATTTTTCATATAAAAACAAAGAACAAAACAGGAAAAGAAAAAAGGAAAACCCTCACAAGTTTTACCACAAGTTCGTTTAAGTTTTAGTCAAGAGTTGCTGGTTGTTGCTGTAGCGTTTTGCTTACTTTAATATATAAACATATATGTGGAAATATTTTTTACGATGCTAAATTGTGGTTTTTAGTTAGTAATTACAATAGCTACGTCATTTAAAAAATAACCACAAAAGGGCATAAGAATGAGACACACTTTTTCTTACATATATATTTGTTAATAAAAATTTTAAAAATAAAAATTTCTTGAATTTTTGATACATATACATTTGAACGTTTTTATAAACATTTTTCAGAAGTAAATACTTTCACTATAATAAAAAAAAAATTCTATAAATAAATCGTTTTTTTTTAGTTTGCAAATATTTTATGTTTACAAACATTTTTTGTTTATAAACATTTATTGTTTATAAACATTTTTTGTTTATAAACATATTTTGTTTATAAACATTTTTTGTTTATAAACATTTTATGTTTTATAAACAGTTAAAGTTTATAAATATTTAACGTTTAGAATCATTTTATTTTTACAAACATTTTTTGTTTATAAACATTTTATGTTTAAAAACATTTTATGTTAATAAACATTTTACGTTTTTAAACATTTTATTTGCTTGTATATAAACATTTTAAGTTTATAAATATTTAATATTTATCAACATTTTGTATTTAGAAATATTTCATGTTAATAAATATTTTATGGTTCTAAACAATTGATGTTAATAAACATATTATGTTAATATCATTTGATGTTAATAAACATTTTATGTTTATAAACATTTCAGCTTATAAAAATTTTATATTTATAAACATATTATTCGTTTGTATATAAACATTTTAAGTTTATAAACATTTAATGTTTATCAATATTTTATATTTATAAATATTTGATGCTAATAAACATTTTATGTTTATAAACATTTCAGCTTATACAAATTTTATATTTATAAACGTTTTATTTGTTTGTATATAAACATTTTAAGTTTATAAACATTTAATGTTTATCAATATTTTATATTTATAAATATTTTATGGTTCTAAACATTTGATGTTAATAAACATTTTATGTTTATAAATATTTGATGTTAATAAACATTTTATGTTTATAAACATTTTATGCTTATAAAAATTGTATGCTATTTTATGTTTGGAAACATTGTATATTTAGAAATATTTTATGCTTATAAACATTTGACTATTTATGTTTATAAACATTTTATGTTAATAAACATTCTATGTTAATAAACATTTTATGTTAATAAACATTTTATGTTTATACAAATTTTATGTTCGATCGTTTTCAAATCGATCGATTTCATAAAAATAAGATATTTTTGAAAATGTTCCTATTAAAATAAGAATAGAAAAACAACAAATTTCCAATAAAAAATTTTGGAAATATTTCCTGTAAAAATAGGAAAAAATAAGAAATTTTTTATAAATTTCCTATAAAAATAAGAAATTTTTTATAAATTTCCTATAAAAATATGAAATTTTTTAAAAATTTTCTATGAAAATAAGAAATTTTTTATAAAAATTAGAATTTTGTGATAAATTTTCTATAAAAATAAGAAATTTTTGAAAATTTTCATATAAAAGTAAGAAATTTTTGAAAAATTTCCTATAAAAATAAGAAATTTTTCAAAAATTTCCGATAAAAATAACAAATTTTTGGAAAAATTCCGATAAAAATAACAAATTTTTGGAAAATTTCTTGTAAAAATAGGAAACTTAAAAAAAAATTCTTATAAAAATAGGAAATTTTTGAAAAATTTCCTATAAAAATACGAAATTTTTGAAAAATTTCTTATAAAAATTATAAATTTTTGATAAATTTCCTATAAAAAAAAGAAATTTTTGAAAAATTTCCTATAAAAATAAGAAATTTTTGACAAATTTCCTTTAAAAATAATAAATTTTTTAAACATTTTCTGTAAATTTTTGAAAAATTTCCTATAAAAATAAAGTTCTGAAAATTTTTTTAAAAAATAAGAAATTTTTAGAAAATTTCTTGTAAAAATAGGAAACTTTTTAAAAATTTCCTATAAAAATAAACAATTGCATAGGCGGCATCATTTGCTTGACTGCGACTTCTTATCAAATGCAGTCAGACATTAAAAAAACACACGGACTTTTTGAGCTGCCCTCGTAAAATGTTGATAATAATTTATTATCAAAACCCAGCAACAAAAAGTAAATGTTTGCTTGCATAGTTCGAAAAAAAACAGTACCTTATTAGATTGTACTGAACTTACGCACACACAAAAGTTATTTATTTTTTAGGTACCTAACTAAGTCGGAAACAAAGTTAGGTACACAAAGACACAATAAAAAAAGAACGGTACGTTAAAATAAGGTACAGCTCTTTAAGATTTTAGAGTATTTTTTAGTTAACTTTAGAGTACTTTAAAGTACTAAGTTACGAATCTTTAGATAACTCACTTGTAGCTGCTTTCGTAATATTTTGACGAAGTTTTGTTCTTGTGCATTCATAAATAACTCGTATATTTTAGTAAAAAATACCCAATAGTTCCATGATGACAAAATGAGCAGCGATTTAAAAATGTACTTTTTGGTTAATAAATTACTTCGTAATATGGAAGTGCTGGCTCATTGCTGAGGTAAAAGCGATTATTAACCTAATCTAATCAGAAGTTTATCTTGAAATCTTCAGACATTTTACCAACTGGGAAACAGTCCATCAATTTGGAACTGTTGGGAAATTCCTAAACATGCATATACACGCATAGCATGTCAATTGTGTTTGTATTGGTGACACAATTTTTTATGATATACACACAAATATAAGAAAGTGTTGCCAGGTTAGGGTTTTACATCCTAAACGATAGAATAATTTTTATTTGTTCGATAGCGTTATAAATTTATAGTTTACACTAACGTATATGGAGTAAAATGTAGTTGCAATTAATAAATATATTTTATGTTTTTACTACTATTATTTTTAAACACATAAAAGTAGTATCGTCAAATATGGGATGTTTTTGAAATTGCGTAACACAACTAAACTCAATGAAATCTAGAAATCAACTTTGTTGCCGATTTCTCCAATTTTGTAGCAAAAGTTAGAAATTAATATATTCATAAAATATTTAAATATCCCGTAAACCGCCTTTAAAAATAATTAAAAAAGCAGATTGCTTAATTATTTTCCTATTGTGGATAATAGTTAGACAAAATTTAATATACACTTTTGGCAATACTGTTATTCTCATTGTTGACAGCCTCATAAGAGTTCGTTAAAGTGAAGGTACGGAGTACGTTAAGGTACTCAACAAAGTACGTTATTTTTAGAGTACTTCGTGAAAGTTCGTTATGATAAAGGTTGTGTATTTTAACAGGTTCTCTAAAATTTTAAGGTACCTATACTTAAATTGAACACTTTGTTACGTATGTGACTTTGTACCGAACTTGCCTAGGTACAGTACGGTACCTTAAAATACAGTATTTTAGAGTATTTTTTCGAACTATGTTTGCTTGTGTCACAACAAATCATAATAATTAAGTTGAAACAACAGAATCACAGGGGACAAATTTAATAGTTTCTTAATAATATAGTTTTATTTTTTATTGTCACAAATTTATACTTTCCAAAAGAAGCGCATCCCCTCATTAAATGAATTTCGGTTGTTAATGTCTTTATTTAATGAGACAAAAGTCGCAGCCGCATACACAAATTACCCGACTGTCATTAAAATTTATAGAACTGGTTTCAAAGTAATGATTTCTTTTAAAATAATACCCACGATTTGTTAATAAAAAATATTGTCAAAATCCCTAAAGACATTAAAATATCAAAATAAACTAATTTATTTAATAATTTAAAATTTTTCTATATTTTAAATATAAATGTTATATTAATTTTTATTGTTATAGTTTTTTTTATTACATTTCTAGAACTAATGGGTTTTAGAACAAATGACTTAACGGCAAAGCAAAAATTTTAATATTCTTTGATTGAATTATCAATATCTTATGAATATTAATATTCGATGCGATCATTATAAATTTTTATAACTGCTAATATTTTAATCCAGTTTCGTTTTATCTCTCAAACCAAATCTCATAATTCTTAAAGTTTATGTGAGTTTTATTTGTTATTAGTATCGATAAGCTAAAATTATTAAATATTGTTGAAAGTTTTCGATACTTTTTCCTAATGGCGTTATTAGTATTTTATGGGTGTTTTTTTTATCTAAAACGCTAAACTAGTTTATAATTTCATTTGAATGCAAAAGTTTCACTAATCCTTTTAATTTAATTAAAACATACAATTTTATAAAAGTGATAACAAAAATGAAAACAAAACAATTTGGAAAAAAAATTCTTTAGAACTTTGCCGAAAAGAGTCTCAAATATGATGCAATAGAGATTTTTTCGATAAAAATTTCTCCTTTGGGGACAGTGGTGCCATTTTCAGATTCTGAACATAAATATGATATTTCAATAGTTAATATCTTAAAAAAATTTCTTGAAAAGAATAAACAAAAACTTTAAGATACATTAAAAAGTTATGGGCATCTAAATTTCAGATTTATTTCAAAGTTTTAGACAAAAAATACTTTTTAATTTTTTGAAAAAACTTTAAAATTTTCCTAAAAAAATTATGTTAAAAATTTTGAATACAAAAATTTTTAATCTAAAAAAAAAAAATATATCGAAAATTTTAAATTTAAAACTTTTAGTTCAAATAATAAATAAAAATTTTTCTTTAGAAATTTTTTCTTTTCTATAGAAAATTTTTTCTTTATAAAAATTTTTCTATATAAAATTTTCCTCTATAAAAAAAGAAAATTTTTCGTTATCAAAATTTTTCTATAGAAAATTTTTTATTTATCAAAAATTTTTCTATAGAAAATTTTTCGTTATCAAAAATTTTTCTATAGAAAATTTTTCGTTATCAAAAATTTTTCTATAGAAAATTTTTCGTCATCAAACATTTTTCTAAAGAAAAATTTTTCGTTATCAAAAATTTTTCTATAGAAAATTTTTTGTTATCAAAAATTTTGCTATAGGAAATTTTTCGTTATCAAAAATTTTTCTATAGAAAATTTTTCGCTATCAAAAATTTTTCTATAGAAAATTTTTTGTTATCAAAAATTTTGCTATAGGAAATTTTTCGTTATCAAAAATTTTGCTATAGGAAATTTTTCGTTATCAAAAATGTTTCTATAGAAAATTTTTCGTTATCAAAAATTTTTGTATAGAAAATTTTTCGTTATAAAAATTGTTCGTTATAAAATTTTTTCTATAGAAAATTTTTCGATATCAAAATGTTTCTATAGAAAATTTTTTGAAATAAAAATTTTTTAAATATAAAAATTTTTATAAAGGAAAATTTTCTATAAAAAAATTTCTATAAAGAAAAAAATTTTATAACCAAAATTTTTCTGTAAAAACAATTTTTTTAACGAAAAATTTTCTATAGAAAAATTTATATAGCGAAAAACTTTCTATAGAAAAATATTTGTAAGAAAAAATTTTCTATAGAAACATTTTTTAACCACAAATTTTCTATAGAAAAATTTTTGTAGGGACAAATTTTCTATAGAATTTTTTTTTTAAGGAGAAATTTTCTATAAAACATTTTTCTGATGAAAAATTTTCTATAGAAAAATTCTTATAAAGAAAAATTTTCTATAAAAAAAAAATTTTACAGAAAAATTTTCAATAAAAAAATTTTTATAACGAAAAAATTTTCTATAGAAAAATTTTTATTACGAAAAATTTTCTATAGAAAAATTTTATAACGAAAAATTTTTATAACGAAAAATTTTATAACGAAAAATTTTTATAACGAAAAATTTTCTATAGAAAAATTTTTATAACGAAAAATTTCTATAACGAAAAATTTTCTGCAGAGAAGTTTTAATAACAAAAAATTTTCTATAGAAAAATTTTTATAACAAAAAATTTTCTACAGAAAAATTTTCATAACGAAAAATTTTCTATAAAAAAATTTTTATAACGAAAAGTTTTCTATGAAAAATTTTTTATATCGAAAAATTTTCTATAGAAAAAATTTTATATTGAAAAATTTTCTATAGAAAAAATTTTAATCCGAAAAATTTTCTACATAAAATTTTTATGTCGAAAAATTTCTATCAAAAATTTTTATATCGAAAAATTTTCTATAAAAAATTTTTGTTTTGAAATTTTTCAATATAAAAATAGAAAAATTTTCTATAGAAAAATTTTTATAATAAATTTTCTATAGAAAAGAAAATTTTGTATAGAAAAATTTTTAAAACGCAAAAATGCTCTATAGAAAAATGTATATACCGAAAATTTTTTTTTTACAAAAATATTTATACCGAAAAATTGTTTATACAAAAATTTTTATACCGAAAAATTGTTTATAGAAAAAAATTTATATCGAAAAACATTCTGTAGAAAAAAGTTTATAACGAAAAATTTTCTACGTAAAATTTTTATATCGAAAAATTTCTATTAAAAATTTTTATATCGAAAAATTTTTATTTATTTATTTTTATTTTTCTAGAAAAATTTTTATAACAAAAAATTTTCTATAGAAAAATTTTTATTACAAAAGCTTTTCTATAGACAAATTTTTATGGCGAAAACTTTTCTATAGAAAAATTTTTATGGCGAAAAATTTTCTATAGAAAAATTTTTATAATGAAAAATTTTCTATAGAAAATTTTGTATAGAAACATTTTTAAAACACAATAATATTCTATAGAAAAATTTTTATACCGAAAACTTTTTTATTTATACCGAAATATTTTTTATACAAAAATTTTTTATAGAAACATTTTTATATCGAAAAACTTTCTACAGAAAAATTTTTATATCGAAAAATTTTCTATATAAAAATTTTTATATCGAAAAATTTTCTATATAAAAATTTTTATATCGAAAAATTTTCTAAATAAAATTTTTGTATCGAAAAATTTCTATCAAAAATTTTTGTATCGAAAAATTTCTATTAAAAATTTTTATATCGAAAAATTTTCTATAAAAAATTTTTATATCAAAAAATTTTTAATTAAAAAGTTTTACTGTAGTGTATTGCACTAAGAATCCCAATTTATTACAATTATTTATTATTGTAATAAATAGTTTTTTGATAAAACCAAAAAATGTTGGTGGGGAAACCTTTCCTCGACGCGTTTCGATGGTTGGTTAGACCATCTCATCAGGAGGATTATCCCTAATTCTAAATTTTTCAACATAAAAATAGAAAAATTTTTATATCGAAAAATTTTCTATAGAAAAATTTTTATATCAAAAAATTTCCTATAGAAAAATTTTGATAACGAATTTTCTATAGAAAAGAAAATTTTCTATAGCAAATTTTGTATAGAAAAATTTTTTAAACGCAAGAATGTTCTATAGAAAAATTTTTATGTTCTATAGAAAATTTTTTATAGAAAAATTTTTATACCGAAAAATTTTTTATACAAAAATTTTTATACCGAAAAAATTTTTATAAAAAAATTGTTATACCGAATAATTTTTATACAAAAATTGTTATACCGAACAATTTTTTATAGAAACATTTTTATACCGAAAACTTTTTTATAGAAAAACTTTCTATAGAAAAATTTTTATAACGAAAACTTTGTATAAAAAAATTTTCTATAGAAAAATGTTTATATCGAAAAATTTTTTATAGAAAAATTTTTATATCGAAAAACTTTCTATAGAAAAATTTTTATAACGAAAAATTTTCTATAGAAAAATTTTTATATCGGAAAATTTTTTATAGAAAAATTTTTAAATCGAAAAATTTTCTATAGAAATATTTTTAATCCGTAAAATTTGTTATTAAAAATTTTTTACATTGAAAAATTTGTATATAAAAAAATCTTTATATTAATAAATTTATCTCCAATTGTTACATTGAATTAAGGCACTGTGCATTATTTGACAAGCTAAGGACAGTTTGCTTCAATACTTTTTTTTTGATAAATTAGATTTTTTTGGAATTTCTTGAACTTTATCTCAAAAATGTAGATTATTTTCTGATATTATTAATATATTTAAAAATGTATATTAATGTTAAAATTATGATAATAATCTCAATATTTTACATGTGCTTAAAAGAACATGTTTGAACAAGTTTTAGCATGTTTCAAGATTTTATGCTATTACTTTTTGTTACATTTTATTAAATTTTAACAACTTTTATAACAAGGTTATTAATTTAGACGATTTAATGTAACTTTTAGATTCTAAAGTTGACACCAGTTACAAAAGAGATCAAGTTCTATGAATTAATTTGTTAATAAAATTACAATATTATTTTTTTTTTGTTTAACATAAATATTTTTAATAACAATTAATAAAGCAAAATTTGTTACTTCATTTAAATAAAACGAGAATTATATTTATGTTAAGTTTAAGTCTGGGAACAATTAAATAAACAGTCAATACCTATCAATTCTATAGCATCAGAACTATTTAATTAATAGTGAGCAATAGGTCAAAGCAGTCTTAATAATACCTTAAACAAATCTTAAAGAAGAATTAAAATATTAATGAATATCAATGATTTGAATTTCTGATATTAACAAGAACAAGTAAGAGTGTTATATTCGGCTGTGCCGAATCTTATATACCCACCATCAAGTTGTGTTAAATTTAGAAACATATCTCATATATCTACAAGGGTGCAGCTAATTCAAAATCTGCACCAAAACTGGAAAAATCGCTAAGCTATAAGGTATTGTTGGTAAAACCTTTGGACTAAATTAGGTTTCCGTAGCTTTATAGTTCAACATTCAAAAATATTTTAGTGGTTTCCCCAGTATTTACTTTGATCAAAATTCGGTCTCATAACCAGGTATAGTTTTACATTAATAAGTTGTTAAATACTTTTCGTTGTGATTAATATGTAGTTAGGCTAAACACGTTAATAGTAATACGACAGGTCCATATATTTCGTTATGAGTTCCTAATGCATTCATCATATATAAAGTCTGGGCTGAACATTGATTGATGCCTATATAATTTCATAGGTGCAATCTTAATATAATGAATGTACCTCCAAATCTTTTTGATTGTAGATATAAAAAGGGGATGTTATATATATAAGAATTATAGCCAAATGTTGACCGATTATAACAAAATTTTACACACTGGCTGGTATATATAGAGAGCTTATTCTTGCAAAATTTAGTGACCATAGCTATCATAGTTTCTAATTTAATAGCTTTTAACTGGCCTTTGCTAAAATTTATGGTTTCCGTGAGTGTTTTTCACATGAAAACTTAAGTCAAATATGGACTGATTCCTATAAAATTTGATAAACTGATCAAAAATTGCATAAAACTTCCCTATTTTAAATTTAATCGTCATAGCTATTACAATTGTATTCAATTTATCAGCATTAATGTGTTTCCCGGGGCGGGGTTATATGGGAGCTCTAACTAAATTTGAACCGATTTTGTCCATTTTCAACACACATCTTTTTCAAGATATCCAAAATACTTTTGTAAAATTTTGTCCCTCTAGCTCTTTTCGTTAAGGCGCTATCGTGCTTTTATCTGACGGACAGACGGACATAAACAACCTTTTCTTTATGTATTTTTGTGTTTCCATAAGTTTTTTATATGGGAGCTATGGTCAAATGGTGACCGATTGTGACGAAATTTTGCACACTGACTGGCATTGACATAAGACTTCCTTGTGCTTAATTTAGTCTTACTAGCTCTTGTAGTTAAGGAGCTATCACGATTTTATCTGACGGACAGACGGACATAAATCCCCTTTTCTTTTTGAATTTTTGTGTTTTCGTAAGTTTTTTATATGGGAGCTAGGTCAAATAGTGACCGATTGTGACAAAATTTTGCACACTGGCTGGCATTGACATAAGACTTCCTTGTGCTTAATTTAGTCTTACTAGCTCTTGTAGTTAAGGAGCTATCACGATTTTATCTGACGGACAGACGGACACAAATCCCCTTTTCTTTTTGAATTTTTGTGTTTTCGTAAGTTTTTTATATGGGAGCTAGGTCAAATAGTGACCGATTGTGACAAAATTTTGCACACTGGCTGGCATTGACATAAGACTTCCTTGTGCCTAATTTAGTCTTACTAGCTCTTGTAGTTAAGGAGCTATCACGATTTTATCTGACGGACAGACGGACATAAATCCCCTTTTTTTTTGGAATTTTTGTGTTTTCGTAAGTTTTTTATATGGGAGCTAGGTCAAATAGTGACCGATTGTGACAAAATTTTGCACACTGGCTGGCATTGATATAAGACTTTCTTGTGCCAAATTTAGTGGTTATATCTGTTATACTTTTAGATTTATTGGCATTTAAGTGTATTTTGGGTGAAATTTAGCCTGTTTTCGTAAGTTTTTTGTATGGGAGCTATGGCTAAATGTGAACCGATTTCGATGAAATTTTATATGCTGCCTAGTGCTTATCTAAAACTTCTAGATACCAAATTTTGTCATCATAACTGTCATAATTTGTCATTTATTAGCAAATAAGCGATTAGCCTAGACGAGGTTATACGGGAGCTATGGCCAAATGCTAACCCCAATTTCAATACCAAAATTTTCTCATAGATAAAGAATGTTTTTGCTAAGTTTCAGTTAGCTAGCTCTTTTCGTTTAGACGTTATCGTGATTTCAACAGACAGACAGACAGACAGACGGACAGACAAACGGACATAGCTCAATTGTCTTAGAATTTCATAAGGATTCAGAATATATATCGTTTTTGATTTTTGAACCAATATTAAGGAAATTACAAACGGAATGACAATCTCAATATACCCCCCATTCTTTTTGATGGTGGGTATAAAAATCTTATAAGATTTTAGCATCTCTATTAAATATTCGGCCCAGAAAACCAAGAACATACTCGATTATGTGTAGGGTATAAAAATAATTATTATTTAAAAAACACTTTTGAATTTTAAATGAAAAATATGATAAACGACCACAAAATGATAATTTTCAACAAATTTGTTGTTAAACAAATTTCTGTATAGACATTTCAATTTAAGCCTACTTATATATGAATAATATTTATATATGAATAATATTTTTATCAATAAAAAATCGAACAAAAAAATCAAATTTATTTTACAAGTTTGTAATATTAAAATATGCAATAGGCAACATGCCCGGCACCTTTTAAATAATAGTTTTTTATATGATTAAATTTTAGTTATTGAAACAATGTAGCATCACTTTTTGTGTACAAACATTTTTATAAATTTATTTTATTTTAACATCAGATTTTAATTTATTTAGACAACATTCTTACAGCGTTGGCAAATAAATTAAAACAGTTATAAATTAAAAAAAATATTATTTGAATGGAAAAATTAAAAAAAAAAAAACCAAAATTTTATTCAAATAACAAAATTTTGTTCAACATCTGATTCATAGTTTTTGCTATTTCTTTCTATTCATCATTTCCGATTTTACTAAAGTTTGTCTTTTTCTTTTACAAATATTAATACAGTTGGGCTAAAAATAAGGCTACATATTCTAGTTTAAATTTTGTGATTTTTTACTCCTAAGGCTATTGTGGAAAATTTTCTTTTAAAAAGGTTTGTTTTCTAAGTCTTTTGTTTGGAAATATCATTTTTGTTATACCCAAAAGTCATTATTTTTTTCTTCTTAAGCTTGAAAATAGTTAAGGAAATCATCTTAGAAAAAAGTTTGTGTTCTAAGTCTTTTGTTTTAGAATATAACATTTTAAGATGATATGTAACTCAATCGAATAAATTTATAATTTTAATTCGAAAATAGCAACAAATTTACAACTTAATTCAAATTTTTCAAAATGTAAATTTTTTGTTGAACTAAAATATTTCCTTAAATCTTGTTTATTTTTAAAAATGCATGGCAATCCCTTCAACAAAGAAGAGTTTTTCAATATAATTGCCCTTTTTATTTAGAAAAGTTGTCTTTAAGTGCGATAAAATTAAATATTATGGCGTTTATACAATATTTTGATATAATTTTGTAGGACGATTTGTCTTTAGCAGGAGTAGGCAGCCTATACCACCAGTAGCCGACGAATTTTTTCAATTTTCGTAAATACCACGATCATTAATAAAACTCGTGAAAATGAGTATTAAAATCATTCAGTTGGAATTTGGATGTTAACAGAGTTGGTTGGTGCCGCTTTGTTAAAGAAAAGACAAAATCCAATTTATAGCAAAAAACTACATGGTTCGAGAGAACAAAGAAATATAATCTCGAATATTGTTGCCAGGACATTATTATTTTTGTAAACATTGGGAATAATTTTGCAAATATTGAGAATATTTTTCAAAACAGAAATAAAGTTTAGTATTAAGCAATTTTAGATTTTTATATTTTTTTAGATATTTTCGATCCAAAATTTTTTTTTGTAAATAAATTTTTAAAAAAAATTTTTCTTTGGCAAATTGTTCGATAAAAATTATATTTTATAAAAAATTTTTCGATAAAAATATTTTTAAATCAAAAAATTTTCAAATCTTATATAGAAAAATTTTTGATAAAGAAATTTTCTATAAAAAAATTTTTGATACAAAAATTTTTTACAGAAAAATTTTGGATGAAAAAATTTTTTATAGAAACATTTTTGAATAAAAATTTTTCTATAGAAAAATTTTTGATAAAAAAATTTTCTGTAGAAAAATTTTTGATAAAAAAATTTTCTACAGAAAAAATTTTTGATACAAAAATTTTGTATAGAAAAATTTTGGATGAAAAAATTTTTTATAGAAAAATTTTTGATTAAAAACTTTTCTATAGAAAATTTTCTGTAGAAAAATTTTTGATAAAAAAAATTTTCTATAGAAAAATTTTTTGATAAAAAAATTTTCTGTTGAAAAGTTTTTGATAAAAAAAATTTCTATACAAAAATTTTTGATAAAAAAATTTAAAAACAAATGGAGTAGAGAATTTTTTTTAAAACGTTAGAACTACACATTTCAAAAAATTTTCTATAAAAAGTAAATTTTTGAAAAATTTTCTATAAAAAGTAAATTTTTGAAAAATTTTCTATAAAAAGTAAATTTTTGAAAAATTTTCTATAAAAAGTAAATTTTTGAAAAATTTTCTATAAAAAGTAAATTTTTGAAAAATTTTCTATAAAAAGTAAATTTTTGAAAAATTTTCTATAAAAAGTAAATTTTTGAAAAATTTCCTATAAAAAGTAAATTTTTGAAAAATTTCCTATAAAAAGTAAATTTTTGAAAAATTTCCTATAAAAAGTAAATTTTTGAAAAATTTCCTATAAAAAGTAAATTTTTGAAAAGTTTCCTATAAAAAATTAAATTTTTGAAAAATTTCCTATAAAAAATTTAATTTTTGAAAAATTTCCTACAAAAAGTAAATTTTTGAAAAATTTCCAATAAAAAGTAAATTTTTGAAAATTTTCCTATAAAAAGTAAATTTTTGAAAAATTTTCTATAAAAAGTAAATTTTTGAAAAATTTTCTATAAAAAGTAAATTTTTGAAAAATTTTCTATAAAAAGTAAATTTTTGAAAAATTTCCTATAAAAAGTAAATTATTGAAAATTTCTATAAAAAGTAAATTTATGAAAAATTTCCTATAAAAAGTAAATTTTTGAAAAATTTCCTATAAAAAGCAAATTTTTGAAAAATATCTCAATAGAATGTTAATAAATCACCTTTACAAAAATATCTACTGATTTGGGTTATATTTTATTTTTCAATTCTTTAAAAGATTTAACGAACTAATCGTGCCAAGTTCATGATTTTTTTACGAAAAATCTTATTTCGCCTCCCATTGCAATCAAAGAGGGTGCATGTTTCAACTGTTTGAAAAATATGATGACATATAATTAAACAGAAGCTAGTTTAAGTTTATGCAAGCACAGTCCAAAGAGCTTTTAAACTTAATTATATGGTATCAATAACTTTCCTTTATTTGAAAATTATTAAATTATAGTATAAATTGTCATTGACTAACTTTTATTTTATTAAAAAACGATTAATTTACATAAATATTTATAATTATTTTTCAAGACATATTTAAGAAATATACGCAAGAAATGACTACAATTAAGTATAATTATTGGTTTAAATTTTTATCATTAAATCAAAATCTTAAGAAATTTATAGAGAAATACCTAATAGCCATACAGGTATTTTAATATGTAAAAAATTTGATTTAAAATTGATTATCTTAATCTTACTATAATAAAATTAAATAACTTTTTTTTTATAAATTTAGTCATGAGCCAAGTTAAAAAGAATTTTTTGTTTATTAAAAACAAATGCATAAATAATAATAAATAAATTTTTTAGAAGAAACCCAAAATAAGTAGTGCCAATTAATTTCTGTTTAGAAATGCTTTTTTGAATATATTTTTAGAAATTCCATATAAAAACTAGATACAAAATTAATAGAAAAAACAAGTAAGAAAGCCTTATAGTACGTCATAACCGACCTAATGATTTCCTATATCACGATGGTTTGTTAAATAGTTCATCTTCAATGCATAGATCGAGGCCAGGAGTAGGCAGCCCATACCACCAGCAGCCGATGAATTTTTTTTAATTTTCGCAAGTATTAAAATTTAGATGTTAACAGAGTTGGTTGGTGCCGCTTTGTTAAAGAAAAGACAAAACCAAAATATGCAAGAAACAAATCAAAATCCAATTTATAGCAACAAAATACATGGCTCGAGAGAAAAAAGAAATATAATCTCGAACATTGTTGCCATGACACTATTATTTTTGTAAACATTGGGAATATTTTTGTAAATATTGGGAATATTTTTCAAAACAGAAATAATTTCTAATATTAAACAATTTTAGATTTTTATATTTTTTAAGATATTTTAGCTCCAAAAAAATTTCTACAAAAAAATTTTGGATAAAAAGTTTTTTATAGAACAATTTTATCAAAAAATAACAAAATAGTCGGGATGTAAATATTATTCAAAAAGAAGTGTATTTGCATTTGATCCCAAATCTGTTACATTTATTTATTAATGTAACAGACCAATTTATTGATAAAAAGCCAAAAAATGTTTGCGGAGAAACCAAATTCCTCGACGCGTTTCGATGGTTGGTTAAGCCATCTCTTCAGGAGGATTATCCCCAATTTAGACAGATCGAAAATGCAAATACACTTTTTTTTTAATAATATTTACATCCCGACTATTTTGTTATTTTTTGATAAAATTGTTCTATAAAAAACTTTTTATCCAAAATTTTTTTGTAGAAATTTTTTTGGAGCTAAAATATCTTAAAAAATATAAAAATCTAAAATTGTTTAATATTAGAAATTATTTCTGTTTTGAAAAATATTCCCAATATTTACAAAAATATTCCCAATGTTTACAAAAATAATAGTGTCATGGCAACAATGTTCGAGATTATATTTCTTTGTTCTCTCGAGCCATGTATTTTGTTGCTATAAATTGGATTTTGATTTGTTTCTTGCATATTTTGGTTTTGTCTTTTCTTTAACAAAGCGGCACCAACCAACTCTGTTAACATCTAAATTTTAATACTTATAAAAAAAATTTTTTTAACAAAAATTTTCCTATAGAAAATTTTTTTTATCAAAAATTTTTCGATAGAAAATTTTTTTATCAAAATTTTTCTATAGACAATTTTTGTATCAAACAATTTTCTATAGAAAATTTTTTTATCAAAAATTTTTCTATAGAAAATTTTTTTATCAAAAATTTTTCTATAGAAAATTTTTTTATCAAAAATTTTTCTATAGACATTTTTTTTATCAAAAATTTTTCTATAGAAAATTTTTTTAACAAAAATTTTTCTATAGAAAATTTGTTTATCAAAAATTTTTCTATAGAAAATTTTATTATCGAAAATTTTTCTATAGAAAATTTGTTTATCAAAAATTTTTCTATAGAAAATTTTTTTATCAAAAATTTTTCTATAGAAAATTTTTTTATCAAAAATTTTTCTATAGAAAATTTTTTTATCAAACATTTTTCTATAGAAAATTTTTTACCAAACAATTTTCTATAGAAAATTTGTTATCAAAAACTTTTCTATAGAAATTTTTTTTAATTATTTAGAAATTATCTTTCTATACATAATTTTTTTATCAAAAATTTTTCTATAGAAAATTTTTTATCAAAGATTTTTCTATAGAAAACTTTTTTATCAAAATTTTTCTATAGAAAATTTTTTTATCAAAAATTTTTCTATAGAAAACTTTTTTATCAAAATTTTTCTATAGACAATTTTTTTTTTTAAAAATTTTCTATAGATAACTTTTTTATCAAACATTTTTCTATAGACAATTTTTTTAACATAAATTTTTCTATAGAAAACTTTTTATCAAAAATTTTTTTATAGACAATTTTTTTTATCAAAAATTTTTCTATAGAAAATTTTTTGATAAAAAAATTTTCTATAGAAAATTTTTTTATCAACATTTTTCTATAGAAAAATTTATATCAAAAATTTTTCTATAGAAAATTTTTTAATCAAAAATTTTTATATAGAAAATTTTTTTATTAAAATTTTTTCTGTAGAAAAATTTTTGATAAACATATTTAAAAAAATGAAATGGAAAGACGACCAGCCTGTAGCTGGTAGTCCTGGTAAAGACATATATTGTGTAATCGCCTTGGGAACTGAGATGTCGACCGGTTTACTTAAGGGTAGATCTCAGACCAATTCTTCTATACGTAACATACTTCAGCACAAACTTATAATACCCTTCAAACCTAAGCTATAGTGGTGTAGGGTATAAAAGCTATTACTTAAAACTTATGAAATGCATATTAATGATTAGTTATTAATAAATACGGACAGACACGTGGTTTTAACTAATTATTTCTATTTTTAACATTAACTGTTGCCATTTTAAACCAAGACGTTGCGACGTCATAAATAAGAATTATTTTTTCACAAAATAAACCTCTAATATGAATGTATAATCTTTAATTCAAGTATTTTTAAATTATTTAATTTTTTCAAAATTTTTAGCATATTTTATATAAATTTTTAACAATTTTGTTTGTTTTTAAAATTATTTTCGTGAGCCGCTATCATTTCTTTGATTGTTAAGGCGAAAGAAAGCTCATTTTTTTCGTAATTATAAAGAGATTATAATCTACGTAACCAACACGTTAGAATAGAGATTTAGCAAACAAATTATGTTTTTAAAAAGCTTTACTGTAGTGTATTGCACTAAGATCCCAATTCATTACAATTATTTATTATTGTAATAAATAGTTTTTTGATAAAACCAAAAAAAGTTTGTGGGGAAACCTTTCCTCGTAAAAGTTTATTTAAAAACTTGGCACATGTGCAGCCGTATATATTTATTAAAGAGGTTTATCAAAATTTTGGGACATCAAACCGTTTCGCCGTACCTTGTGTTCGAATTAGTCGAATTTCGAAAAAATACATTTTTTGCAAATAATTTGAGTAAATGCTTTATAAATCTTATTTTTGTTGAATTTTAATCATGTTTATATGGAATTAAATTATCCATCGGTCAAAGGGGTCACGGAGTCAAAGGTCAAAATTTTTATTTCTTATTTTTAAATACCCAATAATATTTATTTTTTACTTTTTATAGGAAATTTTTCAAAAATGTACTTTTTATAGGAAATTTTTCCAAAAATTTACTTTTTATAGGAAATTTTTCAAAAATTTACTTTTTATAGGAAATTTTTCAAAAATTTACTTTTTATAGGAAATTTTTCAAAAATTTACTTTTTATAGGAAATTTTTCAAAAATTACTTTTTATAAGAAATTTTTTTAAAAATATACTTTTTATAGGAAATTTTCCAAAAATTTACTTTTTATAGGACATTTTACAAAAATTTACTTTTTATAGGAAATTTTTCAAAAATTTACTTTTTATAGGAAATTTTTCAAAAATTTTCTTTTTATAGGAAATTTTTCCAAAAATTAACTTTTTATAGGAAATTTTTCAAAAATTTACTTTTTATAGGAAATTTTTCAAAAATTTACTTTTTATACGAAATTTTTCAAAAATTTACTTTTTATACGAAATTTTTCAAAAATTTACTTTTTATAGGAAATTTTTCAAAAATTTACTTTTTATAGGAAATTTTTCAAAAAATTTTCTTATATACAGTCAACTTTTTTTTTTTAATTTTCTATAAAAAGTAAATTTTTTAAAAAATTCTTATAAAAACTAAATTTTCCCCTGGTTATTTGAGGGTGGATTTCTAATGTAATTAATGTAATTAAAGGCTTCTTTGAACGATTTGTTGAATTTTTATTCAAATATAATAAAACAAGTACGAAAGTGCTATAGTCGGTCAAGCTCGACTATACGATAACTAACCTTCACGACTAAGGCCAAAGATGATGTTCTTACTGTATATAGACAAATATTTGCTAAATTTTGCCTTCATACAAACATTTTCTCAAAACATATATATTTAAGCTGTTTCCGTCATTTGGACTTATATGAGAGCTAGGGTCAAATGTGGAACGGTTGTCCCGAAATTTGGCAAATTGATTACAGTTTTTACAAAAATTGTATGCAAAAAATAAACTCATAATCTTCATATTTGCGAGCGTTTTACTGATTTTTGTCTCATTTAGTGCGTTTCGACAGCAAAGTTTGTATGGGAGCCATCGTCAAATGTGAACTGATTTCAACGAAATTTGGTACAATAATTTTGATTTACATAAGCAGTATTTGTTTTAAATGTCATGAAAAAATATTGATTTTTGTGGTCAAAATATCAATTCCGGGAAGTGGGGCCTATGGGAGGTACCATAAATAATGGACTGATTTTGATGAATTTCAATAGTCATGATCCCACTATCAAAATTATCTGTGCCAAATTTTATCAAATTATCTTTAGAATTGCGAACTGTAGTTGGTGCGAAGTTTAATTTCAAGATTCCAAAAATTTGCCTATTTGCCAGGAGGTCGCCTAAACTGACCATAAAATGGAAGAAGTGCTCAATAGACAGTAGTCCAGTTATTTTTATATACATATATTTTGCATGAATTTTTATATTTAAATTTTTATTTCTGTGCGGTCTGAAAAAGTTAAAAGAGTTTTCTATTTTATAATCTTCAAAATTTGTTTTTATATTTATTAATTTGTTGTTTTTATATTTATTAACTGGAATTTAAATTAATATAAAAGACATTTTTTTAAATTGATTTTAACAGCATAAACAATTAATAAAATGTAACATTAATCAAAGTCAAAATGTATCAAGTCAATTTTAAGTCATCATTACAAATTTGATAAAATATTTCTGAGTTATATTAAATTTAAAACCACTATAAATTTTGAATAATTTCCAGCATTTTTGTGCCTTATAGGTCTTTTTGTAGGTAAATTGACCTGATGGTTTCATTTAAGTTAATGACGCATGTAACGATGATTTTCTAACTATTTTCTTACCTAATGAAGGTCATTTTATAGTAGTTTTAGCTTTTTATATTTGAGATTTTCAGTTAATATTTTATGATTCAGATAAAAGACTTGGAACTGAATGATGGTGCTGGTGATGATGATGGCTAATGTTGTTAAAGTCTTTGTTTTTTTTTTTTATTTTCATCTTAAATTTATTATTTTAACACAATTTTCATTAACAATTTGTTTTATATTTTATTTCGGTTTGTACCATAATTATAGTAAAGTTTTTACGTTTTCAAGTTCAAACAATATTTTTGACCTTTTGCATGTCTGCACTGCGATTCAGTCATTTAACACCTCAATTTTCAAGATAATAAAAAATAATGTTAATTTAAATAAATAAATGGTTTATTTATGTTACAAAGAATTTTTTACAATTTAAAAAAAATATTTTTTTTTTTAGAATTGTAAAAATAAAACTAATTAGTGGATCTTTGCTGTTAATTAGTTTTGGTCATATTTGATCAATCTATCTTAAAATATGAATTCTATATTTTGATTAGAAGCTTTACATGATCAGAAAATTTAACCAACATTTCTGTGGGAAAGATCATTTAATTTACGAAAAGATGATTCGAACTTAATATACCCTTCTTTTAGGAAACATGTTGGGTCAAATAGGCGAATGACTTTGGCAATTAGTGATTCCCTAAAAATATTTATTGTGAGTAATGTGTAATTTAAGATCTCCTAAATACATAGGGTATTCAAATCTAAATAATTTTGAAAAAATCCAAAACTATCAAAAACAAGTACTACAGTCGGTCAAGCCCGACCATACGATACCCTTCACCACTAATGTCAAAGGTGTTCTTTTTCCTGTATAAAGACAAATATTTGCTAAATTTTGCCATCATACAAACATTATCCCAAAACTTAAATATTTAAGCTTTTTCCCGTCATTTGGACATATATGAGAGCTAGGGTCAAATGTGGACCAATTATCTCGAAATTAAGTAAATTGATTACAGTCATTACAAAAATTATGTATGCAAAAAATAAACTTAAAATTCTCATTATCTTCGGATTTAGGAGCGTTTTAGTGAATTTTGTCTCATTTAGTGCGTTTTGAGAAAAGAGTTTGTATGGGAGCTATGGTCAAATGTGGACCGATTTTAACGAAATTTGGTACAGTAATTTAAGTTTACATAAGCAGTATTTGCTTTAAATTTCATGAAAAAATATTGATTTTTGTGGCCAATATATCAATTCCGGGAAGTGGGACCTATGGGAAGTACCATAAATAATGAACCGATTTTTACGAATTTTAATAGCCATGGTCCCGTTATCAAAAAAATGATCTGTGCCAAATTTCATCAAATTATCTTTAGAATTGCGACCTGTAGTTTGATTACAAGGTTTACATGGGGGTCCAGCCAGCCAGATGGACGGACGGATGGACATCGCTAAATCGACTCAGAAAGTGATTCTAAGCCTATTGGTATACTAAAAGATGGGTCTAAGACAAATATTTCTATGCGTTACATACACCAGCACAAACTTATAATACCCTTTCCACTAATGGTGGTGAAGGGTATAATTAGCTAATACCTAAAATTCACAGCCTATAACCTAATTTGATGCTATCAAACATAATTTTTCCAGCTTTAAAAGAATTTTGAATAATAAACATAAAGTTTATTTTTAGCTACTCATTATCATCACCTACATTAGGCAATAAAAATTCTTAAAGAACTTCCATTTATGGAACTTGTCGACTTCTATTCTTGATCACTCACTGACTTAATAACAAATCGGTCTTGTCCCAAAAGAATTTATTAATTGTTTACTTTTATTTTTTTAAGCAAAAACAATAAAGTGCCAAATTATAAGTATTTAAGAAGAATTAACCGTAAATGGCAATTAATCGTAGATACTACTACCGATCGGACAACTTGTTTTATATATTTGGTATTCCCAAAACAAAGTGATCGTTTAACACCAATTAATTGCTAACGTTCAAGTTAGATACCAGATAAATATTTCTATCTTTTGGTGGGGTCACCTATAAGTAATTAATAAAAGTCTGTTTAAACTATATTCGCCAATAAATAAAATATTAAAAGCTTTCTGTTTCATGATATTCGATCAAATGATCACCCCCACAAATAAACAGAGAAAAAAAAAGAACCGAAAAACGAAATGAATTATAAATTAAGTTTTAATGTGTGTCCATTTTAATGAATTATTTATTCAAATTCGTGCTTGAAATTATTAAGAAGCTATTCTATTCTGAAATTGTTTACGCTTAAATTTTGATGATTTTGACAGCTAAACTAATTTGATTTTAAAATTTATCATGTCCCATAACTATTTATTTTTAATATGACTCAAAGGGGTAAAAAACATGCACTCGTTTGTTTAAATTTTTATTAAAAATTTATGAAACTGGTATTTTTACGGCTGCTTATAACAATAACAAATTTTTAAAAATTTTTTTATTTAAAAAAAAAATTGTTAAATTTTTCTATTTTTATAGGAAATTAAAAAAAATGTTGTAACTTTTATTAGAAAATTTTTCTATTTTTCTAGGAACATTTTTAAAATGTTTACTATTTTTATAAAAAAATTTTAAAAATTTTACTATATTTTTAGGAAAATTTTCAAAATTTTGCTATTTTTATAGGAAAATTTTCAAAAATTTAATTTTTTTGGAAAAGTTTCATAATTTTGCAATTTTTATAGGAACAAATTTTTATAGAAAAATGTTCAAAACTTTAAAAAAAATTCAAAACTTTTCTAATATTCAAAATTTTACTATTTTTATTGGAAAAACTTGAAAATTTTGCTATTTTTATATAAAAATTTTTAAGATTTTCCTATAAAAATAATAAAATTTTACTATTTTTATTGGAAAAACTTGAAAATTTTGCTATTTTTATATAAAAATTTTCAAGATTTTCCTATAAAAATAATAAAATTTGGAAAAATGTTCAAAATTTTGCTATTTTTATAGAAAAATTTTAAATATTTTGCTACCTTTATAGACAAATTTTCAATATTTTACTATTTTCAAAATTTCCAAAATTTTGCTATTTTTATAGGACAATTTTCAAAATTTTACTATTTATATAAGAAATTTTGCAAAATTTTGTTATTTTTATAGGAAATTTCACAAAATTTTACTATTTTTATAGGAAAATTTTTCTATTTTTTATTAAAATTTTATAATATTATAATATTTTTATTACAAATTTTGAAAAATTTTACTATTTTTATTGGAAATTTTTTTCTATTTTTATAAAAAAATTTTCAAAATATTTTCTATTTTTATAGGAAAATTTTTTCTATTTTGATAGGAAAATTTTCAAAATATTTTCTATTTTTATAGGAAAATTTTCAAAATTTTACATTTTTTTTAGAAAATTTGAAAATTTTATTTTTATAGAAAAATGTTAAAAATTTTGCTAATTTTATAGAAAAATTTTAAAAATTTTACTATTTCTATAGGAAAATTTTACTATTTCTATGGGAAAATTTTCAAAATTTTTTTATTTTTATAGACAATTTTACAAAATTTTACTATTTTTATTGGAAATTTTGAAAAATTTTACTATTTTTATTGGAAATTTTTGCTATTTCTTTAAGAAAATTTTCAAAATTATGCTATTTTAATAGGAAAATTTCCAAAATTTCACAATTTTTAAAGGAAGATTTTAAAAATTTTTATTTTTTTATTGGAAAATTTTCATAAGTTAATTTTTTTTTTTTTATAGGAAAATTTTCAAAATTTAGCTATTTTTGTAAGAACATTTTTAAAATTCAATTATTTTGAAGGAAATATTTCACAATTTTACTATTTTATAAGAAAAATTTCAAAATTTTGAGATTTTTAATAGAAAATTTTCAAAATTTTGCTATTTTTATAGAAAAATTTTCAAAATTTTGCTATTTTTATAGAAAATTTTTCAAAATTTTGCTATTTTTATAGAAAAATTTTTAAAATTTTGCTATTTTTACATGAAAATTTTCAAAATGTTACTATTTTCAATATTTTACTATTTTCAAAATTTCCAAAATTTTACTATTTATATAAGAAATTTTGAAAAATTTTACTAATTTTATTGAAAAATTTTACTATTTTTTATTGGAAATTTTTGCAAAATTTTGCTATTTTTATAGGAAAATTTTTCTATTTTTATAGAAAATTTTGCAAAATTTTATTATTTTTATTGGAAATTCTGAAAAATTTTAGTATTTTTGAAAATTTTATTTTTATAGAAAAATGTTCCAAATTTTGCTATTTTTATAGAAAAATTTAACTATTTCTATAGGAAAATTTTCAAAATTTTGCTATTTCTATACGAAAATTTTCAAAAGTTTGCTATTTCTATAAGAAAATTTTCAAAATGTTGCTATTTTTATATGAAAATTTTCAAAATTTCACAATTTTTAAAATTTCTATAGGAAAATTTTCAAAATTTTGCTATTTCTATACGAAAATTTTCAAAATTTTGCTATTTCTATACGAAAATTTTCAAAATGTTGCTATTTTTATAGGAAAATTTTCAAAATTTCACAATTTTTAAAGGAACATTTTACAAATTTTTAGTTTTTTATAGGAAAATTTTCAAAATTTTATTTTTTTATAGGAAAATTTTCAAAATTTTGCTATTTTTAAAAGAGCATTTTTAAAATTTGAATATTTTGTAGGAAATATTTTAAAATTTGACTATTTTTATAAGAAAATATTCCAAATTTTGCGATTCTTATAGAAAATTTCCAAAATTTTGCTATTTTTATGGAAAAATTTTCAAAATTTTGCTATTTTTATAGGAACATTTTCAAAATTTGACTAATTTATAGTAATTATTTCAAAATTTGACTATTTTATAGGAAATATTTCAAAATTTTACTATTTCTAAGGAAAATTTTTCTATTTTTTATTTTTATAGGAAGTTTTCTAAAACTTTACTATTTTTACAGAAAAATTTTCAAAATTTTACAACTTTTATAGGAAAATTATCAAAATTTTACTAATTTTATTAGAAAATTTTACTATTTCTATAGGAAAATTTTCTAAACTTTTATAAGAAAAAACTTATATAAGAAAATTTCAAAATTTTACTGTTTTTATGAAAAAAAATTTAGATCGTTGATATTTTTAAAGAAAATTTTTTGAAAAATTTCTATTATTATAGGAAAATTGTCAAAATTTTACTTTTTTTCTTAGAAAATTTTCAAAATTATACTATTTTTTAAGTAACATTTTCAAAATTTTACTATTTTTTGTAAAAAAAAATTTATTTTAAAAAAATTTTAAAACTTTTTATAGAAAAATTTCAAAAGTTTTTTATAGGAAAACTTTCAAAATTAAGCTATTTTACCATTTTTAATGGATTGCAGTTTTAATTTTGTTGCTCATTTTTTGAGTTATATCACTCTTACTGTTAATAAAGAATATGATGGATTCTTTGCTACTTTAAATGTTTTGTATCAATATTTAATATCAATATCAATTCGTTATGTAAATTTATTTATTTTGATTTTACGAAATAACTCACGTTTGTAGGAAATTTTGGGCTCTTTGTGAAATTTAGATGCATTAATTTTTTACGAGTATTAAATCACGAGCACGTGGTTATTTCTAAAAAAATATTTTATTTCATTATTATTATTATTGTATTTTTCAGATTACACACAAGTAAATACCAGTTTCAGTTTATTTTTATGGATCTGGGAATTATTGCCCTGAAGCCACATGAAATGATGAAAAGAAAAAAAACAAAACATTTTAATTTCAGAGACCGTTTTGTGGGATTTTATGCTGGATGAGCACACGGTCAACTGTCAACGAAAATATTGATACAAGTTGATATCGTTTTAAAAGCTTCACTGGCATTATTTCTAGTTTTTCTTAATTTATTATTTTGAAAGATTAATTTGTTGTATTGATCTGTGTCTGTCTCTGTTACCAATTAACTATTGAGGCAATTGATTACTTAAAGCAAATTGAGTGCTAAAAACGCAACAGATCTGGGGAAAACGATTGTTAATATGTTTTTCAATAGCAAATTATTGTTAAAATTTTCAGTCTTATTAAAGAATCACAAGTACTTAAGGCTTCAGGGTTAAAGTGAATTTTGATTTTTTTGATATCTTTAAAACTGCAATAAATTTTGATGATTGGAAGTACTTGTTTGAAATTATCCAAATTGAAAATAAAATATCAAAAAATAACACCGACAAATTAACTGATAATATTGACTAAATAAATCCACATATCCTTGACTAGGCATTAAATTTTTTAAATATTTTATTGTAAATTTATTCAATTGTTTCTTCCCCATTTGCTTAATTAATACCGATTTATGTAAAACTGGGTTACTTTAATGTTCGAGATAAGGGACAATATTGAGATTTCTATTTAGTCTAAAATCCCAATATAATAAAACCATCATCAGGTCTTATATATATGTTTATCAAACTGTAAGTAACTGACTGAATGACTACCTGTCATCTTTGTCTTTATGTTTATGCAAATCAATTAATTATTATAGGAAACTTCCAAAAAAACCCTAAATATAATATATAAAAAAAGCCGCAATTCAATTGCACCATCAATTTGTTTATCCCAACTTAATAAAATGATTTAAATCAGTTTCACATGATCACTTTTTTTATGAAGTTTTAATTTTAGTTTTATTTTTATTAATTTTATGGCGTCTTTCATTTGTATTATCTAAAAGTTATGGACTTTTGTTAAATATTTGAAATATTTCTCATAAACTTTTTATAATTGCACAAATTTGTAAACATTATTAACACTAATTTTATTCGATCTGGATTTAGTTTAAAATTTATTTTTCAAAAATTTCAAGTTCCCGACAAAAATGCATCTTTTACCAAATAACTGCATCTAAATTGAGTTGATTTACATTGTGTTATTTTGAAAAAAATTTCAAAATGTTTATTATTCAAAAATTTATTATGATATATTTAAATTTTCCTATAAACAGCAAAATTTTTAAAATTTTCCTATAAACAGCAAAATTTTGAAAATTTTCCTATAAACAGCAAAATTTTGAAAATTTTCCTATAAACAGCAAAATTTTGAAAATTTTTCTATAAACAGCAAAGTTTTGAAAATTTTCCAATAAACAGCAAAATTTTGAAAATTTTCCTATAAACAGCAAAATTTTGAAAATTTTCCTATAAACAGCAAAATTTTGAAAATTTTCCTATTAAGAGCAAAATTTTGAAAATATTCCTATAAACAGCAAAATTTTGAAAATTTTCCTATAAACAGCAAAATTTTTAAAATTTTCCTATAAACAGCAAAATTTTGAAATTTTTTCTATAAATAGAAAAATTTAGAAAATTTTTCTATAAATAGCAAAATTTTAAGAATTTTTTTATTAACAGCAAAATTTAGAAAATTTTTCTATAACAGCAACATTTTGAAATTTTTTTATCAAAAACTAAATTTAGCAAAATTTTGAAATTTTTCTATATATAGCAAAATTTTGAAATTTTTCTATAAACAGCAAAATTTTGAAAATTTTCCTATAAACAGCAAAATTTTGAAAATTTTCCTATACACAGCAAAATTTTGAAAATTTTCCTATAATCAGCAAAATTTTGAACATTTTTCTATAAACAGCAAAATTTTGAAAATTTTCCAATAAACAGCAAAATTTTGAAAATTTTCCAATAAACAGCAAAATTTTGAAATTTTTCCAATAAACAGCAAAATTTTGAAAATTTTCCTATAAACAGCAAAATTTTGAAATTTTATCTATAAATAGAAAAATTTAGAAAATTTTTCTATAAATAGCAAAATTTTAAGAATTTTTTTATTAACAGCAAAATTTAGAAAATTTTTCTATAACAGCAACATTTTGAAATTTTTTTTATCAAAAACTAAATTTTAAAAATTTTCCTATAAATAGCAAAATTTTGAAATTTTTCTATAAACAGCAAAATTTTGAAAATTTTCCAATAAACAGCAAAATTTTGAAAATTTTCCTATAAACAGCAAAATTTTGAAAATTTTCCTATAAGCAGCAAAATTTTGAAAATTTTTCTATAAAAAGCAAAATTTTAAAAATTTTCCTATAAAAGCAAAATTTTGAAAATTTTCCTATAAACAGCAAAATTTTGAAAATTTTCCTATAAACAGCAAAATTTTGAAAATTTTCCTATAAACAGCAAAATTTTGAAAATTTTCCTATTAAGAGCAAAATTTTGAAAATTTTCCTATAAACAGCAAAATTTTTTAAATTTTCCTATAAACAGCAAAATTTTGAAATTTGTTCTATAAATAGAAAAATTTAGAAAATTTTTCTATAAATAGCAAAATTTTAAGAATTTTTTTATTAACAGCAAAATTTAGAAAATTTTTCTATAACAGCAACATTTTGAAATTTTTTTATCAAAAACTAAATTTATTTTATCAAAAACTAAATTAAATATTTTGAAATTTTTCTATATATAGCAAAATTTTGAAATTTTTCTATAAACAGCAAAATTTTGAAAATTTTCCTATAAACAGCAAAATTTTGAAAATTTTCCTATAAACAGCAAAATTTTGAAAATTTTCCTATAAACAGCAAAATTTTGAACATTTTTCTATAAACAGCAAAATTTTGAAAATTTTCCAATAAACAGCAAAATTTTGAAAATTTTCCAATAAACAGCAAAATTTTGAAATTTTTCCAATAAACAGCAAAATTTTGAAAATTTTCCTATAAACAGCAAAATTTTGAAATTTTTTCTATAAATAGAAAAATTTAGAAAATTTTTCTATAAATAGCAAAATTTTAAGAATTTTTTTATTAACAGCAAAATTTAGAAAATTTTTCTATAACAGCAACATTTTGAAATTTTTTTATCAAAAACTAAATTTTAAAAATTTTCCTATAAATAGCAAAATTTTGAAATTTTTCTATAAACAGCAAAATTTTGAAAATTTTCCAATAAACAGCAAAATTTTGAAAATTTTCCAATAAACAGCAAAATTTTGAAAATTTTCCAATAAACAGCAAAATTTTGAAAATTTTCCAATAAACAGCAAAATTTTGAAAATTTTCCAATAAACAGCAAAATTTTGAAATTTTTCCAATAAACAGCAAAATTTTGAAAATTTTCCTATAAACAGCAAAATTTTGAAATTTTTTCTATAAATAGAAAAATTTAGAAAATTTTTCTATAAATAGCAAAATTTTAAGAATTTTTTTATTAACAGCAAAATTTAGAAAATTTTTCTATAACAGCAACATTTTGAAATTTTTTTATCAAAAACTAAATTTATTTTATCAAAAACTAAATTAAATATTTTGAAATTTTTCTATATATAGCAAAATTTTGAAATTTTTCTATAAACAGCAAAATTTTGAAAATTTTCCTATAAACAGCAAAATTTTGAAAATTTTCCTATAAACAGCAAAATTTTGAAAATTTTCCTATAAACAGCAAAATTTTGAACATTTTTCTATAAACAGCAAAATTTTGAAAATTTTCCAATAAACAGCAAAATTTTGAAAATTTTCCTATAAACAGCAAAATTTTGAAATTTTTTCTATAAATAGAAAAATTTAGAAAATTTTTCTATAAATAGCAAAATTTTAAGAATTTTTTTATTAACAGCAAAATTTAGAAAATTTTTCTATAACAGCAACATTTTGAAATTTTTTTATCAAAAACTAAATTTTAAAAATTTTCCTATAAATAGCAAAATTTTGAAATTTTTCTATAAACAGCAAAATTTTGAAAATTTTCCAATAAACAGCAAAATTTTGAAAATTTTCCTATAAACAGCAAAATTTTGAAAATTTTCCTATAAGCAGCAAAATTTTGAAAATTTTTCTATAAAAAGCAAAATTTTAAAAATTTTCCTATAAAAGCAAAATTTTGAAAATTTTCCTATAAACAGCAAAATTTTGAAAATTTTCCTATAAACAGCAAAATTTTGAAAATTTTCCTATAAACAGCAAAATTTTGAAAATTTTCCTATTAAGAGCAAAATTTTGAAAATTTTCCTATAAACAGCAAAATTTTTTAAATTTTCCTATAAACAGCAAAATTTTGAAATTTGTTCTATAAATAGAAAAATTTAGAAAATTTTTCTATAAATAGCAAAATTTTAAGAATTTTTTTATTAACAGCAAAATTTAGAAAATTTTTCTATAACAGCAACATTTTGAAATTTTTTTATCAAAAACTAAATTTATTTTATCAAAAACTAAATTAAATATTTTGAAATTTTTCTATATATAGCAAAATTTTGAAATTTTTCTATAAACAGCAAAATTTTGAAAATTTTCCTATAAACAGCAAAATTTTGAAAATTTTCCTATAAACAGCAAAATTTTGAAAATTTTCCTATAAACAGCAAAATTTTGAAAAATTTCCTATAAACAGCAAAATTTTGAAAATTTTCCTATAAACAGCAAAATTTTGAAAATTTTCCTATAAACAGCAAAATTTTGAAAATTTTCCTATAAACAGCAAAATTTTGAAAATTTTCCTATAAACAGTAAAATTTTGAAAATTTTCCTATAAGCAGCAAAATTTTGAAAATTTTTCTATAAAAAGCAAAATTTTAAAAATTTTCCTATAAAAGCAAAATTTTGAAAATTTTCCTATAAACAGCAAAATTTTGAAAATTTTCCTATAAACAGCAAAATTTTGAAAATTTTCCTATAAACAGCAAAATTTTGAAAATTTTCCTATAAACAGCAAAATTTTGAAAATTTTCCTATAAACAGCAAAATTTTGAAAATTTTCCTATAAACAGAAAAATTTTGAAAATTTTCCTATAAACAGCAAAATTTTGAAAATTTTCCTATAAACAGCAAAATTTTGAAAATTTTCCTATAAACAGCAAAATTTTGAAAATTTTCCTATAAACAGCAAAATTTTGAAAATTTTCCTATAAACAGCAAAATTTTGAAAATTTTCCTATAAACAGAAAAAATTTGAAAATTTTCCTATAAGCAGCAAAATTTTGAAAATTTTCCTAAAAACAGAAAAATTTTGAAAATTTTCCTATAAACAGCAAAATTTTGAAAGTTTTCCTATAAACAGCAAAATTTTGAAAATTTTCCTATAAACAGAAAAAATTTGAAAATTTTCCTATAAACAGCAAAATTTTGAAAATTTTCCTATAAACAGCAAAATTTTGAAAATTTTCCTATAAACAGCAAAATTTTGAAAATTTTCCTATAAACAGAAAAAATTTGAAAATTTTCCTATAAGCAGCAAAATTTTGAAAATTTTCCTAAAAACAGAAAAATTTTGAAAATTTTCCTATAAACAGCAAAATTTTGAAAGTTTTCCTATAAACAGCAAAATTTTGAAAATTTTCCTATAAACAGAAAAAATTTGAAAATTTTCCTATAAGCAGCAAAATTTTGAAAAATTTTCTATAAAAAGCAATATTTTAAAAATTTTAATATAAAAAGCAAAATTTTGAAAATTTTTTTTATATACAGCAAACTTTGAAAATTTTCCTATAAAAAGCTAAATTTTGAAAATTTTCCTTTAAAAAGCTAAATTTTAAAAATTTTCCTTTAAAATGCAAAATTTTAAAAATTTTTCTATAAAAAGCAAAATTTTTAAATTTTTAAAATTTTCCTATAAAAAGCAAAATTTTAAAAATTTTCCTATAAAAAGAAAAATTTTTTAATTTTTTCTATAAAAAGTAAAATTTTGAAAATTTTTTAATAAAAAACTAAATTTTGAAAATTTTTCTATAAAAAGCAAAGTTTTGAAAATTTTCCTATAAAAATCAAAATTTTTGAAAATTTTCCTATAAAAAGCAAAATTTTGAAAATTTTCCTCTAAAAAGCAAAATTTTGAAAATTTTCCTCTAAAAAGCAAAATTTTAAAAATTTTCCTAAAAAAAAAGCAAAATTTTTAAAATTTTCCTATTTACAACAAAATTTTGAAAATTTTCCTATAAACAGTAAGATTTTGAAAATTTCTTAATAAAAAGCAAAATCTTCAATACATTCATTTATGAATGCAATAACATTTTTAAAAAAATATAATGACTAAATATGAACATATGTATATAACGATGCTTGCAGTTGAACTTTAACTGTTAAACTATCACGTCTTAATCAAAGTTAACGAAAGTGTTAGAAAGACTTTTAGTGCCAATTTCGTGATGTAAAAAACAATTCGTTGCAAACATCAAAAACTGACTAATAAAGACTCTTAAAAAAAATAGTTACACTTGACATTTGTTAAGTATCGACATCATACGACCAAGTAACATCCCACAATTTTATCACTTGCAACAGCAGCAAAACTGTTAAAGCCACAAAAGAAGATGTTGCCTGGCGACTATTTGCAACAAGTTGAAGTAACAACTATGTTGCCAAAATCATTTAATTTGCAAGACTTGTAATAGCACACTTTGATTGACAGACCGACTGACAGACAGAAAGACAGTCGCACTGAAAGTCTAAATATTATGTTGATTTTTAACAAAATTCATAAATTTATAAATGTTTCTGTTTGCAACTGTCATTTATTTAATGAATTTGTCTATTGCGGCAAATTGTCAAAAACTCTTAAAAATTTGCAGCAATTCATCCATCATCTCCGATATCTAAGATGTGACTTGTTGTGGCAAAAATTTTCAAATTTATGCCTATCTCTGGTTATTGCCTTAAATGACTTTTTTGGTTGTAAATATTTTCATTTTTAGTTATAAACTTTTATTTGCCACTTAAAGCGATAATGATATAATCAAGGTAAAAATTATTACTAAAAGTAATAAATTTATTCTTAAAATAACGTGATTTTTTAAATTTTACTCTAAAAACAGCAAAAGGTTGGAAATTGTCCTATTAAAATAGCAAGATTCTAAAATTTTTCCGCAAAAATAGCCAAATTTTATTATTAAAATTTCAAAATTTTAAGAATTTTCCTATAAACATAGCAACATATTAAAAATGTTGCTATGTTTATAGCATTTCATTTTTCTCTGCATTTCATTTTTTCAACAAACATTCCCTAATGCGTACTTTGGGCAATTTGCAAAACATCAAATTTAGGGTTATGGCGATATCTCAGTGGTTTATGGACCGATTTTGATAAAATTTTACAGAGTGCTTTAGGAAACAATTTCCTACAATTTGATATATAATATATTATCACATATACAAAAGGAGTATCTTTTTTCTCTTGTTATTTAAAAGTGTGTTTCAATCAAAAATTTTAAAATTTTCGTCTAATTTTTGGTATTTTTTCGATATTTTCGGTGTTTATAAACCGATTTCAATGAAATTTAATAGCGTTCATTGCGGGAGAATTTCCTAAAATCTGATATCTAATTTATGTAGGTCCATCCTCCAGGGGCTTCAGAAACTTGATTTCAACAGACAGACGGACAGACAGACAGACAGACAGACGGACATCGCTTAATCGATTCTCCTCCCGATTCTGAGTCGATCGGTTATAATACCCTTTCACCTATTGGTGAAGGGTATAAAAATAGTAAAATTTTGAAAATTTTCCTATAAAAATAGTAAAATTTTGAAAATTTTCCTATAAAAATAGTAAACTTTTGAAAATTTTCCTATAAAAATAGTAAAATTTTGAAAATTTTCCTATAAAAATAGTAAAATTTTAAAAATGTTACTATAAAAATAGTAAAATTTTGAAAATTTTCCTACAAAAATAGTAAAATTTTGAAAATTTTCCTATAAAAATAGTAAAATTTTTCTATAAAAATAGCAACATTTTAAAAATTTTCCTATAAAACAGCAACATTTTGAAAATTTTCCTATAAAAATAGTAAAATTTTGAAAATTTTCCTATAAAAATAGTAAAATTTTGAAAATTTTCCTATAAAAATAGTAAAATTTTGAAAATTTTCCTATAAAAATAGTAAAATTTTGAAAATTTTCCTATAAAAATAGTAAAATTTTGAAAATTTTCCTATAAAAATAGTCAAATTTTGAAAATTTTCCTATAAAAATAGTCAAATTTTTCTATAAAAATAGCAACATTTTAAAAATTTTCCTATAAAACAGCAACATTTTGAAAATTTTCCTATAAAAATAGTAAAATTTTGAAAACTTTCCTATAAAAATAGTAAAATTTTGAAAATTTTCCTATAAAAATAGTAAAATTTTGAAAATTTTCCTATAAAAATAGTAAAATTTTGAAAATTTTCCTATAAAAATAGTAAAATTTTGAAAATTTTCCTATAAAAATAGTCAAATTTTAAAAATGTTCCTATAAAAATAGTAAAATTTTGAAAATTTTCCTATAAAAATAGTAAACTTTTGAAAATTTTCCTATAAAAATAGTAAAATTTTGAAAATTTTCCTATAAAAATAGTAAAATTTTAAAAATGTTACTATAAAAATAGTAAAATTTTGAAAATTTTCCTACAAAAATAGTAAAATTTTGAAAATTTTCCTATAAAAATAGTAAAATTTTTCTATAAAAATAGCAACATTTTAAAAATTTTCCTATAAAACAGCAACATTTTGAAAATTTTCCTATAAAAATAGTAAAATTTTGAAAATTTTCCTATAAAAATAGTAATATTTTGAAAATTTTTCTATAAAAATAGTAAAATTTTGAAAATTTTCCTATAAAAATAGTAAAATTTTGAAAATTGTCCTATAAAAATAGCAAAATTTTGAAAATTTTCCTATAAAAATAGTAAAATTTTGAAAATTTTCCTATAAAAATAGTAAAATTTTGAAAATTTTCCTATAAAAATAGTAAAATTTTGAAAATTTTTCTATAAAAATAGTAAAATTTTGAAAATTTTTCTATAAAAATAGTAAAATTTTGAAAATTTTCCTATAAAAATAGTAAAATTTTGAAAATTTTCCTATAAAAAAAGTAAAATTTTGAAAATTTTCCTATAAAAATAGCAAAATTTTGAAAATTTTCCTATAAAAATAGTAAAATTTTGAAAATTTTCCTATAAAAATAGTAAAATTTTGAAAATTTTCCTATAAAAATAGTAAAATTTTGAAAATTTTCCTATAAAAATAGTAAAATTTTGAAAATTTTCCTTTAAAAATAGTAAAATTTTGAAAATTTTCCTATAAAAATACTAAAATTTTGAAAATTTTCCTATAAAAATAGTAAAATTTTGAAAATTTTCCTATAAAAGTAGTAAAATTTTGAAAATTTTCCTATAAAAATAGTAAAATTTTGAAAATTTTCCTATAAAAATAGTAAAATTTTGATAATTTTCCTATAAAAATAGTAAAATTTTGAAAATTTTCCTATTAAAATAGTAAAATTTTGAAAATTTTCCTATAAAAATAGTAAAATTTTTCTATAAAAATAGCAACATTTTGAAAAAATAGTAAAATTTTGAAAATTTTTCTATAAAAATAGTAAAATTTTTAAAATTTTCCTATAAAAATAGTAAAATTTTGAAAATTTTCCTATAAAAATTTTGAAAGTTTTCATTCAATAATTGCAAAATTTTGAAAATTATCCTATAAAAATAGTAAAATTTCAAAAAATTTCCTTTAAAACCGACCCACACTTTCTAGTGACATCCGCTTTGGCCGTTTATCTTCTTGTTTTTTTTAATATTTTTTGTTTTTTTTTTGCGATAATTAAAATGTTTATTTTAAAAATGTGTTTATGAAAAAGACTTTTATTTTATAGCTTCTTAAAATTGCCATAAAGTATCGAATTTTATTAAGACAATTTTAATGGATATTTCACCACCAAAATAACGCTGGTGATAATTGTGAAATTTAATCGACTGTTTTTGGCCATATTTGTGTTCATTAAAGAAATATTAAAAAATTTAAATTTTTATTTTATTATAATTAAAGTTAAACGAAAAAACCGACTAAAACTAAACCAGAAATCTTGTGAAAACATAATAAAATAATTAAAATGTTAATCAATTTTAATCAGGTGTTGTGGTTATTAATTAAAACTGAACTTCAAATTGATTAATATTCGAAAAAAAAAGTTTGAAAAATTATAAATAAGAATTTGTATAAAATTTAAATATATTTTACATTTTTATTGAATTCTCAAAACATTTGTAATTCTTCAGCCAAAGGGACAATTTTTTAATTCATATGATGTCAATATTTTATAACATTTTTTAATTGCATTTACAAAATCTAACAAAGTTTTTCAAGCTGCACTTGAATTATTATTGAAATTGAAATTATTCTTCATTCCACTTCTTAACTGGAAGTAAATATTTTTTTATTAGATTAAAGATTTAGTTGTTTTTTTTTTAATCCGCCTTGTTTTTTTTTTTTTGTCATTTCATATTTTTGTAATACCAGCAACAGAAAAATTGCGCAACTTTCCTGACATCAAGGTAAATTTGTATAATTCTTCTTGTTTGAAATAATAAATTATTAATACCAGTTATTTATTATAAATTGTATATTATTGTCAAAACCGTTTTTTCAAGAATCTAAGGGCTGTTCCGAATTAAATATGTAGTTACAAATTTTAAAGTTGCTTCTGTAAATGGCATTTTAACAGAAATTTTATACGAAAGTTTTCAAAATTTTACTATTTTCATAGCAAAATTTTCAAAATTTTTTTTTTTTTATAGGAACATTTTCAAAATTTTACTATTTTTATTAAAAAAAATTTCAAAATTTTACTATTTTTATACGAAAAATTTTACTATTTTTATACGAAAATTTCTAAAATTTTACTATTTTTATAGGAAAATTTCTAAAATTTTACTATTTTTGTAAAAAAAATTTTCAAAATTTTACTTGTTTTTATAGGAAAAATTTTTATATTTTTATAGGAACATTTTTAAAATATTTCTATTTTTATAGGAAAAATTTCAAAATTTTACTATTTTCATAGGAAAATTTTCAAAATGTTAATATTTTCATAGGAAATTTTTCAAAATGTTACTATTTTTATTGCAAAATTTTCAAAATATTACTATTTTTGTAAGAAAATTTCAAATTTTACTATTTTTAAAGGAAAATTTCAAAATTTTACTATTTTCAGAATTTTTAAATTTTCAAAATTTTACTATTTTTATAAGAAAATTTTACTCTTTTTGATAGGAAAATTTGCAAAATTTTGTTATTTTTTAATAGGAATATTTTAAAAATTTTACTATTTTTTATAAGAAAATTTTCAAAATTTTACTATTTTTATCGGAATTTTTTTACAGGATAAAATTGTATAATTTTTTTAGGAAAATTTTCAAAATTTTACTACTTTTACAGGAAAATTTTTAAAATTTTACTATTTTTATAAAAAAATTTCAAAATTTTACTATTTTTATACGAAAATTTTTAAAAATTTTACTATTTTTATAGGAAAATTTCTAAAATTTTGCTATTTTTATAGGAAAATTTTCAAAACTTTACTATTTTTATAGTAAAATTTTCAAAATTTTACTATTTTTGTAGGAAAATTTTCAAAATTTTACTATTTTTATAGGAAAATTTTCAAAATTTTACTATTTTTGTAGGAAAATTTTCAAAATTTTACTATTTTTATAGGAAAATTTTCAAAATTGTACTATTTTTATAGGAAAATTTTCAAAATTTTACTATTTTTATAGGAAAATTTTCAAAATTTTACTATTTTTATAGAAAAATTTTCAAAATTTTACTATTTTTATAGGAAAATTTTCAAAATTTTACTATTTTTATAGGAAAATTTTCAAAATTTTACTATTTTTGTAGGAAAATTTTCAAAATTTTACTATTTTTATAGGATAATTTTCAAAATTGTACTATTTTTATAGGAAAATTTTCAAAATTTTACTATTTTTATAGGAAAATTTTCAAAATTTTACTATTTTTATAGGAAAATTTTCAAAATTTTACTATTTTTATAGAAAAATTTTCAAAATTTTACTATTTTTATAGGAAAATTTTCAAAATTTTACTATTTTTATAGGAAAATTTTCAAAATTTTACTATTTTTATAGCAAAATTTTCAAAATTTTACTATTTTATAGGAAAATTTTCAAAATTTTACTTTTTTTATAGAAAAATTTTCAAAATTTTACTATTTTTATAGGAAAACTTTCAAAATTTTACTATTTTTATAGGAAAATTTTCAAAATTTTACTGTTTTTATAGGAAAATTTTTAAAATTTTACTATTTTTATAGGAAAATTTTCAAAATTTTACTTTTTTTATAGGAAAATTTTTAAAATTTTACTATTTTTATAGGAAAACTTTCAAAATTTTACTATTTTTATAGGAAAATTTAAAAAATTTTAGTGTTTTTATAGGAAAATTTTTAAAATTTTACTATTTTTATCGGAAAATTTTCAAAATTTTACTATTTTTATAGGAAAATTTCCAAAATGTTACTACTTTTATGGGAAAATTTTCAAAATTTTACTAATTTTATACGAAAATTTTCAAAATTTCTGGCTCTATTAAAAAGAGTTCATTATACTTCAAGGGTCAACGAAGCATACCGTTTTTTTTTCTTGCAAACGAAATAATTACTAATGATATTGATTTTATTTTTACGGTTTAGTTTTAATTCTTAATAGAAAAAATTATTATTATTAAAAATAATACTTAAGTGAATTCCATAGATATTTATTAAAGCTGATCATCTGAACAGGTTATAACTGCCTATAGGCAGTTTCGCATATAATTAAAACTAATAAAAATCGCAAAAATTCTGCAAAAATTTAGGAGGGCGTTTACTCTATTAATTTAGTATATCTAACCGGAAAGGTATGTTACGCTTAAAAAAAGTGTTGCTGTTAAGAGGTGTTTTTAACAAACTAGATATTTTTTTGTCAAGATCTGCAAAGGCTTTTTATTTCTGCTCGAAAAAATAAAAGTCAAAAAATAACTTTTATTTCTGCTCGAAAAAATAAGTCAAAAAAAAAACTTTATTTATGGTCGAAATAATAAAAGTCAAAAATAACGGTTATTTTAGCTCGAAAAAATAAAAATCAAAATATAACTGTTATTTTTTTCTAAAAAATAAAAATCAGATCTTTAAAAAGCATCGCATTTTAGGAAAATTTGGTCCAAGACTATCAAAATGGTATACTTGGTTTTATTCTCCGACATTTCCTTGAGGTTGCTTTTTTTTTTAATCGAAAATTCAAAAAAAAAACAGTTATTTTCGGTCCCTGATTATTTCAATCAATCTTCTGACCCACTTTTTGTAAGTAGAATTTCTCCAAATTTTTACCACATATAGAATCAGTTACCTCGATTCTTATTATGTAATAATGGTGTACATGTGTATACACTATTGTTTTATTGGGTGGATGATAAGCAATTGAGGTAATGTGATTTGAGCAGAACACGTGGTGTATCACATTACATGCAGATTTGTTAAAGCGGGGATATAAAAAAATAGATCAGACATAATACGAATTTTTGTTAACAAGTAATTATAACTGGCAACACTCTTATCAATATATCATTTGTGGTATTTTCCTTCTTTCATCCACTGTTAAATATTTTAATGGGTCTTAACTCATTTCTTCTTCTCCGCCAACCGAAGAACCACCTCAACGATCCACAAAATTTGTTGGTTGCTTGGTATTATTTTGATGTTTTTATACCCTTCACCACCATAGGTGGATAGGGTATTATAAGTTTGTGCTGATGTATGTAACGCATAGAAATATTTGCCTAAGACCCACCTTTTATTGGTAGGCTTAGAATCACTTTCTGAGTGGATTTAGCGATGTCAGTCCATCCGTCTGGCTGAACCCACATGTAAACCTTGTAATCAAACTACAGGTCGCAATTCTACAGATAACTTAATGAAATTTGGCACAGATTATTTTTTTGATAGTGGGACCATGGCTATTGAAATTCTTAAAAATCGGCCCAGTATTTATAGTACCTCCCATAGGCCCCATTTCCCGGAATTGCTATATCAATATTTATACCCTTCACCACCATAGGTGGAAAGGGTATTATAAGTTTGTGCTGATGTTTGTAACGCATAGAAATATTTGTCTTAAACCTACCTTTTAGTATACCAATAGGCTTAGAATCACTTTCTGAGTCGATTTAACGATGTCCGTCCGTCCGTCTGGCTGGCTGGCTGGCTGGCTGAACCCCCATGTAAACCTTGTAATCAAACTACAGGTCGCAATTCTAAAGATAATTTGATGTAATTTGGCACAGATCATTTTTTTGATAATGGGACCATGGCTATTGAAATTGGTAAAAATCGGTCCATTATTTATGGTACCTCCCATAGGTCCCACTTCCCGGAATTGCTATATTGGCCACAAATATCAATATTTTTTATGTTTTATGTTTTGAAATCGGTCCACATTTGACCATAGCTCCCATACAAATTCTTCTTTAAAAATGCACTAAATGAGACAAAAAATCACTAAAACACTCGTAAATCTAAAGATAATGGAAATTTTGAGTCTATTTTTTGCACACATAATTTTTGTAACAACTGTAATCAATCTGCCAAATTTCGAGATAGTCGGTCCACATTTGACCCTAGCTCTCATATAAGTCCAAATGACGGAAACAGGTTGAGTATATAAGTTTTGAGAAAATGTTTGTATGATGGCAAAATTTAGCAAATATTTGTCTTTACACAGGAAAAATAACACCTTTGACCTTAGTGGTGAAGGGTATCGTATGGTCGGCTTGACCGACTATAGCGCTTTCTTACTTGTTTTTCATGGCTTATGTAAACTTAAATCACTGTACCAAATTTCGTTGGAAACGGTCCACATTTGACCATAGCTCCCATACAAACTTTCCCTCAAATTGCACTAAATGAGACAAAAATAACTAAAACGCTCGTAAATTTGAAGATAATGGGAATTTTAAGTTAATTTTTTGCGAACATAATTTCTGTAACAACTGTAATCAATTTGCCAAATTTCGAAAATCGGTCTACATTTGACCCTAGCTCTCATATAAGTCCAAATGATGGAAACAGCATATAAGTTTTGAGAAAATGTTTGTATGATGGCAAAATTTAGCAAATATTTTTCTTTATACAGGAAAAAGAATACCTTTGATCTTAGTGGTGAAGGGTATCGTATGGTCGGGCTTGACCGACTAAAGCACTTTCTTACTTGTTGTCTGTAGAAATCGTTCACACATTAATTATGTATTTTTATGAATGTTTTCAATCAAATTAATACAAAATTTGCTTTGTTTTATGCAAATATGCACAAAAACTATTTATAATTAATTAATTTGTTATTATTATTGTTTTTTTTTTTCTTTTGCTTTTATTTTTTCAGCTTTTGTTCGAGAGTAGTCTCGGGGCTGAAAAAAAGGGGTTTTTTGTTTTATTTATGATCTTAAGCTTAAGAGGATTTAATTGAGGAAGCCGACGCCGACACCAGCAAAATCACAATATGGTATCATCAGCGCCATCATCTTCATTATTATAGCCAACAGCAACTGACAATGATTATGACGATAATGATGTTAATATTGGAGTATTTTATGGGTAAGTTTTAATTTTTATTACAGTTTTATTAATTTATTAAGTGACCGAATAGTAAATTATTTAAATATTGGATTTAAAAGATGTTTACGTAAATATTTAAATAGTTATGGATTTTTGAATAGTCCATATTAAATGTAAATAAGGATGTATGCAGTGCATACTATGCACATATGGTTTAGATTGAACCATAAGCAATATCTGCAATAGGAAATATGATTGTATGGGCCTTAGCACAAATGCTAAAGAGTACATGTATTATTGGCCGCCACTTGTTTAAAGCAGCTGTGGCCACCAATGTTTTTTGCCTATAACCTGTGTTATAATTTCATATTGTGCGTATTGTAGTACATCACTGCTTTAAAGCCTCAAATTTTAAATAATATTAGACAAATTATTAAAATATCAAAAATTTCATAAATATTCATTTTAAAATTTATTGGGTTTTAATATCTGGTGTCGATTTTTTTATGGTTTCATTTAATATCAGTTAATATTTATATTGTTTTGACACCTTTTCCTTACCTCTCTCTTTTGCTTCCTTGAATTTAAATTATATAACGGCTTTTGAAATTTGCTTAAATGAAATCATTTATTATAATTAATAAATTTGTTATTTTAAAAATCGATCGATAATATTAAAAATTGAAACTGGTGTGTTGCTATATGGGAGATTCCCATATACTTTTTATTGATCCATTAATTGATAAATGTTTTTAATTTTGCATTTTTTTTTTTTGGTAATTATTTAAAGAAATTTATATATAAATACATTTATAAAATATTTTTAACTTCAATGGGTTTTAAATTCGATTTGTCTAAAAATGAAAAGGATTAGATCACTCTTAGATCTATTTTTTGAATACCAAATTTTTTCTATCAAAAAATTTTCGATATAAAATTTTGCCTATACAAAAATTTTCGATACAAAATTTTGTCTATACAAAAATTTTCGGTATAAAAATGTTTCTTTAGAAAAGTTTTTCCATAGAAAAAGTTTTTCTATAAAAATATTTTCGATGTAAAAATTTTTCTATAGAAAATTTTTCGATATAAAAATTTTTCTATAGAAAATTTTTCGATATAAAAATTTTTCTATAGAAAATTTTTCGATATAAAAATTTTTCTATAGAAAATTTTTCGATATAAAAATTTTTCTATAGAAAATTTTTCGATATAAAAATTTTTCTATAGAAAATTTTTCGATATAAAAATTATTCTATAGAAAATTTTTGGATATAAAATTTATAGAAAATATGTATAAAATTTTTTCTATAGAAAAATTTTCAATATAAAAATTTTTCTATAGAAAAATTTTTGATATAAAAACATTTCTTTAAAAAAATTTTTGATATAAAAATTTTTCTATAGAAAAATTTTCGATATAAAATTTTTTCAATAGAAAAATTTTCGATATGAAATTTTTTCTATAGAAAATTTTTCGATATAAAATTTTAAGAAAATATAAAACTTTTTCTATAAAAAAATTTTCGATATAAAAATTTTTCTATAGAAAAATTTTTGACATAAAAATACACAATCAATTAAACGTAGTGATGTTCGATCAAACTCAATGAGTTAAATTGATGATTATCTCTGCAATTTGACAACTCGACTGTGGTCGAGGGCGCTAAGTGCTGATGACGTCCTGTGGCGGGACAGAAATTGCAATCCACTGAGCCGCGTTCAAAAATAATTTTTTCAGTTTTTCTCCACAATTACTTTTCAAATTTTCAAAATTAATAATTTGAAAGTTAAATGAACTCAAGCCTGATTAAACCTAATTTTTCAGAAAAATTTTCTATATGAAATTTTTTCTAAAAAAAAATTTTCGATATAAAAATTTTTATAAGAAAAATTTTCGATATAAAAACTTTTCTAAAGAAAAATTTTCGATATAAAAACTTTTCTAAAGAAAAATTTTCGATATAAAAACTTTTCTAAAGAAAAATTTTCGATATAAAAATTTTTCTAAAGAAAAATTTTCGATACAAACATTTTTCTAAAGAAAAATTTTCAATATAAAAATTTTTCTATAGAAAAATTTTCGATATAAAAATTTTTCTAAAGAAAAAATTTCGATATAAAAATTTTTCTAAAGAAAAAATTTCGATATAAAAATTTTTCTATAGAAAAATTTTCAATATAAAAATTTTTCTATAGAAAAATTTTTATTGCACTAGTCAAATTAAGAAAACCTTTATTTCTGTGACGGACGCTACACACTGTGAGCCCTTTTTTACTTGACGTTATTTATATCACTCCAATTACTTTTGATGGGATTTTTTACATCTAATTGTATAAAATTAAGCAGACTTTGAGTCCCTACTGAAACTTGATACCTAAATGGATGCTTTTGCGATTTTTATGAACTTTTAAAAAACCTATTATTTTAAAAAATGTATAAAAAATCGAGATGGGTGCAAATAAACCCCTGCCATTCACGAATAGAGCAATCAAAAATTGTATCCATTATATATTCAATATATGGTTAATTTTTCCATAAACACAAATACGATATTTTGACAGTTTTAAAATTTTTTCCTTGGTTTAATGGTTTTCTGATTTGTCCATATCTAATTTGCAACACAAAATAAATACGAATTATATGGACTATGCAAAATATCAAATAAAGCGAAGATTATCGTCTTAAAATATTTAAAACCATAACATTTTTCACTTGTATCTTTTCTGAGAGGTATCGAATAGATGCGATGAGCATTTAAGTACTTGTTTTTATTTTATGCAGGGACCGAAAATAACTGTTATTTTTGAATTTTTGATTTAAAAAAGCAACCGCAAGGAAATGTCGGAAAATTAAGCCAAGTATACCATTTTGATAGTCTTAGAGCAAATTTTAATAAAATGCGATGCTTTTTAAAAATCTGATTTTTATTGTTTAGAAATAACAGTTATTTTTTGATTTTTATTTTTTTGAGCAAAAATAACAGTTATTTTTGACTTTTATTTTCTCGAGCAAAAATAAAAGTTATTTTTTAACTTTTATTTTTTCGAGCAAATATAACTGTTATTTTTGACTTTCATTATATCGAGCAAAAATAAAAGTTATTTTTTGACTTTTATTATATCGAGCAAAAATAAAAGTTATTTTTTGACTTTTATTTTTTAGAGCAGAAATAAAAGTTATTTTTTACTTTTATTTTTGCGAGCAGAAATAAAAGTTATTTTTGTGTTTCCAACCCCAATTATTATTACAAAACTCAACTCCATTAATTTTTGAGCATATGTAAATTATTTTCACTGAAAAATTATCTTTGTTTGGAAAAATTTTTTAATAAATTTATCATAATTTCAAACAAAAATAACTTTTATTTCTGCTCTAAAAAATAAGAGTCAAAAAATAACTTTTATTTCTGCTCGAAAAAATAAAAATCAAAAAATAACATTGATTCTTGCTTGAAAAAACAAAAGTCAGAAATAACTGTTATTTTTGCTCGAAAAAATAAAAGTTAAAAAATAACTTTTATTTTTGCTTGATAAAATAAAAGTTAAGAATAGCTGTTATTTTTTATCGAAAAACTAAAAGTAAAAAAATAACTTTTATTTCTGCTCGAAAAAATAAAAGTAAAAAAATAACTTTTATTTTCTGACTTTTACGATAAAAGTTATAACAGTTAAGGGTGGATTAGTTGAACTTATCGTGAGGCTGCCTTAACGGCCAACTTAACGTCTGACTTTAGAACAGTTATTGAACAACTTAAAAACTTAAGACGTGCCATATGATTTTGACATAAACAAACAAAACAAATTATTTGTCGCCTGAACAGTTTGTTGTATACACAAAAAAGAAAAACAATGGATGTGAAAGAAATTTTTTGTGTTTAAATTTTTTAAAATTACTTTAAATTTTTATGTTTTTATTTTTCACTTTGAATTAAATTTCTTAAAATGTTTATATTTTTGTTTTTCACTTTTGCACTTTTTTTCAACTTGTTGATATTTTTAGATTTGTTTATATTTAAACAGCTGATTGTACAGTGTTGTCAGTAGTGAAATATACGAAAGAGTTACAGCGATTTTTAGATCTGTTTTTAATAGCGGCTTTTTGAATTTTATTTTTATTAAAGAGTCTAATATTTTATACAGAAATCTATATAGAGTGGGACATTTAGGGGTGGGTCAATAAAAACTTTAAATGTTAAAATTCAAAAATCCTTTTGAAATTACGCAAATTAATTTATAAAACTTTACTGGTAAGAGGTGGAATATTAGTTCATTCATGTGGATGTCGCGGCCTTACCATTAACTCTTCCGAGTTGGCCAATATTGGAACACATGTTCGAGTGTATGTGGTAGTAACTCAGCAATGACATCAGAAATGTCGGCATTAAAGTGCTCAACTGCTTCAGGTTTGTCAAAATAAAACAGCGCCATCTCAAATCAGAGCTTTTTAAAGGCCTATTGTCATAACCACTTCGGCTATCAAACTTTCGGCTCAATAAATAACATAAAATTAACTTTTTTTGTAAAAAAAAAATTACCAAACATATAATTTACTCTGACATTGTATAAAAACAGATAATTTATTAATATATTATATGAAAAATTAACTATGAACATTATTCATGAAAATTATGATATAATTTCAGTATAATTATAAAACTACAAATATTATTAAGCGTTTTTACAATGTATTTTTATACCCTTCACCACCAAAGGGTATTATAAGTTTGTGCTGATGTTTGTAACGCATAGAAATATTTGTCTTAGACCCACCTTTTAGTATACGTCCGTCTGGCTGGCTGGACCCCCATGTAAACCTTGTAATCAAACTACAGGTCGCAATTCTAAAGATAATCTGATGAAATTTGGCACAGATAATTTTTTTGATAAGGAGACCATGGCTATTGAAATTGGTCAAAATCGGTCCATTATTTATGGTACCTCCCATAGGTCCCACTTCCCGGAATTGCTATATTGGCCACAAATATCAATGTTTTTTCATGAAATTTAAAACAGATACTGCTTATGTAAACTTAAATCACTGTACCAAATTTCGTTGAAATCGGTCCACATTTGACCATAGCTCCCATACAAACTCTTCTTCAAAAACGCACTAAATGAGACAAAAAAATCACTAAAACGCTCGTAAATCTAAAGATAATGAAAATTTTGAGTTTATTTTTTGCATACATAATTTTTGTAACAACTGTAATCAATTTGCCAAATTTCGAGATAATCGGTCCACATTTGACCCTAGCTCTCATATAAGTCCAAATGACGGAAACAGGTTGAATATATACGTTTTGAGAAAATGTTTGTATGATGGCAAAATTAAGGAAAAATAATACCTTTGACCTTAGTGGTGAGGGGTATCGTATGGTCGGCTTGACCGACTATAGCGCTTTCTTACCTGTTCATTTTAGCGTCCTTCCATATCAACATATTGACAACACTCGTGATTAATGTCACTTAAGAACTTAAGGATTTTCTATTTTCAACAGATTCAGACGTTAAGGTAAAGTGACAGCAGAATTCACTAACTGCTCTAACTGCTTTACACACAATAGAAACGATCAGCTGTGACGTTCCGTTCCGGCGGCCTCACGCTAAGTTCAACTAATCCATGCTTTACGGTCCCTGAGTTTATTGTATCGACATTTTTTTTTTTGTTACAAAAAATTATCTTAATTTTTTCCCATTAGATTGTCAGATAATCTCTAGTAGATTATCAAATTATTTACAAATATTTTATTGTATATAGTTTTAAATTTCTTAATCTTCGTATTACATCAAAATCATTAATAAACTTCTTGCCAACTTCCTATTGGCCTTGAATTAGTAACGTCTCTATTGCAGTTGCCATTAAAACTCGACTTAATGACGATTTACGACTAAAAATATATATTATATAATATTGAAAAACAAAAACTAATTGGATCTTTTTCTTAAATATAACAAATTAATTCTAATTTAAATAAAAACTCATGTAAATTTTTTTCTAAGAGCAGACTAATTTATATACTTTATAACTAATTAAAGGCGAAATAAATATAAATATATATTAAAAAATTAGTAGGAAATAAATTAATGACTTTGGCTTAATTATTAACATTAATAAATTAAGAAGAAATATTTCAAAATGAAAACTATAATAATGGGAAGTCAAATGGTTTTTCATGTTTAACACTTTTTTTATTGTTAAATAAGAATCGTCCAGCTTAAATGGCGCCCAAGCTTGAGTTGCTGCTGCCCATCATGACAATTGCTGACAATTATCAAAATGATCTAAGGGAATGTGTGGGTTAATACCCATAATATCTTTTTTTTCAAAATTTGTTTTTAATGTTTCTTATATGTTTTTAACACGCATTTAAGACAACATTTCCACATTACCAACCAACATTTTCTAAAGTGGGGAGAAGATATTAAGGTGACAAGTGCGTTGACATGCTGCTTACTGATTTGTAGCTGCTGATAAATGTTGCTTTATTTTTTTTTTCTTTAAGTCTACACGAAATCCCTGCACTTCCTACAATAAATACGATATTTTAGTTCAAGTGTTAATACTTATGTTGCTGAATGTTCCGAATGACAGACGTACAAACAATTTGAATTCTGATTTTTTAATTGTGTTTTTAAAATTTGTCAAGGTCATTGGTCGTTGCTGATGAAAATGATGGTGATGTAGATTATGGTCTCGTATGAGTTGTATTTGAGAGGGTACATATGTAGTACTTCGAGATTGCGTGCCATTAACTATTAAGAGCTTTTTTGAAAATCTTGACCATTAAATGTTGTTAATCTACATGTGTAAACTATTGCCAGAAGGTGTTGTACATGAGTTTTAATACCCTACACTACCTTAGTTATGAGTAACGAATTCAAATACCGATCGTCTCGAAATTCCTAACTGAGTCGACCTATTTATACATTTACGTCCGTCATTCTGAAAAGTTTTGAAATAAAAATATGAGTATATTGCTCTAGGATCCCAATTTATTACAATTATTTATTATTTTAATATACAGTTTTCTTTACTTAATCAAAAAGTGTTGGTCGGGATAACCTTTTCACGACGGGCCTCCATGGTTGGTTAGGCCATCATTATTAGGAGGAATATTTCTATACTTGAACGGGTCGAAAACCACCCATTATTTATAATCTGCAAGACAAAATAAATAAGAATTATACTGACTATGCAAAATATCAAATAAAGCGAAGATTATCATCTTATAAGAATCTAACACACAACATTTTTTAATTTTATCTATAGAAAATTTTTCGTTTAAAAAATTTTCTTATAGAAAATTTTTCGTTTTAAACATTTTTTTTATACAAAACTTTTTGGTTTTAATTTTTTTTTTTATAGATAATTTTTCGTTTTAAAAATTTTCTTATAGAAAATTTATCGTTATTAAACATTTTCTTATAGTAAATTTTTCGTTTTAAAAATGTTCTTAAAAAAATTCTTCGTTTTAACAATTTTCTAATAGAAAATTTTTCGTTTTAAAACTTTCTTATAGAAAGTTTTTCATTTTAAAAATTTTCTTATAGAAAATTTTTCGTTTTAAAAATTTTCTTATAGAAAATTTTTCGTTTTAAAAATTTTCTTATAGAAAATTTTTCGTTTTAAAAATTTTCTTATAGAAAATTTTTCGTTTTAAAAATTTTCTTATAGAAAATTTTTCGTTTTAAAAATTTTCTTATAGAAAATTTTTCGTTTTAAAAATTTTCTTATAGAAAATTTTTCGTTTTAAAAATTTTCTTATAGAAAATTTTTCGTTTTAAAAATTTTCTTATAGAAAATTTTTCGTTTTAAAAATTTTCTTATGAAAAGTTTTTTTCAAAAAGAAAATTTTTCGTTGTCAAAATTTTTTTATAAATTTGTTTTTATATTTAAATTTTCTTATAGAAAATTTTTCGTTTTTAAAATTTTCTTACAGAAAATTTTTCTTTTTAAAAAATTTTCATATAGAAAATTTTTCGTTTTAAAAATTTTCTTATAGAAAATTTTTCGTTTTAAAAATGTTCTTATAAGAATTTTATAGTTTTAATAATTTTCTTTTAGAAAATTTTTCGTTTTAAAAATTTATCATATTGAAATTTTTTGTTTTCAAAATTAAAAAAAAAAAATTTTCGTTATCAAAATTTTTTTATAAAAAATTTTTCGTTATAAAAATTTTCTTATAAAAAATTTTTCGTTATAAAAATTTTCTTATAAAAAATTTTTCGTTATAAAAATTTTCTTATGGAAAATTTTTCGTTAATAAAATTTTTTTTAGAAAAATTTTCGTCATAAAAATTTTCTTATCGAAAATTTTTCGTTATAAAAGATTTCTTATTGAAAATGTTTTGTTATAAAAATTTTCTTACAGAAAATTTTTCGTTATTAAAATCTTCTTATAGAAAATTTTTTGTTATAAAAATTATTTTTTTTAAAGAAAATTCTTTATTATCAAAATTTGTTAATAAATTTTTTGTTGTAGAAGATTTTTCATTATCAAAATTTTCTTATCTAAAATTTTTCATTATCAAACTTTTCTTAACGAAAATTTTTTGTTATCAAAATTTTCTTATAGAAAAGTTTTCTTTATAAAAATTTTCTCAAAGAAAATTTTTTTATATAAAAATTTGTACGAAAAATGTTTTGATATAAAATTTTTTACAGAAAATTTTTCGATATAAAAATTTTTATATAAAATTTTTCGTTATAAAAATTATTATAAAAAAATTATCGTTTAAAAAACTTTATAGAAAATTTCTTAATATAATCATTTTTATAAAAAATGTTCTTATATAAAAATTTTACAGAAATTTTTTCTATCAATTTGTAAGAATATTTTTAGATATTAACTTTTATAGAAAATTTTTCGATACAAAATTTTTTACAAAAAATTTTTCGATTTATATATTTTTATGGAAAATATTTCGATATAAAAATTTTTATAGAAAATTTTTCGATATAAAAATTTTCGTAGAAAATTTTTTGATATAAAAATTTGTTTATCGAAAAATTTTCTACAAAAATATTCGTAAAGAATTTTTCGATATAAAAATTTTACAGAAAATTTTTCTATATAAAAATTTTTTTGATATATAAATTTTTATAGAAATTTTTTTATCAAAAAATAACAAAATAGTCGGGATGTAAATATTATTCAAAAAGAAGTGTATTTGCATTTGATCCCAAATCTGTTACATTTATTTATTAATGTAACAGACCAATTTATTGATAAAAAGCCAAAAAATGTTTGCGGAGAAACCAAATTCCTCGACGCGTTTCGATGGTTGGTTAAGCCATCTCTTCAGGAGGATTATCCCCAATTTAGACAGATCGAAAACCTCGCATTATTACTAAATTTACTAACAAATTTTTTGGCTTTTTATCAATAAATTGGTCTGTTACATTAATAAATAAATGTAACAGATTTGGGATCAAATGCAAATACGCTTCTTTTTGAAGAAATTTTTTTATATTAAAATTTTTAAAGAAACATTTTCGATATAAAAATTTTTATAGAAAATTTTTTCAATATCAAAATTTTTTTTAGAAATTTTTTCGATATAAAATGTTTTTTAGAAAATCTTTCTATATAAAAATTTTACAGAAAATTTTTCGACATAAAATTTTTACAGAAAATTTTTCGTTAAATTTTCGATATAAAAATTTTTATCGAAAATTTTTCGGTATAAAAAGTTTTATAGAAAATTTTTCGATATTAACAATTTTTTTATACAAAAATTTTAATAGACGATTTTGATAAAAAAATTTTTATTGAAGTTTTTTTGAAATAAAAATTTTTCTAGAATCGATAAAAAATTTCATAGAAAATTTTTCGATATAAAAATTTTTATAGAAAATTTTTCGATATACCCGTAAAAATTTTTATAGAAAATTTTTACCGAATATTTTTCGATAAATTTTTATAGAAAATTTTTCGATATAAAAATGTTCATAGAAAATTTGAACAGAAAATTTTTTGAGTTTCATAAAAAATTTTTCGATATAAAAATTTTCATAGAAAATTTTTTGATAGAAAATTTTTCGATATAAAAATTTGTATGGAAAATTTTTATAAATAAAAATTTCCATACAAAATTTGTCGATATAAAAATTTTTATTGAAAATTTTTCAATATACAAATTTTTACAGAAAATTTTTCTCTATAAAAATTTTTGTAGAAAATTTGTCCATATAAAAATTTTTGTAGAAAATTTGTCCATATAAAAATTTTTATAGAAAATTTTTCGAATAAAATTTTTTGTCGAAAATTTTTCGAATAAAAATTTTTATAGAAAATTTTTCGAATAAAATTTTTTTTATCGAAAATTTTTCGAATAAAAATTTTTATAGAAAATTTTTCGAATAAAAATTTTTATCTAAAATTTTTCGACACAAAAATTTGTATAGAAAATTTTTCGAATAAAAATTCTTATCTAAAATTTTTCGACACAAAAATTTGTAAAGAAAATTTTTTGATATACAAATTTTTATAAAAAATTTTTCGATACAAAAATTTTATAGAAAATTTTCGATATAAAAATTATTATGGAAAATTTTTCGATATAAAAATTTTATGCAAAATTTTTCGATATAAAAATTTTTATGGAAAATTTTTCTAAATAAAAATTTCCATAGAAAATTTGTCGATATAAAAATTTTTATTGAAAATTTTTCAATATAAAAATTTTTACAGAAAATTTTTCTATATAAAAATTGTTGTAGAAAATTTTTCTATATCAAAATTTTTGTAGAAAATTTGTCCATATAAAAATTTTTATAGAAAATTTTTCGAATAAAAATTTTTATAGAAAATTTTTCGAATAAAATTTTTTGTCGAAAATTTTTCGAATAAAAATTTTTATAGAAAATTTTTCGAATAAAATTTTTTATCGAAAATTTTTCGAATAAAAATTTTTATAGAAAATTTTTCGAATAAAAATTTTTATAGAAAATTTTTCGAATAAAAATTTTTATAGAAAATTTTTCGAATAAAAATTTTTATCTAAAATTTTTCGACACAAAAATTTGTATAGAAAATTTTTATAGAAAATTTTCGATATAAAAATTTTTATTTAAAATTTTTTGATATAAAAAATTTTATGGAAAATTTTTCTATATAAAAATTTTTATGGAAAATTCTTCGATACAAAAATTTTTATAGAAAATTTTCGATATAAAAATTTTTCGAATAAAAATTTTAGAAAAAAATTTTTCGGTATAAAAGTTCTTACAGAAAATTTTTCGACATAAAAATTTTACAGAAAATTTTTCGACATAAAATTTTTTATAGATTTTTCGATAAATTTACATAGAAAATTTTTCGGTATAAAAATGTTCATAGAAAATTTGTATAGACAATTTTTTGAGTTTTATGAAAAATTTTTCGATATATAAAATTTTCATAGAAAATTTTTCGATATATAAAATTTTCATAGAAAATTTTTCGATATAAAAATTTTTATAGAAAATTTTTCTGTATAAAAATTTTTATAGAAAATTTTTCTATATACAAATTTTTATAGATAATTTTTCGATACAAAAATTTTTATAGATAATTATTCGATACAAACATATTTATAGAAAATCTTTTTATATAAAAATTTTTATAGAAAATGGTTCGATATAAAAACTTTTATAGAAAATTTTTAGATAAAAAAATTTTTATAGTAAATTTTTGTATATAAAAGTTTTTGATGACAAATTTTTCAAAAAAACATTTTACATAAAATTTTTCGATATAAACATTTTTTCTAGAAAATTTTTCGATATAAAAAATTTTATAGAGAAATATGGAAAGTTTTATAGAAAAAAAATGTTTGATATTAAAATGTTTATAAAAAGTTTTTTTTTTTTTGTTATACAAATTTTCTCTGAATATTTTTCGATATAAAAATTTTTATTGAAATTTTTTTATTTTCATGCTTTTAAATAACTTAGTAATTGCAATTATCGTCTACTTCAATTAAAATAGTAGTTATTAAAATTCTTTTAATATTTATATTTTTACTAAATTACTTTTTTATAGCTACTTTAGAAGATTATCAAAAAATTTTTAATGCCCATAAAGAAAAATCACATTAAAAAGGTCAAATTTTTTAATAAAAAATTTTATTAAACACAATTTTCAAATTGTGCACATTTCAACGCCCCACCTAAGATTTAATGCAACATTTGTAACAACTGCCGCGGAAAAACTGGCTTTTATTCAGATGATAATTACAAAAAAAGACACGCATGATGATGCCAAAGATATTAAAAACCGCTTACGAATAAACGAAAATCTAGTAGCCAAAAACAAATAAAACGTTTTTTGAATATAGCAAATATTTGCTCTCTAGCATGAGTAAATGCAAGTAGTGCTAACAGTAGCAAGTAAAACGTACAAGAAGTTTTCATCAGCTGAATGAATCTAAAGCTGCTGTGATGACGTCTAAGACAAGCTTAAGACTAGAAAATTAGAAAAAATACCTACGTGTGATTAGAAACTTTGAAAAAAAAAAGAAATAGTAGTATTGTAGTAAATACATTATACTACAAGATTTTTATCAACTACAAGACAAAAAAGATTGCGTGCTGAGTTAGATTTGTTGTTAACGTGTTTGATTTAAGTTTTGATTTTTAATTTTAGATTTTTTTTTCGATTTTTTTTTTTTCTTTCAAAAAGAAACTTGTAATGCGGACAGAAACAAATACTTTGTGCATGTTTTTTTTTATAAAAATATTCTTCTTCTTTTTTGTCTTTTTTTTTTGGTGTTTGTAAAACTTTTATTAGTTGTAACTTTATCTAGTGTTTAAGCATTGGCAACAATTTTGAAAAAATTATGTTTTAAACCTGAGAATGTTGTAAAAAACCAAAACAAATATTTATGCTGAAGAAGTTGTAGTTTAGAATTAAGCAGAAAATTGAAAGAGTTTAAACATTTTCATCTTAAAAACAAGTAAAAAAGTGCAATAGTCGGTTAAGCCCGACCATACGATACCCTTCACCGCAAAGATATTCTTCAATGGTGTTCTTTTTCCTGTATAAAGACAAATATTTGCCAAATTTTGCCATCATACAAACATTTTCTCAAAACTTATATATCGGGTGTTTTTTATTGAGGTATAGAACTTTAAGTTGGCATCACTTTTTTAACTGGCGGCCATTTTGTCAGCTGTCAAGTGATTAATATTTAGTTTGGTTTGCCATTTCATCATGAACAGGTTGACAAAAGAACAACGCTTGCAAATCGTGCAAATTTATTTCGAAAATAATGGTTCAGTTCGCGAAGTTTACCGCAAGCTCCGTCCATTTTATGGTCGACATAATCGTCCATCAGAGCAATTAATTCGGTTAACCATGGATCGTTTTCGCACTACGTTTACTCTATGTGATAATACGCATCCGCAGCGACGTCGAACAGTGCGCACCGAAGAAACAATTGCCGCTGTAGAGCAAAGTGTTGAAGAGGACCCGAATGAATCGATTCGCCACCGTGCACAGCAATTGGAGCTTTGTCCATCAACTTTATGGAAGATTTTGCGCAAAGATGCAATGCGTCGTGATTTTGGTGTATGGGCCGAAAATGAGATTGATCTCGATGCTGATTTTCATCGCAAAATTTTGTTCAGTGATGAGGCTCATTTTTGGTTGAATGGCTACGTCAACAAGCAAAATTGCCGCATTTAGAGTGAAGAGAATCCACATGAGACCCTTGAGACGCCATTACATCCACAAAAACTGACTGTTTGGTGTGCTCTATGGGCTGGTGGAGTCATTGGGCCATACTTCATCCGAAATAATGCTGGAGAGTCAGTTACCATAAATGGAGACCGGTATAGAGCCATAATAACCGACTATTTTGTTCCCCAATTGGATGGCATGAATGTGGATGAGTTGTGGTTCCAACAAGACGGCGCTACATGCCACACAGCGCACGTCACAATTGATTTATTGAAGGAAACATTCGATGAGCGCATAATTTCGCGGAATGGACCTGTCAATTGGCCACCAATATCGTGCGACTTGACACCACTGGATTATTTTCTTTGGAGATATGTGAAGTCGCTCGTCTACGCCAACAAACCAGAAACGTTAGGGGACTTGGAAGCCAACATTCGTGGCGTTATTGCCAACATACGGACCCATATGCTCGAAAAAGTAGTTGAAAATTGGACCTGTAGAATTGGCTTTGTTCGAGCCAGCCGCGGCGGCCACATGCCCGAAATCATAATTAAACATTAATTGCATTAAATTATCCTTCCAATAAAGCCAAATTGATGGACATTAAAACGATTTTCTTGTGTTTTATTTCAATTCGAAGTTCTCTACCTCTAAAAAAAACACCCATTATTTAAGCTGTTGCCGTCATTTGGACTTATATGAGAGCTAGGGTTAAATGTGGACCCATAATCTTGAAATTTGTTAAATTGATTAAAGTTTTAACACAAATTGTGTATGCAAAAAACAAACTCAAAATTCACAATATCTTCAGATTTACGAGCGTTTTAGCGATTTTTGCCTCATTTAGTGCGTTCTGATAGAAGAGTTTGTATGGGAACCGATTTCAAATGTGAACCGATTTCAACAAAATTTGTTGTAGTGATTTTGGTTTACATAAGCATTAATTGTTTTAAATTTCATGAAAAAATATTGATATTTGTGGCCAATATATCAGTTCCGGAAAGTGGGAGATATATAAATAATGGACCAATTTTGACGAATTTCAATAGCCATGGTCTCACTATCAAAAAAAATATCTGCGACAAATTTCATCAAAATATCTTATATAAATGGCTTATATGGGAGTCCAGCCAGCCAGCCCTCCAGACGGACGGACGGAACGACTGACATAGCCAAATCGACTCAGGAAGTAATTCTAAACCTATTGGTATACTAAAAGGTGGGTCTAAGACAAATATTTCTATGTGTTACATACATCAGCACAAACTTATAATACCCTTTCCACCTATGATGGTGAATGGTATAATGAATAGCTTCTTCTGGCTTAAGCAAATTTTCATAAATATCACGATCATTAATGAAACTCGTGAGATTCGGATGTAAACAAAGTACAGACAACGTAAACTCAGCTTTCGATATTTTTGTTCTGTTTTCTCTACTTTAACTTAAAAAAAATATCAAATCACTCAGCAACAGGAGCAGGCAGCCCGTTACCACCAGAAGCCGATGAATTTTATGAAATTTTCGCAAATACCACGATCATTTATAAGACACATGAAAATGAGTATTAAAATCATTCAGTTGGAGTTTGGATGTTAACAGAGTTGGTTTGTGCCACTTTGTTAAAAAAAAAGACAAAAGCAAAATAGGCAAGAAACAAATCATAATCCTATTTATAGCAACAAAATACATGGTTCGAGCGAACAAAGAAATATAATCTCGAACATTGTTGCCACTATACTTTTATTTTTGCATACATTGGGAATATTTTTGTAAATATTAGGAATATTTCAAAAATGAAATAAATTTCAATATTTAAAAATTTTAGATTTTTATATTTTTTAGATATTTTCGATCCAAACCTTTTTTTATGGAAAAATTTTTAATAAAAATATTTTTCTATGGAAAATTTTTCAATAAAAATATTTTTCCGTAAAAATTTTCGAAAAAAATATATTTTTATATCAAAAACTTTTCAAATCTTCTATGGAAAAATTTTTGCTTAAAAAATTTTTTATAGAAAAATTTTTGATGAAAAGATTTTTTATAGAAAAATTTTTGATAAAAAGATTTTCTATAGAAAAATTTTTGATAAAAAGATTTTCTATAGAAAAATTTTTGATAAAAGAAATTTGTATTAAAAATTTTCATAAAAAAAAAATTCTATAAAAAAATTTTCTTTCAAAAAAATTTTTTATAGAAAAGTTTTGTTAAAAAAATGTTCTATATAAAAATTTTTGATAAAAAAATTTTCTAAAGAAAAATTTTTGATAAAAAAATTTTCTATGGAAAAATTTTTGATAAAAAAATTTTCTATAGAAAAATTTTTGATAAAAAAGTTTTCTATAGAAAAATTTTTGTTAAAAAAAATTTTCTATAGAAAAATTTTTGATAAAAAAATTTTCTATAGAAAAATTTTTGTTAAAAAAATTTTCTATAGAAAAATTTTTGATACAAAAAAATTTTATAGAAAAATTTTTGATTAAAAATTTTCCATAGAAAAGTTTTTGATTAAAAATTTTCTATAGAAAAGTTTTATTTAAAACAAATAAAAATTATAAAATTTTTCTATAGAAAATTTTCGATATAAAATTTTTCTATAGAAAATTTTAGAAATAAAAATTTTTAATAGAAAATTTTCGATATAAAATCTTTCTATAGGAAATTTTCGTTATAAAACTTTTCTATAGGAAATTTTCGATACAAAATTTTTCTAAAGAAAAATTTTTGATAAAAAATTTTTCTAAAGAAAAATTTTTGATAAAAAAATTTTCTATGGAAAAATTTTTGATAAAAAAGTTTTGTATAGAAAAATTTTTGTTAAAAAAAAATTTCTATAGAAAAATTTTTGATAAAAAAATTTTCTATAGAAAAATTTTTGATAAAAAAAATTTTTATAGAAAAATTTTTGATTAAAAATTTTCCATAGAAAAGTTTTTGATTAAAAATTTTCCATAGAAAAGTTTTTGATAAAGAAATTTTCTATAGAACAATTTTTGATAAAAAAAAAAAAATTCTAAAAAAAATTTTTTGATAAAAAAGTTTTCTATAGAAAAATTTTTTATAATTTTTTTTTTTTTATAAAAAAATTTTCTATAGAAAAAATTTTTTATGAAAAAAATTTTCTATTTAAAAACTTTTGATAAAAAAAATTTCTATAGAAAAAATTTTTTATAAAAAATATTTTCTACAGGAAAACTTTTGAAAAAAAAAATGTCTATAGAAAATTTTTTGAATAAAAAAAATTTCTATCGAAAAACTTTTGATGAAAAAAAAATTTGATAAAAAAATGTTCTATAGAAAAATTAAAAAAAAAAAATTTCCATGGAAAAATTTTTGATACAGAAATTTTCCATGGAATAATTTTTGATTAAAAAATTTTTCTATAAAAAAATTTTGATAAAAATATAAAAAAAGAAATGGAGTAGAAAACTTTTTCTTTTTAAAACGTTAGAACTACAAATTGAAAAAATACCTATTTTAGTTAAAAGTATAAAAAGCGGCAACTCTGCGACTCTGAGTTTATCGGTTTTGCTCCCTTTGTTTTCATTTCTATCTGAGTAAGTATAAATAACATTCGTGTTTCGTTCGTGTACAAATAAAAAACAAATCATTTTGTCAAATATATTGTCATAATTTGTATTTTATTTTGTTTCGTTTGTTTTCATACTCTGGTTTTAAGATACATTTAGGGGATTTCACGTCAAGTGATCGAAATCGATCGTTTAAATCGTTGTCTTCCGATTTGGATGAAGCTAACATTAAGGTGAGTTCTATTGGATAGTAGTTTATAGACAAATTTTAAGCAAGATCAGTTAAAAACTTTCTGAGTTAGAGGGGGTACAAATTTAAGATAATTTTGTTGCCGAATTTCGGTTTTTTTGACTTAGTTCAAGAAAATAAGCAGTTTCCTCCATTTTTAATAACGCTATATCTGGAAAACTAGAGCTAACCCTAAAAATCGTCTAGCACCATTGAATTCAGCGTACTCGATTTATCTTTAACCACTAGGTCTCCCTTTTCTCGGTAAAAAAAGTTGTCAAAATCGAGCACAGTGTAATGATCCAACTCTTTTAAGCTACTGTTTTGAATAAAAATAATTATTTCGCATCTTCAAGCTCTATCACCAAATACGCATCGCCTCTGTGTGAGGTGTCATCTGAAGTGCATCAAAGAAAAACACACATTTTTGCTACTAAATTCAATATTACAAGATTTTCAATTTTTTTCAAACATATTTTCAATGTTGCGTGTTGGCATGTTTAAATGTATGTCCAACCATCCGTAGACTAACTCTTTGTTGATGATGATGAAGTACATCCAAGTGATCAACATGAAGCAACGGCAATAAACATGAGTATTTGCTTGTCTACGACTTGTGTCTGTCTGTTTGTCTGTCTAGTTTATAGTAAAATTCAATGTGTGTGTCCAGTCCATCACTCAGCAATTCATCCATCCGTCCATCCATCCATCCATCTAAGTATTTTAAAAGTTTTCAACATTTGTCCATAAATGTTTTAGTTAAGCACGCGTCACTTACCAGTAAAATGTTTAAACTTGCAGGAATATAAAAAAGTCGTACTGGGTCCAATAGTTCGTGAATAGTGAACAAATACTTGTTTAAATCGTAAAATTGCTGTTGATTTTTTATGTCAACTTCTTGTACAAAAATGTTGCATTTCATTCATTTGACTGATCATGATATGATGACGATGATGTGATTAAAGTTGAATTTTTATTTTCTGGAAAGATTTTGTGTTTTTTTCATCATCTATGAAGATATAAAGAAGACATTCAAATGATATGTGAAGAATATAACTAATACCAAATGGTTTATGAATATTTAAATATATTTCAATTTCAAAACTGATGACTCATTTAAGGAACTTGAATTGTGGTTAAGTGTATCATTAGGAAATTTAAATACAATTTATTGATTATTTTATATGTTACCGAAATCAATTTATGATTCAATATAGAAATATTCATTCATGCTAAATGATATTTGAATTTTATTATTATATAATACAAAAATAGTTTTTATTGTTTTAAATAATTTCGACCTTGTTAAAGTTTAAAAATTTAGTCTTCACATTGGCCCCTAAGTGTCATTGTCCGTTTGATTGCGATTTCAAGAAATTATGAAAATTTTCAAATGAATTTCTGGGGAATTTTATGATTTTTGTTACTAAAACTTCTGATGACACATTAAAAATACTAGGTGAATACATTTTTGTAGGTTTCACTAAAAATAGGAAAAAAAAGTAAATATTTAATACAAATAAAAATTATAAAATTTTTCTATAGAAAATTTTCGATATAAAATTTTTCTAAAAGAAGTGTATTTGCATTTGATCCCAAACCTGTTACATTTATTTATTAATGTAACAGATCAATTTATTGATAAAAAGCCAAAAAATGTTTGCGGAGAAACCAAATTCCTCGACGCGTTTCGATGGTTGGTTAAGCCATCTCTTCAGGAGGATTATCCCCAATTTAGACAGATCGAAAACCTCGCATTATTACTAAATTTACAAACATAACTATTAAGAATTATGTTCATAAACCAAAAGTAAAAGCGTAGATTATCGACTGAACAAAAACAAACATTTTTCAGTTTTCATCTACCTTCACTTCCCACATTCTTGCTGTAGCCGTCGGCTACTATATGCAGAATGCTGTGAAGAAGGGGGGGGTAAGATGTTTTAAAATAAACAAGTTTATTTTAAAAAATAAGCTGAATGCATGCAGTTTTATCAAAAAATAACAAATTAGTCGGGATGTAAAAATTTCATTTTTTGATAAAACTGCATGCATTCAGCTTATTTTTTAAAATAAACTTGTTTATTTTAAAACATCTTACCCCCCCCCCCTTCTTCACAGCATTCTGCATATAGTAGCCGACGGCTACAGCAAGAATGTGGGAAGTGAAGGTAGATGAAAACTGAAAAATGTTTGTTTTTGTTCAGTCGATAATCTACGCTTTTACTTTTGGTTTATGAACATAATTCTTAATAGATCTGTCTAAATTGGGGATAATCCTCCTGAAGAGATGGCTTAACCAACCATCGAAACGCGTCGAGGAATTTGGTTTCTCCGCAAACATTTTTTGGCTTTTTATCAATAAATTGATCTGTTACATTAATAAATAAATGTAACAGGTTTGGGATCAAATGCAAATACACTTCTTTTTGAATAATATTTACATCCCGACTAATTTGTTATTTTTTATAAAATTTTTCTATAGAAAATTTTAGAAATAAAAATTTTTAATAGAAAATTTTCGATATAAAATTTTTCTCTAGGAAACTTTCGTTATAAAACTTTTCTATAGGAAATTTTCGATACAAAATTTTTCTAAAGAAAATTTTCGATATAAAATTTTTCTATAGAAAATTTTCGATATACAGTTATTCCATAGGAAATTTTCGTTATAAAATTTTTCTATAGGAAATTTTCGTTATAAAATTTTAATATAGAAAATTTTTGATATAAATTTTTTTTTATAGAAAATTTTCGATATAAAATTTTTCTATAGAAAATTTTCGATATAAAATTTTTCTATAGAAAATTTTTGATATAAAATTTTTCTACAGAAAATAATCGATATAAAATTTTTCTTAGTAAATTTACGATATAAAATTTTTCTTAGTAAATTTACGACATAAAATTTTTCTATAGAAAATTTTCAATATAAAATTTTTCTATAGAAAATTTTCGATATAAAATTTGTTTATAGAAAATTTTCGATATGAAATTTTCGATACATAATATTTCTATAGAAAATGTTCGACATAAATTTTTCTATAGAAAATTTTCAATATACATTTTTTTTATAGAAAATTTTCGATATACAATTATTCCATAGGAAATTTTCGTTATAAAATATTTCTACAGAAAATTATCGATATAAAATTTTTCTAAGTAAATTTACGATATAACATTTTTCTTAGTAAATTTACGACATAAAATTTTTCTATAGAAAATTTTCGATATAAAATTTTTTTATAGAAAATTTTCGATATAAAATTTTTCTATGGAAAATTTTCGATATAAAATATTTCTATGGAAAATTTTCGATATAAAATTTTTCTATGGAAAATTTTCGATACAAAATTTTTCTACAGAAAATTTTCGATATAAAATTTTTTTAAAAAATTTTTCTATAAAATTTTTCTATAGGAAATTTTCGTTATAAAATTTTAATATAGAAAATTTTTGATATAAAATTTTTCTATAGAAAATTTTCGATATAAAATTTTTCTATAGAAAATTTTCGATATAAAATTTTTCTATAGAAAATTTTCGATATAAAATTTTTCTACAGAAAATTATCGATATAAAATTTTTCTTCGTAAATTTACGATATAAAATTTTTCTTAGTAAATTTACGACATAAAATTTTTCTATAGAAAATTTTCGACATAAAATTTTTTTATAGAAAATTTTCGATATAAAATTTTTCTATGGAAAATTTTCAATACAAAATTTTTCTACAGAAAATTTTCGATATAAAATTTTTCTATAAAATTTTTCTATAGAAAATTTTCGATATAAAATTTTTCTATAGAAAATTTTCGATATAAAATTTTTCTATAGAAAATTTTCGATATAAAATTTTTCTATAGAAAATTTTCGATATAATATTTTTATATAGAAAATTTTTCTTTTGAAATTTTTAAATAAAATTTTTCTAAATAAAATTTTCGATATAAAATTTTTCTAAAGAAAATTTTCTATATAAAATTTTTTATATAAAACTTTCGATAAAAAATTTTTCTATAGAAAATTTTCGATATAAAATTTTTCTATAGAAAATTTTCGATATAAAATTTTTCTATAGAAAATTTTCGATATAAAATTTTTCTATAGAAAATTTTTGATATAAAATTTTTCTACAGAAAATAATCGATATAAAATTTTTCTTAGTAAATTTACGATATAAAATTTTTCTTAGTAAATTTACGACATAAAATTTTTCTATAGAAAATTTTCGATATAAAATTTTTCTATAGAAAATTTTCGATATAAAATTTGTTTATAGAAAATTTTCGATATGAAATTTTCGATACATAATTTTTCTATAGAAAATGTTCGACATAAATTTTTCTATAGAAAATTTTCAATATACATTTTTTTTATAGAAAATTTTCGATATACAATTATTCCATAGGAAATTTTCGTTATAAAATATTTCTACAGAAAATTATCGATATAAAATTTTTCTAAGTAAATTTACGATATAACATTTTTCTTAGTAAATTTACGACATAAAATTTTTCTATAGAAAATTTTCGATATAAAATTTTTTTATAGAAAATTTTCGATATAAAATTTTTCTATGGAAAATTTTCGATATAAAATTTTTCTATGGAAAATTTTCGATACAAAATTTTTCTACAGAAAATTTTCGATATAAAATTTTTCTAAAAAATTTTTCTATAAAATTTTTCTATAGGAAATTTTCGTTATAAAATTTTAATATAGAAAATTTTTGATATAAAATTTTTCTATAGAAAATTTTCGATATAAAATTTTTCTATAGAAAATTTTCGATATAAAATTTTTCTATAGAAAATTTTCGATATAAAATTTTTCTACAGAAAATTATCGATATAAAATTTTTCTTAGTAAATTTACGATATAAAATTTTTCTTAGTAAATTTACGACATAAAATTTTTCTATAGAAAATTTTCGACATAAAATTTTTTTATAGAAAATTTTCGATATAAAATTTTTCTATGGAAAAATTTCGATACAAAATTTTTCTACAGAAAATTTTCGATATAAAATTTTTCTATAAAATTTTTCTATAGAAAATTTTCGATATAAAATTTTTCTATAGAAAATTTTCGATATAAAATTTTTCTATAGAAAATTTTCGATATAAAATTTTTCTATAGAAAATTTTCGATATAAAATTTTTCTATAGAAAATTTTCGATATAAAATTTTTCTATAGAAAATTTTCGATATAATATTTTTATATAGAAAATTTTTCATTTGAAATTTTTAAATAAAATTTTTCTAAATAAAATTTTCGATATAAAATTTTTCTAAAGAAAATTTTCTATATAAAATTTTTTATATAAAACTTTCGATAAAAAATTTTTTTATAGAAAATTTTCGATATAAAATTCTTTTAAAGAAAATTTTTTAAATTAAATTTTTCCTTAGAAAATTTTCAATATATAAATTTTCGATGTAAAATTTTTAATAAAAAATCTTTCTATAGAAAATTTTCGATATCAAATTTTTCTATAGAAAATTTTCGATATAAAATTTTTCTATACAAAATTTTCGATGTAAAATTTTAGAAAATTTTCGATATAAAATTTTTGTATTGAAAATTTTCGTTAATAAATTTTTCTATAGGAAATTTTCGATACAAAATTTTTCTATAGAAAATTTTCGATACAAAATATTTCTATAGAAAATTTTCGATATAAAATTTTTCTATAAAAAATTTTCGATATAAAATTTTTCTGTAGAAAATTTTCGATATAAAATTTTTTTATAGAAAATTTTCGATATAAAGTTTTTATTAAAAAGATTTACTGTAGTGTATTGCACTAAGATTCCAATTTATTACAATTATTTTTTATTGTATTAAATGTGTGTGTGTTTCTGTTCAGATGATAATCTTCACTTTATGTAGATATTTGTTTGACACAATAATAATTCTTATTTATTCTGTCCCTCAATATAAGATATAATGTATGGTTTTCGTTCTGTCTAGAATTAGGGATAATCCTCCTAATGAGATGGTGTAACCAACCATCGAAACACGTCGGGGAAAGGTTTTCCCACCAACATTTTTTTGGTTTTATCAAAAAACTATTTATTACAATAATAAATAATTGTAATAAATTGGGATCTTAGTGCAATACACTTCAGTAAAACTTTTTAATTAAATGTTTGATGTCCCAAAATTTTTGATAAACCTTTTTAATAAAATTGTTTTATAGAAAACTTTCGATATAAAATTTGTCTATAGAAAATTATTGATTTAAAATTTTTCTATAGAAAATTTTTGGTATAAAATTTTTCTGTAGAAAATTTTAGAGATAAAATTTCTCTCTAACAAAATTTTGGATACACAATTTTTTTATTGAAAATTTTAGATATCAAATTTTCCTATTAAAAAGTTTCTTTATCGAAAATGTGTGAGTGCCCGCCACTGGTTTAAATATTAAAAACAAAGCTTGCCATCTGTAAAGTTAAATATTATAATATCAAAATTAGGTTTTGAACTTAATTTTAAGTATTTTTTACTATTGTTATGTAAATATAGGATAAAGCTTGTATTAACTTAAAAAAAACCTTGTTCTTTTAATAAATTTTATTAGTTCAAAAAAACTTTATTGTTAGGAAATATGAAAACTATCAAATCGATAGCATTTGTTATACATACGATATAAGAGTTCATAAATTGGCATCAAGATTTTGAACCTGTATATTTCCATAGATTAAAAAGTTCTATAATTTATTTGAAAATCATTAAATTGATAGTTTACGAAGGAAAAAGAATCAAAAGAGTTGGTTTTTAGAAACTATTCGAAGATCGAAAGTCAAAACTCTAAACGAAGTTTTAGACAAAGGAATCAACAAATTAAATTATTTCTTTTTTTTTTGTCTATTATTGTTATTAATAATTAATTAATTATGTTATTAGCTAATAATGTCAAAGAAGATTGGCTTGTGTATTTCATAAAAATTCTAACAAAAAAAAACAAGAAGAAGTTACGAAATCTAAAACCTGATTTAATACGAATTCGCACAGTTAGTCAGCCGTAAAATATGGCCAATCACTTATGTCATTTTTTACACCTGATATCATGATTAAGAGACCCCGGGTTAAAGACTGACTAAGAAACTTGTATTATCTAAAATTTTCTATTCTATTTAATTTATTATGGATAAATACAAAGTTTTACAAGTCACATTCAACTCATGCTTTGACTACTTATGATTTTTTGATGGCGATTGTGCGAGACGACTCAAATTATAATGAAATTTTAGCATAACAATAATGAAAATTCAAAATTTTAATTTTAATAAAATCTAAAAACAATATCGTTAGAATTTTAATTTTATTTTCATTATATTAATAACAATAAAACCTCTGAATTATAAAAATCAAACAATTGAAACTGTTTTAATTAATATGTAAAATATGACTAATTCGTATCAAAATAAAATCAAAATTGTTTAATTTAAACATAACGTGTTTTGAATTTTTAAATGAATTGTTACATTTTAACCCAAAAGGCTTGACATGCCAAAACGATTAACTCTGATATAGGAATTTTTTCAAAATTTCTATAGTCTTAGTTAAAAGTAAATTCTCAAATATTGAAATCAATAAATCATGAAACTTGTAAATAATTAAGTGATTTTTGTAATAATTGTTTTGTTTTTTAAAAATTTTTTATCTTAACAAATTTTCAATGTCAATTTGTCTGTTTGAAAACAGCCCTAGGTATTCTATTCTATTATCACTTTTTTTCAATATTTTATAGATTTTAAAAACATTATGTCTTTAATTTTGACCATATATCAATATCAAGTGTCTCTTTGAACAGTGGCCTAAATGCCACAAAACGCTAGAGAAGTACTATTAAAGCTAAGACTAAAGTTTGACAAATTTTGAGTTTTTTCAAATTTTATTTGACATTAAATGTCAAAATAATGGAATTTTTGTTTTTTATAAATATTTATTTAACTCTTATAAATTAAACTGTCAGCATTATAATTTATCATCAATTAATTGTAGATTTTGAGAACAGGGAGAAAATATTATTTTATACCGCAAAATTCTGTAAAGGAAAATTTCCTATAGACATTTTTAAAACAAGAATTTTCTTCAAAAAAAATTTCTACAAAAAATTTTCTATAAAATTTTATAATCAAAAATTTTAATAGTAAAATTTTATTTCGAAAAGTTTTTAATAAAATTTTGAAACGAAAATTTCTATAGAAAAATTTTATTTCGAAAATTTTCTGTAAAAAATTTATATCGAAAATTTTTTATATAAAAAATTTTCTTTAGAAAAATTTTATATCCAAAATTTTCTTTAGAAAAAATTTATATCGAAAATTTTTTATAGTAAAATTTTACAACCAAAATTTACTATAGAAAAATTTTATCTAAAAAATCTTCTATAAAAAAATTTTATATCGAAAATTTTCTATAAAAAAATTTTATATCAAAAATTTTCTAAAGAAACACCAACGAAACGCTTCGAGGAATTTGGTTTCTCCGCCAACATTTTTTGGCTTTTTATCAATAAATTGGTCTATTACATTAATAAATAAATGTAACAGATTTGGGATCAAATGCGAATACTCTTCTTTTTGAATAATATTTACATCCCCACTATTTTGTTATTTTTTGAAAAAGTTTATTTCGAAAATTTTCTATTGAAAAAATTTATATCGAAATTTTATATCGAAAATTTTCTATAGAATAGTTTTATATCAAAAATTTTCTATAGAAAAATTGTGTATGGAAAATTTTCTAAAGAAAAACTTTATATCGTAAATTTTCTATAGAAAAATTTTTTATCAAAAAAAATTTATATAGAAAAATTTGTTATCAAAAATTTTGTATAGAAAAATTTTATACCGAAAATTCTTTAAAGAAACTTTTAAATAGAAAAGTTTTAAATAAAAACTTTTTACAGAAAAATTTGCTATCGAAAATTTTCTACAGAAAAATTTTATATCGTAGTTTTCTATAGAAAAAATTTTTATCGAAAAGTTTTGATAGAAAAATTTAATATCGAAAATTTTTGATACAAAAATTTTATATCAAAAATTTTCTATAGAAAAATTTTATAGCGAAAATTTTTTATCAAATTTTATATCAAAAATTTTCTAAAGAAAAAATTTATATCGAAAATTTTCTATTGGAACATTTAATATCGAAAATTTTTTATTGAAAAATTTAATATCGAAAATTTGTTATAGACAAATTTTATATCGAAAATTTTCTATAGAAAAATTTTATATCGAAAATTTTCTATAGAAAAATTTTATATCGAAAATTTTCTATAGAAAAATTTTATATCGAAAATTTTCTATAGAAAAATTTTATATCGAAAATTTTCTATAGAAAAATTTTATATCGAAAATTTTCTATAAAAAAAATTTTATATCGAAAATTTTCTATAGAAAAATTTTAAATCGAAAATTTTCTATAAAAACATTTTATATCGAAAATTTTCTATAGAAAAATTTTATATGGAAAATTTTCTATAGAAAAATTTTGTATCGAAAATTTACTATAGAAAAATTTTATATCGAAAATTTTCTATAAAAGAATTTTATATCGAAAATTTTGTATTAAAAAATTTTATATCGAAAATTCTCGATAGAAAAATTTAATAAAAAAAGTTTTCGATAGACAAATTTTATATCGAAAATTTTCTATAGAAAATTTTGTATTAAAAAATTTTATATCGAAAATTCTCGATAGAAAAATTTAATAAAGAAAGTTTTCGATAGACAAATTTTATATCGAAAATTTTCTAAAAAAAAAAATGTATATCGTAAATTTTCTAAAAAAAATTTATATCGAAAATTTTCTATTGAAAATATTTATATCGAAAATTTTCTATTGAAAAAATTTGTATCGAAAATTTTCTATACAAAATTTTACATTGAAAGTTTTCTATAGAAAAATTTAATATTGAAAATTTTCGATAGAAAAATTTTATATCGAAACTTTTCTATAAAAAAAATTTTATATCAAAAATTTTTTATAGAAAAATTTTATATCGAAAATTTTCTATAGAAAAATTTTATATCGAAAATTTTCTATAGAAAAATTTTATATCGAAAATTTTCTATAGAAAAATTTTATATCGAAAATTTTCTATAGAAAAAATTTTTTTATCGAAAATTTAAAAAAAAGTTTTATATCAAAAATGTTCAATAGAAAAATTTTATAGTGAAAATTTTCTATAGAAAAATTTTATATCGAAAATTTTCTATAGAAAAATTTTATATCGAAAATTTTCTATAGAAAAAATTTTATATCGAAAATTTTCTATAGAAAAATTTTATATCGAAAATTTTCTATAGAAAAATTTTATATCGAAAATTTTCTATAGAAAAATTTTATATTCAAAATTTTTAATAACAAAATTTTATATCAAAAATTTTCAATAGAAAAATTTTATAGCGAAAATTTTCTATAGAAAAATTTAATATCGAAAATTTTCTATAGAAAAATTTAATATCGAAAATTTTCTATAAAAAATTTTATAATGAAAATTTTCTATAGAAAAATTTTACATCGAAAATTTTCTATAAAAAAAAATTACATCGAAAATTTTCTATAGAAAAATTTTACATCGAAAATTTTCTATAAAAAAAATTTTACATCGAAAATTTTCTATAGAAAAATTTTACATCAAAAATTTTCTATAAAAAAATTTTACATCGAAAATTTTCTATAGAAAAATTTTACATCGAAAATTTTCTATAGAAAAAATTTAATATCGAAAATTTTCTGTAAAATTTTATAAAAAAAATTTATATAAAAATTTTTTATCAAAAATTTCCTCAAGAAAACTTTTTTATCGAAAATTTTCTACAGAAAAATTTTCTGTAAAAAAATTTTATATCGAGTTTTCTCTAGAAAAAATTCATATAAAAATTTTCTATCAAAGATTTTTTATAGAAAAAAATATTTTATATAGAACAATTTTCTATAGAAAACATTTTTTATACAAAATTTTAATAATAAAAATTTCTATTAAGAAATGTTAGTCTAAAATTTTCTAAACAAAACTTTTAATACAGAAAACTTTTATAGATATTATTTTTTCTCAAAATTAATTTTGAATTGTTTATCTCTTGTCACTCTGTCATTGTATGCAAATTATTTTCCTATTAAATTAGTTTGTTATTATAAAAATCCAAAAATATGTATAAAACAAACATTAAAGCTCTCAATGATCTTTGTGACGCCAATTTTCTAGTAAACAACAGATCGAGAATCAAAGTCAATAAAACGTCTATGAAGTTTTTGGCAAGTTTCAAATAGATTTGACCGTAAACTGCCACCAAACCCCAATAACCTGACGGACTCACTGGCTGACTTTAGTTTAAGTAAATTTAACCTTATCATAATATTAATAAATTTTATTGTTCATCAATTATCAAAATATTGAAAAATATAAAAACTGCAACTGCAACACGTACCAAATTTAATGAAATTATTATTATTAGAATTACTATATTATTGAATTGAAATATGAAAATTGGCAAGAGTTTTTAGATTCAATAAAGAAAAAAACGCAAACAAAATATCAATAAATTTTTAAAATTTAAGATTTTTAATTATTAATATAAACATCTAAATATACGAACAAAAAATATTTGAAAAAAATGTTCATCAAAATTTATCTGGTAGTTCTTGGCGCTATGTCATTATAATCCGATGTTTGTTTTTTCTTTAACGATTAAAGTTATTTACCAAAAATTGAAAAATCAATAAAATAAGATATATGTAACTGAAAATTCTTAAAATTTTATTAATGGATGAAATAACCACTTCGGAGTACAGAAAAAAACAATTTTGTTTTAAAGCTTTAAAACGTGATTGTTTAAAAGTGTTCCAAGGGCTACTTCTCCAAGATATCGGCCGAAATCTCACGATTTAATACGATTTTCAATACTTACTTCTAAAAGGTACTAAAAATTGTGTTTCCCAAAATATTTCGTAAATTTTTCTAAAAATATATTTTATATACAAATTTTTAATATCATAAAATTTCTATCGAAAAATTTTTAATATTGAAAACTTTATATAACATTTAAATATCAAAAACTTTCTATTGAAATTTTCTTTGATATGAACAATTTTATATCAAAAATTTTCTTTAGAAAAATTTTATATCGAAAATTTTCTTTAGAAAAATTTTATATCCAAAATTTTCTTTAGAAAAATTTTATATCCAAAATTTTCTTTAGAAAAATTTTATATCAAAAATTTTCTATAGAGAAATTTTATATCGAAAAATTTCTTTAGAAAAATTTTGTATCAAAAATTTCCTATAGAGAAATTTTATATCGAAAATTTTCTATAGAAAAATTATATTGAAAACTTTCTATATAAAAATTTCATATCATAAATTTTCTATAGAAAAATTTCATATCAAAAGCTTCTATAAAAATAATTTCATATCAAAAATTTCTATCAAAATAATTTCATATCGAAAATTTCCTATAAAAGAATTTAATATCGAAAATTTTCTGAAGAAAAATTTAATATCGAAAATTTTCTATAAAAAAAATTCGTATCGTAAATTTTCCATAGAAAAATTTCAAATCAAATTCTCTAGAAAATTTTCTTTAAAAAAATTTCATATCGATAATTTTATATATAAATTTTCTATAGAAAAATTTCATATTAAAAAGTGTTCCAAGGGCTACTTCTCCAAGATATCGGCCGAAATCTCATGATTTAATATGATTTTCAATACTTACTTCTAAAAGAAACTAAAAATTGTGTTTCCCAAAATATTTCGTAAATTTTTCTAAAAATATATTTTATATACAAATTTTTAATATCATAAAATTTCTATCGAAAAATTTTTAATATTGAGAACTTTATATAACATTTTAATATCAAAAACTTTCTATTGAAATTTTCTTTGATATGAACAATTTTATATCAAAAATTTTCTTTAGAAAAATTTTATATCGAAAATTTTCTTTAGAAAAATTTTATATCCAAAATTTTCTTTAGAAAAATTTTATATCAAAAATTTTCTATAGAGAAATTTTATATCGAAAATTTTCTTTAGAAAAATTTTGTATCAAAAATTTCCTATAGAGAAATTTTATATCGAAAGTTTTCTATAGAAAAATTATATTGAAAACTTTCTATATAAAAATTTCATATCATAAATTTTCTATAGAAAAATTTCATATCAAAAGCTTCTATAAAAATAATTTCATATCAAAAATTTCTATAAAAATAATTTCATATCGAAAATTTCCTATAAAAGAATTTAATATCGAAAATTTTCTGAAGAAAAATTTAATATCGAAAATTTTCTATAAAAAAAATTCGTATCGTAAATTTTCCATAGAAAAATTTCAAATCAAATTCTCTAGAAAATTTTCTTTAAAAAAATTTCATATCGATAATTTTATATATAAATTTTCTATAGAAAAATTTCATATTAAAAATTTTCTATAGAAAAATTTTATATCGAAAATTTTCTATATAAAAATTTCACATCGAAAATTTTCTATAGAAAAATTTCATATCGAAAAATTTCATATCGAAAATTTGCTTTAGAAAAATTTCATATCAAAAATTTTCTTTAGAAAAATTTTATATATAATAATTTTATGTCGAAAAAAAATTTCATATCGAAAATTTTCTGTAGAAATATTTCGTATCAAAAATTTTTTCTAGAAAAATTTTATATCAAAAATTTTGTATAGAAAAATTTCATATCGAAAAATTTTTATGGAATAATTTCATGTCGAAAATTTTCTATAAAAAATTTCATATGAAAAATTTTTATAGAAAAATTCCATATCATTAATTTTCTATAGAAAAATTTCATATCGAAAATTTCTATAAAAATAATTTCATATCGAAAATTTTCTTTAGAGAAATTTAGTATCAAAAATTTTCTGAAGAAAAATTTTATATCAAAAATTTTCTATAAAAAAGCTTCGTATCGTCGATTTTCAATAGAAAAATTCTCTTAGTAAATTTCACATCAAACATTTTCTCTAAAAAAAATTCATATTTAAAATTTCTTATGTAAAAATTTCATATCAAAAGTTTCGTATCGTAGATTTTCAATAGCAAAATTCTGTTAGAATATTTCACATCGAAAATTTTTCTAAAAAAAATTTCATATTAAAAATTTCCTATATATAAAAATTTCATATCAAAAATTTTTTTAGATACATTTCATATCAAAAATTTTCTATAAAAAAATTTCATAGAAAAATATACAACGAAAATTTCTATAGAAAAATTTCATATCGAAAATTTTTTATAAAAAATTTTCATATCAAAAGTTTTCTATAGAAAAATTATATACCTAAAATTTATAACAAAACTTTTCTGTAGAATAATTTCATATCGAAAATTTTCAGAAGAATAATTTCTATCGAAAATTTTCTATAGAAAAATTTATAACGAAAATTTTCTATATAAAAATTTTATATCTAAAATTTTCTATAAAAAAATTTCATATCGAAAATTTTCTATAAAAAATTTCATATCAAAAATTTTCTATAAAAATTTTATATTGAAAATTTTCTATAGAAAATTTCATATTGAAAATTTTCTATAGAAAAATTTCGTATTAAAAATTTTCTATAAAAATTTTATATTGAAAATTTTCTATAGAAAATTTCATATTGAAAATTTTCTATAGAAAAATTTTATATCTAAAATTTTTTATAAAAAAATTTCATATCGAAAATTTTCTATAAAAAATTTCATATCGAAAATTTTCTATAAAAATTTCATATTGAAAATTTTCTATAAAAATTTTCTGTTGAAAATTTTCTATAGAAAATTTCATATTGAAAATTTTCTATAGAAAAATTTTATATCTAAAATTTTATATAAAAAAATTTCATATCGAAAATTTTATATAAAAAATTTCATATCAAAAATTTTCTATAAAAATTTTATATTGAAAATTTTCTATAGAAAATTTCCTATTGAAAATTTTCTATAGAAAAAGTTCGTATTAAAAATTTTCTACAAAAAATTTCATATCGAAAATTTTCTATAGAAAAATGTATGTCATTAATTTTCTTTAAAAAAAATTTAGAGAAATTCTCTAATAAAAATTTCATATTAAAAATTCCTATATAAAAATTTCATATCAAACATTTTCTTTAAAAAAAATTTCATATCAAAAATTTCTATAGAATAATTCACAAAACAAATTTTCTATAGAAAAATTTCATATCGAAAATTATCTATAGAAAAATTTCATATCGAAAATTTTCTATAGAAAAAATTTATATAGAAAATTTTCTATAGAAAAATTTCATATCGAAAATTATCTATAGAAAAATTTCATATAGAAAATTTTGTATGGAAAAATTTCATATCGAAACATTTCTACAGAAAAATTTTATATCAAAAATTTTTCTATTGAAAATTTCCTATCAAAAACTTTTCTATCGAAAACTTCCTATCAAAAAATTTTGTAACAAAAATGTTCTATTGAAAGATATTAGAACGAAAATTTTCTATAGAAAAATTTTAGAACGAAAATTTTCTATAGAAAAATTTTAGAACGAAAATTTTCTATAGAAAAATTTCATAACAAAAATTTTCTGTGAATCATTTTATATCGAAAATTTTCTATAGAAAAATCTAAAATGAAAATTATCTATAGAAAAATTTACAACGAAAATTTTCTATATAAAAATTTTATACCGAAAATTTTCTATAGAAAAATTTTATACCGAAAATTTTCTATAGAAAAATTTTATACCGAAAATTTTCTATAGAAAAATTTCACATCGAAAATTTTTTATGGAAAAATTTCACATCAAAAATTTTCTATGGAAAAATTTCACAACGAAATTTTTTTGATAGAAAAATTTCATATCGAAATTTTTCTATAGAAAAATTCCATATCGAAAATTTTCTATAGAAAAATTTTATATTGAAAATTTTCTATAAAAAATTTTGTAACTAAAATTTTCTATAGAAATTTTATTTCATAATTCAAAATTAGTCTCTAACTTCTATTTGGAGTCATTTTGATTTGCATGAGTAATTTCTGGCCGATAATTAAAAACTTTTTTTTAAGAGAAAAATTACAGTTTTCAAAAAAATCGATAATCCATTTGTCTATATATTCACTAATTAAATCATAAACAATTCTTTTCATATATATGTTAATAGGTTAAATTATTAGAGTGTTTTTTGTTTTAAAAATTGGAAAATCCCATAATTTTAAATAAACTATGATGACTAAAAGAAACCCCAAATAAGTAAAATTACAAAAACTGTCATAATAAATTTTAAATATAGATTTAAATTTATTTTGGTTATTAGCAAAATAAAACTTGCTTTAGGCCATCTAAAGTGAAAACTACCTATAATAATCGTAAAAATATAGAGACTCAAAAAAAAACAAAATTTAAAACTCCACAAATATGGGAATAGATGCTATCTATTAGATAGATATTAAGAAGCTTTTACATTAAAATTATAAATTTCTTAAAAGCAAAATAAAAATATCCAAAAATTTTTAAAGTATATAATTTATAACTTAAGCCAGAGAATGAATGAATAGCAACAAAATTTCACTTTAACTAATTAATATAAAATTGTTTTTGTCATTTTTTATTTGTTTTCAATATCTTACTATTTCAGATTTTTTCTCCTTAACTCCCATCTTAACACATGTTTCTTTCGGATTAAATATATAAGATTATGTTCTGACATGCAAACAAATTCTCACTGAAATTGACTGATGATCAGCCAAAAGATCTAAAATTAATGAAAAGTAAAAGTGTTTGGTTAACATGAATTTTAAATACCCTATTTGATATATTTTATTATTTTCTAGAAACTTCTGTCTCAAATGTTTGTTAAAAGCATTAGATCAACATTTCTTTGTGATAGTAAGAATTTGAAATAGAAAAAAAAACTTCACACAAACTCAAAAATGTTTGCGATAAAATTTATATTTAAAAACAAAATCTCAAATTATTTGTTTGTTTTTTTGGGACGCGGTAAAAACCCAAACCTATATCCGCTTAATACAAATTTCATATTTTTGTTGTTATCCACTTGTTTCTATTGTTGTTGTTATTTTGAAAATTTAAATAGTTTAAACTTAGATTTAAATAATAGTAATTAGTTTACAAATTTTTTAGTTTTAATTTACAATAATAATAATTCACTTAACTTTAATTGCCAAAACAATTGGGATTTTCAAAATTTTTGGACATTTTTAAAACTTATAACAAATGTTTTTGATAAATTTGAATTACTTTTACTTGTTCCTCTTTATACTATGTAAAATTGTGTTTCAGAATTTTTCAAACATATTTTAAAAATTCGTACAAGCAAAATGAAATTTTCCATAGCTCATAGCCCCTAAGCTTTATCTCAATAAATAATCGTCTCTATTAGTTATTTGCAAATTAGAGTAAAAGCGGCAAAATTTATAATGAAAATTTTCAATAGAAAAATTTTATAACGAAAATTTTCTATAGAAAAATTTTATAACGAAAGTTTTCTATAGAAAAATTTTATAACGAAAATTTTCTATAGAAAAATTTTATCACGAAAATTTTCTATAGAAAAATTTTATCACGAAAATTTTCTATAGAAAAATTTTATAACGAAAATTTTCTATAGAAAAATTTTATAACGAAAATTTTCTATCATATCAAAACTTTTATTTCGAAAATTTTCTATAGAAATGTTTTATAACGAAAATTTTCTATTAAAAAATTTTAGAACGAAAATTTTCTTTAGAAAAATTTTAGAACGAACATTTTCTTTACAAAAATTTTAGAAAATTTTCGATGGAAAAATTTTAGAAAATTTTCGATGGAAAAATTTTCTATAGAAAAATTATATAACAAAAATTTTTGTTCAAAATTTTCTTAAGAAAAATTTTATAACTAAAATTTTTATAGCAAAATTTTATAACTAAAATTTTTATAGCAAAATTTTATAACGAAAATTTTCTAAAGAAAAATTTTCTGTAGAAAAATTTTATAAAGAAAATTTTCTATAGAAACATTTTATAACTAAAATTTTCCATAGAAAAATTTTAAAACTAAAATTTTCTGTAGAAATATTTTATAAAGAAAATTTTCTATAGAAACATTTTATAACTAAAATTTTCTACAGAAAAATTTTATAAAGAAAATTTTATATAGAAACATTTTATAGCTAAAATTTTCCATAGAAAGATTTTATAACTAAATTTTTCTATAGAAAAATTTTATAACAAAAATTTTCAATAGAAAAATTTTATAACAAAAATTTCAATTTTAAAAATTTTCTATAGAAAAATTTATAACGAAAATTTTATTTTAACGTAAATTTTATAAAAAAAACAGATTTGAAGAAAAATTTTAAATCGAAAATTTTCTTCAGAAAAATTTATAACGGAAATTTTTTAACTAAAAATTTTATAACTAAAAATTTTCGAAATTTTATTATAACTTTATTACTAAAATTTTCTATAGAAAAATATCTTACCAAAATTTTTATTTTTAAAAAAATTTATAAGGAAAATTTTCTATAGAAAAATATTTTAGCGAAAATTTTCTATAGAAACATTTTATAACTAAAATTTTCTACAGAAAAATTTTCTGTAGAAAAATTTTATATAGAAACATTTTATAGCTAAAATTTTCCATAGAAAGATTTTATAACTAAATTTTTCTATAGAAAAATTTTATAACAAAAATTTTCAATAAAAAAATTTTATAACAAAAATTTCAATTTTAAAAATTTTCTATAGAAAAATTTATAACAAAAATTTTATTTTAACGTAAATTTTATAAAAAAAACAGATTTGAAGAAAAATTTTACATCGAAAATTTTCTTCAGAAAAATTTATAACGGAAATTTTTTAACTAAAAATTTTATAACTTAAAATTTTCGAAATTTTATTATAACTTTATTACTAAAATTTTCTATAGAAAAATATCTTACCAAAATTTTTATTTTAAAAAAAATTTATAAGGAACATTTTCTATAGAAAAATATTTTAACGAAAATTTTCTATAGAAAAATATTTTAACAAAAATTTTCTATAAAAAAATTTTTTAACGAAAATTTTCTTAAGAAAAATTTTACAACGAAAATTTTCTATAGAAACGTTTTGGAACAAAAATTTTCTATGGAAAAATTTAAAACGAAAATTTTACGCAACGTTTTAATATGGAAAATTTTCTATAGAAAAATTTTCTAACTAAAATTTTCTATAGAAATATTATATCAAAACTTTTATTTCGAGAATTTTCTACAGAAATGTTTTATAATGAAAATTTTCTATTGAAAAATTCTAGAACGAAAATAGAACAGAGAACGAAAATAGAATAGAAAATTTTGTAGAGAAAATTTTTTTAACATAAATTTAGAACGAAAATTTTCTATAAAAACATTTTATAACTAAAATTTTCTGTAGCAAAATTTTATAACTAAACATATTCTAAAAAAAAATTTTAAAACGAAAATTTTCTTTAGAAATATTTTATAACTAAAATTTTCTATAGAAAAATTTTATAAATAAAATTTTCTATAGAAAAATTTTATAAATAAAATTTTCTATAAAAAAATTTTATAACGAAAATTTTCTGTAGAAAAATTTTATAAAAAAATTTTATGACTAAAATTTTCTATAGAAAAATTGTATAACTAAAATTTTCTATAGAAAAAATTTTATAACAAAAAATAAAATTTTATAACAAAAAATAAAATTTTATAACTAAAAATTTTCTAAAGAAAAATTTTATATGGAATTAATTATTCGAACTTTAAATTGAATTAATTGAAAAATTAGGATTAATCAGGCTTGAGTTCATTTTATAGCAAAAATTTTCTATAGAAAAATTTATATCAAAAATTTTATACAGAAAAAAAAATTTAAAAAATTTTCTATAGAAAAATTTTATAACGAAAATTTTCTATAGAAATATATCAAAACTTTTATTTCGAAAATTTTCTATAGAAATGTTTTATAACAAAAATTTTCTTTAGAAAATTTTATACAGAAAAATTTTTTTACGTAAATTTTATATAGAAAAATTTTATAAAGAAAATTTTCTATAGAAAAATTTTTAACGAAACATTTCTATAGAAAAATGTATAACTAAAATTTTCTATAAAAAAATTTTAGAACGAAAATTTTCTGTAGAAAAATTTTAAAACGAAAATTTTTTGTAGAAATGATTTATAAAAAATGTTCTATATAATTTTGTGACAAAAATTTTACATCGAAAATTTTGTATAGGAAAATTTATAACGAAAAATTTCTATAGAAAATTTATAACTAAAAATTTTTTAAAGAAAAATTTATTACTAAAATTTTCTATAGGAACATTTTTTTACGAAAATTTTGTATAGAAAAATTTTATAACAAAAAATTTCTATAGAAAAATTTAATAACTAAAATTTTCAATAGAATAATTTTAGAACGAAAATTTTCTATAGAAAAATTTTAGAACGCAAATTTGTTGTAGAAATGTTTTATACCGAAAATTTTCTATATAATTTTGTAACAAAAATTTTACATCGAAAATTTTGTATAGAAAAATTTATAACGAAAAATTTCTTTGAAAAAATTTATAACGAAAATTTTATACAAACAAATTTTTGAACGTTAATTTTCTGTAGAAAAATTTTATAAGGCAATTATTTATAGAAACATTTTTTAAGGGAAATTTCCTATAGAAAAATTTTAGAAAATTTTCGATATTAGAAAATTTTCTATAGAAAAATTCATAACGAAAATTTTGTACAGAAAAATTTTATAACGAAAATTTTGTGTACAAAATTTTCATTATAAAATTTGTGTACAACATTTTCATAACAAATAGAATAAAAGCGGTATACTCTCTTCTTATGGGACTTTTCATTTGCCATACGGCAAATCAATGTATGAAAGTGCATAAAGTCTTTAGAAGCGAGTCAAGTCTCACAATTTCGGTGAGTAGTTCACATCACCTCCAATTAAAGCCAGTCGTGCAGAATATCCAATATGACAGTAGCTATGTTAAAACTACAACTCGTTGTTGTTCAGATCATCCAATTCGGGCCAAATATTTCCTACAAATTTTCTTTGTCTTAACAAATAACCCAATTTTACAACTGATGATCACAAATTTCATCATAATTTTCTATAATAAACGTATAAATGGTCCGCCTTATCAGATGGGCGTATTGGAATTTTTTTTAGATTCATTATAATTTTATTTGTTAGTTTAAAAATTTTGTATTAATTTATATGAATTAACATAAAAATATTCACACTTAAATAATTTGCTCATATTTATTCATATTGTAATTTTTGGCACCTCAATAATAAATGTTTAAATTAAGGCGTTTTAAGCCACTGCAACTACAACCGTTTAATTACATGATCTTCTCGTTAATGATTTTTATTTTTATTTAAAACTATTTAATGTTTAATAAAACATTTTTTTTTTTTGTTGTTTTAAAAGTTTCATTAAAAATATTCAGCTCATCAAAATCAACATTTTTGTGCTATAAACTGAAGATGTTGTGTCCGCCCCAGAGATGGTACCAACTACTGGGGTAAGACGGACTGCGGAGTCAATCATTTTGTTGATTGTCAATTAACTTAAAGTATTTCACATATTTGTGGCTTCATTAAAACTTATTTTGATTTTTGATGATTTCTTTAACTAAGGTCCAGTCGCATAAGGAGTTTTGAATAAACTTTATAATTAAGAAAGAATTTTGGAAATATTTTTGTACAAAAAAAAATCTTCAGTATAGATGGATAATATTGGGTATTTATTAAATTTTAAGATATTAAATTAAAACTGTAGATCAAGAAAATGTTTTTGATGAAAGGCGTAGTTAGAATATTTTTCTAGGGTGCAATAAATTTTCAAATATTTCCTTTTATTCAAAACATCTCTGATATAAAATGCAATGATCTCAAAAAATGTTTATATGAAGAAAATATTTTTACCAAAAAAAAAATTATAAAAAACTTTTAAAGCTAAAGATCATATGTACGGATTTTTTTTCATATTTTTTTTTTTATCATAAATTTTTCTATAGAAAATTTTTTTTCTCAAAAATTTTTCTATAGAAAATTTTTTTATCAAAAATTTTTTTATAGAAATTTTTTTCATCAAAAATTTTTCTAACAAAAATTTTTTTTATTAAAAATTTCTCTTGAAAAAATTTTTTCAATGAAAAATTTTTCTATAGAAATTTTTTTTTTTAGAAAATTTTTTTATCAAAAATTTTTTTTTAGAAAATTTTTTTATCAAAAATTTTTCTTTAGAAAATTTTTTTATCAAAAATTTTTCTTTAGAAAATTTTTTGTTAAAAATTTTTCGATAGAAAATTTTTTTGTCAAATATTTTTCGATAGAAAATTTTATAATCAAAAATTTTTCAATACAAAATTTTTTTTATCAAAAATTTTTCTATAGAAAATTTTTTTGTCAAAAATTTTTCTATAGAAAATTTCTTTATCAAAAATTTTTCTATAGAAAATTTTTTTAACAAAAATTTTTCTTTAGAAAATTTTTTTATCAAAAGTTTTTCTATAGAAAATTTTTTTATCAAAAATTTTTCTATAGAAATTTTTTTTATTATAAATTTTTCTAAGAAAATTTTTTGATCAAAAATTTGTCTATAGAAAATTTTTTAAGAAAATTTTTCTATAGAAAATTTTTTTATCAAAGTTTTTTTCTTAGAAAATTTTTTTATCAAAAATTGTTCTATATAATTTTTTTATCAATTTTTTTTTTTATTTTTTGATAACAAAAATTTTCTATAGAAAATTGTGTTATCCAAAAATTTTTCTATAGAAAATTTTTTTATCAAAAATTTTCCTATAGAAAATTTTTCTTTAGAAAATGTTTTTTATTAAAAATTGTTTTTTAGAAAATTTTTTTATCAAAAATTTTTGTATAGAAATTTTTTATCAAAAATTTTTATATAGTTTTTTTATCAAAAATTTTTTTATTAAAAATTTTTCTATAGAAAATTTTTTTATCAAAAATTTTTTTTTAGAAAATTTTTTATCAACAATCTTTCGATAGAAAATTTTTTTATCAAAAATTTTTCGATAGAAAATTTTTTTTTAGAAAATTTTTTTATCAAAAATTTTTGTATAGAAATTTTTTATCAAAAATTTTTATATAGTTTTTTTATCAAAAATTTTTTTATTAAAAATTTTTCTATAGAAAATTTTTTATCAAAAATTTTTTTTTAGAAAATTTTTTATCAACAATCTTTCGATAGAAAATTTTTTTATCAAAAATTTTTCGATAGAAAATTTTTTTATCAAAAATTTTTCTATAGAAAATTTTTTTATCAAAATATTATTTTAAGAAAATTTTTTTATCAAAAATGTTTCTTTAGGAAATTTTTCTTTAGGCATTTTTTTTATCAAAATTTTTCTATAGAAAATTTTTATCAAAATTTTTCTATAGAAAATTTTTTTATCAAAAATTTTTTTTAGCAAATTTTTTTATTAACAATTTTTGGATAGAAATTTTTTTTCCCAAAATTCCTATAGAAAATTTTTTTATCAAAAATTTTTCGATACAATATTTTTTATTAAAAATTTTTCGATAGAAAATTTTTTTATCTTAAATTTTCTATGGAAAATTTTTTTATTAAAAATTTTTATATAGAAAATAATTTTATCAAAAATTTTTCTATAGAATTTTTTTTTTATTTTTTTATCAAAAATTTTTCTTAAGAAAATTTTTTCTTGAGAAAATTTTTTTTATCAAAAATTTTTCTATAAAAAGTTTTTTTATCAACAATTTTTCTTTAGAAAATTTTTCTATCAAAAATTTTTTTATAGAAAATTTTTTTACAAAAATTTTTCTATAGAAAATTTTTTATCAAAAATTTTTCTATAGATAATTTTTTATCAAAAATTTTTCTATAGATAATTTTTTATCAAAGAAAATTTCTAAAGAAAATTTTTTTATCAAATATTTTTCTATAGAAAATTTTTTTTATGAAATTTTTATATCAAAAATGTTTCTATAGAAAATTTGTGTATCAGAAATTTTTCTATAGAAAGTTTTTTTATCCAAAAATTTTTCTATAGAAATTCTTTTTTATCAAAAATTTTTCTATAGAACATTTTTTTTATAAAAAAATTTTTGTACAAAAAATTTTTTTATCAAAAATATTTCTATAGAAAGTTTTTTGATAGAAAAATATTTTTATCGAAAATTTTTACAGAAAAATATTTTTATCGAAAAATTTTTATAAGAAAAATAGTTTTGTTAAAAAATTTTCTATAGAAAATTTTTTTATTAAAAATTTTTCTATAAAAAAAGGTTTGAATCGAAAATATCTAAAAAATATAAAAATCTAAAATTGTTTAATATTAGAATTTATTTCTGTTTTGAAAAATATTCCCAATATTTCCAAATATATTCCCAATGTTTACAAAAAAAAATTGTCGTGGCAACAATTTTCGCGATTATACTTCTTTGTTCCCTCGAACCATGTATTATGTTGCTATAAATTAGATTTTGATTTGTATCTTGCCTATTTTGTTTTTGCCTTTTCTTAAACAAAGCGGCACCAACCAACTCTGTTCATATCCAAATTCCAACTCATTTTCACGAGTTTTATTAATGATCGCGGTATTTACGAAAATTACAAAAATTCTTCGGCTACTGGTGGTGTGGGCTGCCTGTGCCTGATTATAGCTATTGAAAAAACGTTTTTTTAAACACTTTCTTCTCTACCGAATGCTACATTATAATTACAGATGTTTACCCTCTGAAATTCCAAATTTGTTATTATTGATACAAGCCATTTGTTATTATTGACACAAACCATATATTATAGTTATGCCATATATTATCCAAATCGACATTACGTAGCCCACCCCAAATAGTTCTATATCCGCCCCTGTTATTAGGTTAATCAAATTATTCAAAAATCTGTACTTATCAAAATCACAAGCTACTGCACAAATCCAAAAATCTTTAGCCAAAAAAAAAACAGTAAAGACCTTCAATTTTTGAACTTTAAATCACTTTAATAAATTCGTTTATTAAAAAACCACTTCTAGCGATATTTAAACAATAAATTTTAAATTAAAAAAAAAGAAGCAAAAACTATTAATTAATTATACATCAAAATCTTAATAACAAATAAATAATGCGAATATTTAGAACAAATAAATGATCGTGTCCTACAAAAACATAAGAAATAATTCATTTCGATGTCCGACAACGATCCCACCGACCAAACGTCAATCATAAACGAAATTTTTAACGTTTACAATAAATTCAAAATTCTAGTATTTATTGATTTAAGGAGTTGCCGGAAGATTATACTCGTTCGTAATTATAAATATTTTTAATCCATGTTCTAATATTAAGTATTGAAAATATTAATTTTTTAGTTAGTCTAAGTTTAAATTTGATGATGTTTTTTTAGCTAAAACTGAAACTTGCTATTTAATTTATGTTAATTAAAAAAATGTTACTGTTAAAATGGATTTATTAAAAGTCAATTTTTTATTTTAATATTTCCATCATAATTCAATTCGAATACACAAACAAACAAACAATATCCGAATAATTTATTAAAATTTTGAAAAGCAAACACAAACTAATAACTAATTTTGGAATATTTAAACTAATAAATTGTATTGAGACTGCGTTCAAATTTATGGCGTGTGAAATTTATGTGGGTATTACGATTTTGAATAAAATTTTTTTTTGTCACTCCCAATCATAATAAGTTTGTACAAAAATGCATAAAAAATATTTTGAAAAGTATTCTAAAAATTTTTCTATTGAAAAATTTTCCATATAAAAATTTTTCTATAGAAAAATATTCGATATAAAAATTTTTCTATAGAAAAATTTTCGATATAAAAATTTTTCTATAGAAAAATTTTCAATATAAAAATTTTTCTATAGAAAAATTTTCAATATAAAAATTTTTCTATAGAAAAATTTCCAATATAAAAATTTTTCTATAGAAAAATTTTCAATATAAAAATTTTTCTATAGAAAAATTTTCAATATAAAAATTTTTCTATAGAAAAATTTTCAATATAAAAATTTTTCTATAGAAAAATTTTCAATATAAAAATTTTTCTATAGAAAAAATGTCGATATAAAAATTTTTCTATAGAAAAATTATCGATATAAAATTTTTTCTTTAGAAAAATTTTCGATATAAAAATTTTTCTTTAGAAAAATTTTTGATATAAAAATTTTTCTTTAGAAAAATTTTTGATATAAAAATTTTTCTATAGAAAAATTTTCGATATAAAAATTTTTCTATGGAAAGATTTTCGATATAAAAATTTTTCTATGGAAAAATTTTCGATATAAAAATTTTTCTATAGAAAAATTTTCAATATAAAAATTTTTCTATAGAAAAATTTTCGATATAAAACTTTTTCTATAGAAAAATTTTCGATATAAAAATTTTTCTATAGAAAAATTATCGATATAAAATTTTTTCTTTAGAAAAATTTTCGATACAAAAATTTTTCTTTAGAAAAAATTTTGATATAAAAATTTTTCTTTAGAAAAATTTTCGATACAAAAATTTTTCTATAGAAAAATTTTCGATATAAACATTTTTCTATAGAAAAATTGTCGATATAAACATTTTTCTATAGAAAAATTTTCGATATAAACATTTTTCTATAGAAAAATTTTCGATATAAAAATTTTTCTATAGAAAAATTTTCGATATAAAAATTTTTCTATAGAAAAATTTTCGATATAAAAATTTTTCTATAGAAAAATTTTCGATATAAAAATTTTTCTATAGAAAAATTTTCGATATAAACATTTTTCTATAGAAAAATTTTCGATATAAACATTTTTCTATAGAAAAATTTTCGATATAAACATTTTTCTATAGAAAAATTTTCGATATACAAATTTTTCTATAGAAAAATTTTTGCATAAAAATTTTTCTATAGAAAAATTTTCGATATAAAAATTTTTCTATAGAAAAATTTTCGATACAAAAATTTTTCTATTGAAAAATTTTCGATATAAAATTTTTCCATAGATATTTTCGATATAAAATTTTTTCTATAAAAAAATTTTCGATATAAAAATTTTTCTATAGAAAAATCTTCGATATAAAAATTTTTCTATAGATATAATATATATGATATAAAAATGTTGCTATAGAAAAATTTTCGATATAAAAATTTTTCTATAGAAAAATTTTCGATATAAAAATTTTTCTATAGAAAAATTTTCGATATAAAAATTTTTCTATAGAAAAATTTTCGATATAAAAATTTTTCTATAGAAAAATTTTCGATATAAAAATTTTTCTATAGAAAAATTTTCGATATAAAAATTTTTCTATAGAAAAATTTTCGATATAAAAATTTTTCTATAGAAAAATTTTCGATATAAAAATTTTTCTATAGAAAAATTTTCGATATAAAAATTTTTCTATAGAAAAATTTTCGATATAAAAATTTTTCTATAGAAAAATTTTCGATATAAAAATTTTTCTATAGAAAAAATTTCGATATAAAAATTTTTCTATAGAAAAATTTTCGATATAAAAATTTTTCTTTAGAAAAATTTTCGATATAAAAATTTTTCTTTAGAAAAATTTTTGATATAAAAATTTTTCTTTAGAAAAATTTTTGATATAAAAATTTTTCTATAGAAAAATTTTCGATATAAAAATTTTTCTATAGAAAAATTTTCGATATAAAAATTTTTCTATAGAAAAATTTTCGATATAAAAATTTTTCTATAGAAAAATTTTCGATATAAAAATTTTTCTATAGAAAAATTTTCGATATAAAAATTTTTCTATAGAAAAATTTTCGATATAAAAATTTTTCTATAGAAAAATTTTCGATATAAACATTTTTCTATCGAAAATTTTTCTATAGAAAAATTTTCGATATTAAAATTTTTCTATAGAAAAATTTTCGATATAAAAATTTTTCTATAGAAAAATTTTCGATATAAAAATTTTTCTATAGAAAAATTTTCGATATAAAAATTTTTCTATAGAAAAAATGTCGATATAAACATTTTTCTTTAGAAAAAATGTCGATATAAACATTTTTCTTTAGAAAAATTATCGATATAAGAATTTTTCTATAGAAAAATTTTCGATATAAAAATTTTTCTTTAGAAAAATTTTTAATATAAACATTTTTTTATAGAAAAATTTTCGATATAAGAATTTTTCTATAGAAAAATTTTCGATATCAAAATTTTTCTATAGAAAAATTTTCGATATAAAATTTTTTCATTAGAAAAATTTTCGATATAAAAATTTTTCTATAGAAAAATTTTCGATATAAAATTTTTTCTTTAGAAAAATTTTCGATATAAAAATTTTTCTATAGAAAAATTTTCGATATAAAAATTTTTTATAGAAAAACTTTTGATATAAAAATGTTTCTATAGAAAAATTTTCGATATAAAAATTTTTCTATAGAAAAATTTTTGCATAAAAATTTTTCTATAGAAAAATTTTCGATATAAAAATTTTTCTATAGAAAAATTATTCTATAGAAAAATTTTCGATACAAAAATTTTTCTATTGAAAAATTTTCGATATAAAATTTTTTCATAGATATTTTCGATATAAAATTTTTTCTATAAAAAAATTTTCGATATAAAAATGTTTCTATAGAAAAATCATCGATATAAAAATTTTTCTATAGATATAATATATATGATATAAAAATTTTGCTATAGAAAAATTTTCGATATAAATTTTTTTCTATAGAAAAATTTTCGATATAAATTTTTTTCTATAGAAAAATTTTCGATATAAATTTTTTTCTATAGAAAAATTTTCGATATAAATTTTTTTCTATAGAAAAATGTTCGATATAAATTTTTTTCTATAGAAAAATTTTCGATATAAATTTTTTTCCATAGAAAAATTTTCGATATAAATTTTTTTCTATAGAAAAATTTTCGATATAAATTTTTTCTATAGAAAAATTTTCGATATAAATTTTTATCTATAGAAAAACTACTATTTTCACAGAAGAAAATACCCTTTAGTAACTTAGAAGAATAAAGCTCATATTTGCAACCACATATGTTAGTGAACCCTGGAAACTTTTTATATTTAATGAGTTAGCCAATAGATGTCGCTGTTGATATTTTATAATAAAATCTGCGAATTTATAGCTTAGAATCGATTTTCGGTGATTTTCTGAGTGATTTATGGAGGCAAAAACTGAAAAGAATGCAAAAGTTGTTTCTATTATAAAATTAGATGTGCTATAATTAAAAAACAATATATTTAAACATTTTTATTATATTTTTGAGTCCGGGAGATTTGAATGATATCGAAACCATAATCACGCAGACAAAATTAATTTGTCTTTTGTTTCAGAATAAAAATTGTTAATAAAAAAGTTAATTTGTTACTTTATGATTTGGCTGCTACTCGTCTTTAAATTTATGTATCTGTATCTACAAGATTTGAATTTTAGAATAAATAATTAAATAAATCTGGGTACAGGTGTCTTCAAATATATTTTAATAATCACAGCAAATGCTTTTGTTTTATTTCTAAGTATTTTTGTTATTTTTTTCTAAGTTTTTGTTTAAGGCCAGTTGAATGGTTAAGTATCTAATGCTGAACATTAATTAACAAATTTACAATGTTAAATATTTTTTTTTTTTTATTAACGAATTTTTACTACCGTATTAAGTTTTTTTTATAGTTTTATCTTAATTTGGGAACTTTTTTTGGATATAAACTTTTTTAGATTTTTTTTTTTAAAGTAACTATTGGGTGTTAAGTTATTTTCAATGAATAAAATGTTTAAATTGTTTATTATTTTGTTATTTATCATTATTATTTGTATATCAAAATTAAATTTTTTTTCATTAATTCATTTCAAAAGTTGATTTTATTGTAAGACATTTTGACAATAACCGAAAGTGAACAATAAAGATTAATCGTAAAAAGGCCTTAACGATCATGTATTTAAACAGTTAAGAGGCTACTCAACTTCAATCATTCAAATATCATTATGATCTTCATAATGATGTTTATGATGATCATCATCATTATAGCCACCAACATATGACTACCAATAAACATCACAATCACTCTTACCCTCATCTAAAATTAATTGTTAAAGTGTGAGTTATGCTTTTCTTGATTTGATGTTAAATTGTTAAAACATCCATCGATACAATACATTCATTCGTTCATCCACTCACTTGTACCGAGATCATCCAATTGTTTATTTAAATAAATATTTAATTGTTATTTTATGGAAGAAACATTGAAGGTACTTAAGAACGTTATATCAAATTTACTTGTGTTTCTTTATCCACAAACACGGATTTCAAAGGTCATTTAATAATTCCTAATTTTTAATTAATTATTTTGAATTTGCCTCTGAATCTTATTAATTAAAGAAATGCTTATACATAGAATCTAATACTTCCCATGGAGTATTTTTTGTCTAATCGGTTCAATCAAACAAATATTATCTTTTCAAAAATAAATTATTATCGATTTTTGACAAATGATTTAATTGAAAGTTTTGATAAGTTTTTCTATATAATATTTTAAAATATGAAATTTTTTCTATAGAAAAGTTTTTGATATAAAATTTTTTCTATAGAAAAATTTTTGATATAACATTTTTTTTAAATTTTCGATACAAAATTTTTTTCTATAGAAAAATTTACAACATAAATTTTTTTTATAGAAAAATTTTCGATATAAAATTTTTTTTTAAATTCTCGATGTAAAATTTTTTCTATAGAAAAAATTTTGATATCAAATTTTTGAGGTAACATTTTTTTAAAGAAAAATTTACTATATAAAATTTTTTCTGTAGAAAAATTTTATATATAAAAATTTTTCTACAGACAATTATTTATTTTACATCGAAAATTTTTTTCTACAAAAAAATTGTATATCGAAACTTTTTCTACGGAAAAATTTTATATCGAAACTTTTTCTACAGAAAAATTTTTGTCGAAACTTTTTCTATAGAAAAAATTTTATATCGAAAATTTGTCCATAGAAAAAATTTTATAACGAAAATTTTTCTATAGAAAAAAATTTATATCAAATAATGTTTCTTTAGAAAAAATTTTATATCGAAAATTCTTCTATAGAAAAAATTTCATATCGAAAATTTTTCTATAGAAAAAATTTTATATCAAATAATGTTTCTATAGAAAAAATTTTGTATCGAAAATTTTTCTATAGAAAAAATTTTGTATCGAAAATTTTTCTATAGAAAAAATTTTGTATCGAAAATTTTTCTATAGAAAAAATTTTGTATCGAAAATTTTTCTATAGAAAAAATTTTGTATCGAAAATTTTTCTATAGAAAAAATTTTATATCGAAAATTTTTCTATAGAATAAATTTTATATCGAAAATTTTTCTATAGAAAAAATTTTATATCGAAAATTTTTCTATAGAAAAAATTTTGTATCGAAAATTTTTCTATAGAAAAAATTTTATATCGAAAATTTTTCTATAGAAAAAATTTTATATCAAATAATGTTTCTATAGAAAAAAATTTATATCGAATATTTTTCAATAGAAAAAATTTTATACCGAAAATTTTTGTATAGAAAAAATTTTATACCGAAAATTTTTGTATAGAAAAATTTTTATATCGAAAATTTTTGTATAGAAATTTTTTCTATAGAAAAATTCTTATATCGAAAATTTTTCTATAGAAAAATTTTTATATCGAAAAAGTTTCTATAGAAAATTTTTATATTGAAAATGTTTCTATAGAAAAACTTTTATATCGAAAATGTTTCTATAGAAAAATTTTTATATCGAACATTTTTCTATAGAAAAATTTTTATATCGAAAATTTTTCTATAGAAAAATTTTTATATCGAAAATTTTTCTATTATAGAAAAATTTTCTATAGAAAAATTTTCGATACAAAATTTTTTCTATAGAAAAATTTTTATATCAAAAAATTTTTCTATAGAAAAATTTTTATATCGAAAATTTTTCTATAGAAAAATTTTTATATCGAAAATTTTTCTATAGAAAAATTTTTATATCACAAAATTTTTCTATAGAAAAATTTTTATATCGAAAATTTTTGTATGAAAAAATGTTTGTACCGAAAATTTTTCTATAGAAAAATGTTTATATAATTGTTCTATATAAAAATTTTATATCGAAAATTTTTCTATAGAAAAAATTTTATATCAAAAACTGTTTCTATAGAAAAAATTAAATAGCAAAATATTAAAAAATTTTCAATAAGAAATTTTTCTATAAAAAAATTTTTGATTTAGAAATTTTTCTGTAGAAAAATTTTCGATATAGAAATTTTTCTATAGAAAAATTTTAGATATAAAAATTTGTCTATAGAAAAATTTTCGATATAAAATTTTTTCTATAGAAAAATTATCGATATAATTTTTTTTCTATAGAAAAATTTTCGATATAAATTTTTTTCTACAGAAAAATTTTCGATAAAAAATAGAAAAATTTTCGGTATAAAATTTTTTCTATAGAAAAATTTTTGGTATAAAATTTTTTGTAAAGAAAATTTTTGATATAAAATTTTTTCTAAAGAAAAATTTTCGCCATAAACTTTTCTGTCTTAAAGTTTTTCAGAAAATAGAAAAATTAGTTACAAAATTTTATTTACATAAAAAAATTTCGTCATAAAAAGTGTTGTCCATTGAAAGTGAAGGTAAAGCCATTATCATATTAATTAATTTTTTTCCGAATTAGGGCATAACCTCAAAATCAAACTCAAATACAAAAATTTTAACTTTGCATTTATAAATCTATTCGATGTAATCCATCTTCAAAAACACTCAACCAAATAAATAAAAAAAATGCCCAACAAATGCAGATATTTTACATTTAAAATAATAATTTATGTATTTATGCAAAATCTAGTAATTTTCGGGAGAAAAAGTGAAAGATCAAAGAAGATGATAAACGAAATGAATTTCATACTCTAATTAAAAATGATAATAATAACAAAAACAAACATTTTAAATGGAAACATTTTTTGTTTTTGGTAACTAATTTGTCAAAAAATATAAAAACAAATAAACTTAATTTTCAAATTTATAAAATTATTTTTGTATGTTAATTTATTACCGGAATTAACAAATCGTTTTTCGAAAATGTTTTTTTTTTTATTTATTTGTAAATAATTTTATGTAAAAATATCTGGATGAATTTATATTTATTATAATTTAATTATAGAAATAAAAAAGCTTTTATTGTGATCGAATACCCAATCAAATTTTAAAGCAGTTTTATTGCGACAACTTAGGCTACCGGAGAAAGGGTTAAGTTGTCTATAAGAGATAACCTCAAAAAATTCGTTGGTATCTTCAACATGTTTAACGAATTCGGGCAGACCTTATATTTCCCTGCATTTAGTTTGGAAACAAAATGTTTGTTTAGCAAAATTTTACATCGAAAATTTGTCTCCAGAAAAAATTGTATATTTAAAATTTTTTGTAGAAAAAATTTAATATCGAAAATTTTGTTGTAGAAAAATTTGTATATTTTTGTATAGAATAAAATTTATACCGATTTTTTTTTTCTATAAAAAAAAATTTATATCAAAAATTTTTCTATAGAAAAAAAAAATTTTGTAAAAAAAATTTAATATCGAAAATTTTGTTCTAGAAAAATTTTTATATTTTTGTATAGAATAAAATTTATACCGATTTTTTTTCTATAAAAACAAATTTATATCAAAAATTTTTCTATAGAAAAAAAAATATAGAAAAATTTTTATATTGAAAAAAAATATAGAAAAATTTTCATATTGAAAAATTTTCTATAGAAAAATTTTCTATAGAAAAATTTTTATATCGTAAATTCTCCTATAGAACAATTTTTATGTCGAAAATTTGTCTAAAGAAAAAATTGTATATCGAACATTTTTCTATAGAAAAAAATTTATATCGAAAATTTTTCTATAGAAAACAATTTATATCTAATATTTTTCTATAGAAAAAATTTAATATCGAAAATTATTCTATAGAAAAAATTTTATATATTATATTTTTCTGTAGAAAAAATTGTATATAGAAAAAATTTTATAACGAAAATTTAATATGAAAAATTTTGTTATAGAATAAATTCGATATATTTCTATACAAACAATTTTATATCGAAAATATTTCTATAGAAAAAACTTTAATTTTCTATAGAACAAATTTTAAACCAAAAATTTTTCTATAGAATAAATTTTATAGCGAAAATTTTTCTATAGAAAAAATTTTATATCGAAATTTTTTGTATAGGAAAAGTTTTATATCAAAAATTTTTCTTTAGAAAAAATGTTATATTAAAAAATTTTAAATCATAAACTCTTCTTTAGAAAAAGTTTTATATCAAATATTTTTCTATAGATAAAGTTTAATATTTAAAACTTTTCTATACAAAAAATTTATTATAGAAAATTTTTCTATAAAAAAAAATTATTATCGAAATTTTTTGTATAGAAAAAGTTTTATATCAAAAATTTTTCTTTAGAAAAAATTGTATATCAAAAATTTTTCTATAGAAAAAATTGTATAGCGAAAATTTTTCTATAGAAAAAATTTTAAATCGTAAACTCTTCTTTAGAAAACGTTTTATATCGAATATTTTTCTATAGATAAAGTTTAATATCGAA